>CM051390.1:12304401-12379401 GCA_028015245.1 Cardamine occulta
TGAACCATTTTCTATGGATGAGCTTAAAGCTACTGGTTATGATTTATTCAAGCGATACATGCACTCTAGAGGGATTAGTTGTCCAGATTGTGATAACAAATGTCTTCCTATAAGTAAATTTGATAGATGGAGGGCTAGCAACCCAGGAGCCAACTTTGGTGGTATTCTTATGTATGATCCAGACCAATGTTCTGTCGATTCTGATTCGGACGAAGAATCAGTCCATGATGATTCAATTGACGATTCAGTTCATGATCCTGACAAGCACCCTCAACCGGTTTTGGGCTGTGATATGAAATAATCATTTAAGTTTTTAGATATTTAAGATTTAATTTTAAACTATTAATATTTAGGTTTTCCGAATTCTATACTCTTTAAAATTGTATGAGTTACACATTTTGAATTAATTTAATATTTTAACTTGTGGTGAATTATATAAACATCAGTTTGAATTATATAATTTCAATTAATTCGAAGTTATTATCTATATAAACATCAGTTTGAATTATATAATTTCTATTAATTCGAATTTATTAATAATGAATTTTTTATTAATTATTAAATTAGCAATGAGAAATGTTGTAAGTATTAGTTATTTGTATTTTTTTTTATCAAGACTTAATCGTATATTGTATATAAATGCTTATCTCGAAAAAGTAATGATTTTGAATTATTAACTTTGTTTCTTTTCTTAGATTGTGACAGTTACTTTAAAAAGTAATGATTAATATCTTTTCATGATTGAAAAACTCCAAAAAATCGGCAACTTAACAAAATCTATAAAAAAAATTTCCTTTTCTGATGTGATCCGATTTCTATCAATATATCTCCTACATATATTCATCGTTCCCTTTTTTTTATCAAGACAACTCTTCATATTTCCCAAAAAAAAACCTAGAACAAAATTCTTTGTTATCTTCTTCGGCTCATCTAATGGCTCTTTACAATGATCTCTATCGTCTGAACACCTCCATCACCGGCTGGCATGTTCGTGTAAAGATCTTGAGGATCTTTCAAGTTTCAACCTTTTCTCTGAGTAAATCCTTGGGCCTTATTCTTGTAGATGAGAAGGTAATTTCTAATCTATGTTTACATTGGCTTTTCTATATTAGTTTACTAAATCTCGGGGTTTGGTTTTGTTTAACGATTTACTAAATTTGGTATTCAATGTTGAATAATGATCGGTTATGTTATCCCTTAAATTCAATCCGCATCAGTAATTTATGGTTGCGTTTCCTAAATATATTGAGATTTGGCTTAGCAAGAACACTTAATTTATGTCTTATTGGTTTAATTGTTAAATTTGTTATAATTTACGATTTCATAATGAATTTGGTTTTGCGTTTTCTTGATATGGTTGATTTCATACTTATATTGGCTGAACCCTTACTCTTATTCTTGCTTGTGTTTGTTTTGATTTATTTTTTTAAACTGTCTAATTTTTAAAAGGGTGAGAAAGTTGAGGCTTTTGTTGACAAAGCCTATACCAATTATTACTTGGAGTTTCTCGAGGAGGATAGCTGGTATACTATAATGAAGTTTAAAGTGTTTCTAAACAATGGACCAATTAAGCTAACTAAAAGTCTCTTCAGTATTGGTTTCCTCAATGACACCATTGTGAAAGATTGTGATCTGCTTAATGACTGTTTTTATGCGACCTTTACTCCTTTCGGTGCCATACTCAATGGAACTACTGATCGTAGCTACCTCATTGGTGAGTTCGTATTTTGTAATTTCTAACATATCTTGAATTAGAAATTAAAATTCGCTCATACACCAATAACTTGTACTTTCTTGTATTTTAGAATTGGTCGGCTATGTTGTCAAAGCTGGTGAACTTACTCATGTTGATCCTCAGCCTATCGAGCTCAGTGGCTATCGCTTATCATTCGTGTTAAAAGACAAAGAGTAAGATATTGATATTCATCTTATTTGGTTTAAGTCTGTCTTTTCTATTTATTGTAACTCACTCAATTTCTAAACTTCTTTAACCATAGTGAAATTGTGAAACTAACAGACAAACAACATGAAGTATTCAAAAAAATACATGATGCAGTTATTAATGACACATGTGGTGTATTTTTTTTGTATACGGTTTTGGAGGAACAGGAAAAACCTTTCTCCGGTCAATATTATCTGCTGATGTACGTTCTAAAGGTTCAGTTGTTCTAAATGTCGCATCTAGCAGAATTGCATCATTACTTTTACCAGGAGTGAGAACAGCACATTCCAGGTTTGCCATACCACTTAACCCAAATGAATTCACCACTTGCACGATGGATACAGGATCTGACCTTGCGGAGTTAGTTCAATTAGCCAAACTCATAGTTTGGGATGAAGCACCAATGATGAGCAAACACTGTTTGAGACATTAGATAGACAATGCGTGATGTTGTGAAATATAGACCTGTCAAACCATTTGGAGGAAAAGTTGTTGTATTCGGTGGCAATTTTAGACAAATCCTACTTGTCATCCCTGGAGCTGGAAGAGAGATGACTGTTATGGCTGCTATTAATTCATCTAAGTTTTGAAAAAATTGCACACTCCTTACCTTAACGAAGAACATGCGTCTATTGGGAAATATTAGAAAAGAAGATGCAGAAGAGCTCCAATCTTTTTCTAAATGGATATTGGATGTTGGTGAAGGAAAAATCAATGAACCAAATTCACGTGAGGTGGATATTGATATACCTACAGATCTTCTTATTACAGATTATAAAAAACCAATAGAAGCAATAGTGAAAGCAGTTTATGGTGAAGCCTATAACAAACCAAAAGATCGTGTTTTCCTACGACAAAGAGCTATATTGAGTCCAACTAACAAAGACGTTGATATGATCAACGATTTTATGCTCACAAGTTCTGAAGGTACTATGATCACATATTTATAATACATTTGTTTAGATTGATTTTAACACTTTTGTTTTGCCTATAGGTGATGAAAAAACCTACTTAAGCTCTGATAGTATTGAACCAACGGAAGGTACAGGAGCTGATCGAATGGTTTACTCGCAAGAGTTTTTGAACAATGTCAAAGTTTCAGGATTACCTAACCATGACATGCGGCTGAAGGTTGGGATACCAATAATGCTTCTTTAAAATATTGCACCGAAAGAAGGTTTGTACAATGGTACAAGGCTCCAGATAACTCAATTGGCAGATCATGTGATTCAAGCAACCATAATCACAAATGAAGATGATGAGGTTAGAAAAGTTTTGATTCCGAGAATGTTTATATCCCCACCAGAAACAAAATTTCCATTCAAGATGAGAAGAAGACAATTTCCAATTGCTATTGCGTTTGCTATGACCATCAATAAAAGTCAAGGCCAAACTCTAGCAAACGTAGGACTCTATCTTCCTAGACCGGTTTTCTCTCATGGTCAGTTATATGTCGCTCTATCTAGAGTAAAGTCAAGAAAAGGTCTTAAAATCCTAATAACTGATGAAAAAGGGAAGCCACAAACAACTACATGTAATATTGTTTACAAGGAGGTATTCCAAAATATCAAATCTTGCTAGACTGATCAGTTCACTACAAATCAAAAGGTTAGTGGTCGTTCCCTCTAATTAACTATCATAGTTCCATCCAGGGGCAAATGTAAGACAAAGAGAGGGGGTGCACGTGCACCCATAGTTTTCAAAAAAATAATGTAACTTCTTAATAAAAATATATTGTGCTCCCATTAAATTTAAAATTTTGCACTCATACTTTGAATTAATTACAAAAAATTTAGATTGAGCCCAAATAGGAAACTAAACTAAACTAAACCCAGATCAATTTAAATTATAAAGCCCATTTATATTAATCTTTTTTTTACATTTAAACTCTAATTTAAATCTAATCGTAGAAAAAAAAACCTAACTTCATTCTTTTACTATGACAAAAGAACAAAAAAAAACTGTATTCTATTTGTTCTTAAGGGATTTCTGATTTTTTGCTTGCAAAACATAAACTGGTAATTTTTTCATAATTTCTTTGTTCTACATAATTTGATTTGGTCCAGCATATGACTACTCAATTTTAAACGAATAAAGATAGTATCAATTTGTGACTTACTTTGATAATGTGTTATGCTTCAATTTTAGACTTTAATGGCATTTATGTGTTCCACTATTAGTTTATTTAGTTTATAATTTGTTTTGTTTGCTTTATGATTTTGCTATTGGAAAATTGTAAGGTTCGTTAAATCTGTGGGTGTTAATAGATATATTTCTTCATCTGGAGGTGTATTGGTTTTAATTTAATAGAAATTTTGTTTGTAACTTAGATTGGTTTGAATTCATTAGGTTTTGTAACTTATAAATGTACGCACTGGCGGCACTGCACATGTCCATGGTTCTTTTTTATTAATTGATTTATTAGTTTGTATTTAATTTATTGTATGTTTTATTGTTCTGCAGTTAATCGATGAAACAGTATTTTAAACCAAAAGATACTTCATCATCCGATATAATAGATGATTTACTAAAAGGAAAAATATATTGGATTATCATCCAAATCAAAGAGATGAGGTAAGACACAAGTACTTGACTAAAGGTCCATGTCAACCATCTAATCATAATTTTAAGAAGACATTGGTAGGAGGCAAAATGAGACGATTCAATCCAATTTGGTTTGACCAGTATAGTAGTTGGTTAGAGTATAGTGTGTCGGAAGAAAAAGCTTATTGCTTGTGTTGTTATTTGTTTAGAGATTATGCATATCCTGGATTTGTGAAAAAAGGATTTTCGAGTTGGCATAAGCCTGATAGATTATTTGGTCATGTTGGCGAGCCTAATAGTTCTCACAATATTCCTGCCAGGAAATGTGATGATTTGATGAATCAAGGTCAATCTATCATACATGCTTTCTATAAGAAGGATGATGCAATGAAAAATGCCTATCGTATTCGACTACAAGCTTCAATTGATATTTCTAGACACTTGTTCAGACAAGGATTATCTTTTCGTGGTCATGATGAGTCAGAAAAGTCAGCTAATAGAGGAAACTTTCTAGAGCTCATGAAATATACAGCAGATCATAATGAAGTGATAAGTAAGGTTGTTTTGAAAAATGCTCCAGGAAATAATCAGAGGGTTGCTTCAATGATTCAAAAGGATATTGTAAATTCTTTTGCAGAGGAAGTAGTGAAATCTATTATAGAAGAAATTGATCATGGTGTGTTTGGTCTGTTAGTGGATGAATCTGCTGATGTTAGTGGCAAAGAGCAAATGGCTGTTATTCTTCGATTTGTTGATAAAAGGGTAGTAGTCAAGGAGCGATTTGTTGGAGTTTTCCATGTGAAAGAGACATCTTCTTTATCTTTGAAGGATGCTATTGATGAACTGTTTGCAAAACATGGATTAAGCTTGAGTAAGGTGAGAGGACAAGGTTATGATGGAGCTAGTAATATGAAAGGTGAGTTTAATGGGTTGCGATCATTGATTTTTAGGGACAACAGCTCAGCATATTATATTCATTGCTTCGCTCATCAACTTCAATTAGTCGTAGTTGCAGTCGCAAAGAAACATTTTGACATTGGAGATTTCTTTGATATGATTTCTACATTGTTGAATATGGTTGGAGCTTCGTGTAAAAGAAAATATATGATTCGGGAAAGTTATAGGAAAAAAATCAAAGAAGGAATTAGTAGTGATGACATTAGCACTGGAACAGGACTGAATCAAGAACTTTCTCTTCAAAGGCCTGGAAATACTCGGCGGGGTTCTCATTATAGAACATTGTTGCGACTGGCTGGATTGTTTTCTTATTGAAGTTCTTGAGTATATCAAAAATGAAGGTGTTGAAAGCTCGAAGAAACGTCAAGCACATAGTCTTCTTAAATATTTTAACATGTTTGATTGTGTATTTTACATGGAGCTGATGTTACGTATTTTGGGATTAACTGAGAATTTGTCGATGGCTTTGCAACGAAAAGATCAAGACATTTTGAATGCTATGTCACTAGTTGAATCCACTAAACGGGAAATGCAGAAGCTTAGAGATGATGGATGGGATTCACTTATGGTTAAAGTTTCTTCTTTTTGTGAGAAACATGATGTTGAAGTGCTCATAATGGAAGAAGACTTTATCGATCCACGAAGGCCAGGGAAAAAAAACAACATAACCAATCTGCAATCACTATAAGGTCAATTGCTTTACTACGGTTTTGGATTTGCAGCTTCAAGAGTTTAACGATCGTTTTACCGAGGTAAACACTGAATTGCTTATTTGCATGGCTTCTTTAAGTCCACTTAACAATTTTTGTGGATTTAACAAATCAAAGTTAGTGAAGCTAGCAAAGTTCTATAAAGACGACTTCAGCTTCATGGAGTATTTATCTCTTGAGCAACACCTTGAAATTTACATTGATAATGTACGAGAAGATCAGAGATTTAAAAGTTTGAAAAATCTTGGAGATCTTTCGCGTTTGATGGTAGAATCACATAAGCATCTTGCACATCTTTTGGTTTATAGGCTTTTAAAGTTAGTTTTAACTTTACCGGTGTTTTTCGGCAATGAAACTAGTGAAGACAGTCATACGCAATCGAATTGGAGATCAGTTTCTAAGTGATTATCTAGTTTGTTTTATTGAAAAAAAGTTTTTTGCAAATATTACGAATGAAACGGTGATGAATCAATTTCAAACAATGAGTGAACGGAGGATACTTTTGTAGACTATTATTTAAATTTAAGTATGACACTTTTAATTTTAATGTTTTATTTAATATTTGTGTCCTTGTTGATTTTTTTCTCTGGATCGGCCCCTGATTCCATCATATATTTTTTCTAAGTCTACTAAAAATAATTGTTTTCTTGCTTTATCAGCCATCCCTTGAAGACAAGAAGAGTGAAGCTTCCAAATTCGAGCATGATCAGTTTATAGCTGATTCAAGTGTGTTTCAAAAATATTATTTTTATTAAATTATTGAGTCACTATTTTGCTAATTTAAATAATTGTTAATTTTCTTTTTAAAACAATATATAATTTATTTTGTTAATTTCTTCGGGTACCTCACCTAGTTTATTATATTCGCATGAAAAGGCGTAATATGGTCATCCCGATTTCCTTCGATCCTTGCATCTTGTCGACGATTAATCCTTATGATGACAAGGATAAACACGGCAATCAACCAGCTACGAGAATTAACATTGACACAACACTCAAGTCTAGGAGAAATGTTTTTTAAGTCTCGTTCAACAAACACATTTTACTATCAAATCTAAGTACATACACTCATGTTACAACAAGAAAGCAATATACCATCAATCAACTAATCTAACAATAGTTTTGCTCTGTAATCTCAAAATCAACTGTGACTAAAACAATAACAGAGTAAAAGACCATTTGTAACGAGTATAGTCATTATATAAAAACCCCATGGTCATAACATGGTAAGTATTAAGATATGTACATAAGAATTTTGACAGTATATATAAAAAGGGTATAAGTCCGAACTTTCACATATATAAATTTAAACCCCTCAAGCCTATAAATTACCTGGCCACTGTCATCTTTCAAACAGATATAAGATTGTCCTTCCCGTAAAGAGATTCGTCGTCTGCAATGCCTCGTCTCTCAAGAACTTTACCTTCTCGGATGGTGAATAACCAATTGAGTTCCTTCGAATAGGTCTGGTAAATAACTCTCCAAGTCATCTGGTGAGTACTTTATGTATTTTCCAGCATGCCTACTACCTTCTAGTTGACCCTTATTCCTTCCGTAGAAAGCCCGATAAGCCGGAATTACTTTCTCTGATATAGATATTCTCAATTCTTCACGAAGTTGAGGATCCGGGACTTTCCATGCCGTTTGAAGCCTGTATAACTCTTCGAAACTTGCATTAAAACCTCTGAATCTTTCCTTTAAAGACATCTTGGAGGAATTGTTGCTTCTTTGTGCGTAACTCGGGCTACCAGTTGAGCTTTCTTCCCTCAAAGCAGATAGCACCCTACTCCAAGAAGCTCTCAGGTAACCGGTAGCATATTGACGTATCAGCCCTCTTCGTTTTCTAACCCAATTATCACCCAAGAGTTTACCAAGCTCTGAATCTTTCACTTTCTGAACTACATAGTAAATATTGTTCATCTTGAACACATATTGCAACCCACCATCCTCGTACAACTTTGATTTCTCTTCAAGATTTGATTCTAAGGATGTAATCAACCTCAGCAATCGTTTAGCAAGACGAGACATTTCCTCTTCACCATCATCCCCAGATAAGCCATCATCAGATTCATCATTCTCCAGAAGCGAATTCAATGTAACCGCGTAATCCACAATCAATTTCATATAGTTCATCACATAACGTATCATCGGATGAACCTCACCATTTGTAGTCGGTTTCTTCGATGTCTCATTCCGAACATTATTCTCAAACTCAACAAACGTCCCCCTTGCAGCATCACCAAGTGCTTCCAACACACCTTTGGTCTCATTACATACAAAACAATCAGTAACCATCACTTCTAGATCCTGCAACACATTAGCCAATGCATCATACATATCCAGAATCCTAAACAGCTTCTCAGAAGATCTTCTACCAATAGCAACAGCCTCACCAAAATTCAACAACTGCATCACACAGCTTTTAGCTGTCTCGTTAAAGCAAACTTCTTTACTCGATTCCGAACTGCTAAAGATCTCATCACATAACTTTTTCTCACCAGCTAAAAGAACCCTAACAGTAATCTTCACAGCTTGAATCCATTTCTTCATCTTCTCATCCATAGATTTCCAATCAATCTTCTGAACTTCTTCAATACTCAGCTTCTCAACACCAAGAATCATCAAACACTCATCCAAAGCATCGCGCCGCACTGTACTATAAACCTGAACACATTCTTTCTCATAACCAGCGCGAATCATCCGTTCCGCAATCTCTTTCAAATCTTCAACCGCAGTAGGATTAATCAAATCAACCCAAAGATCACATCCAATACTTCCTCCTCTCTCATGAAACAACCTTCTCCTACTTCCATTACCATCTCCAGCAGCAACCAAACCAAAATTCTCAAAATCCTCAACCACATCGCTATCAGCAAACGACAACGAAACACGTCGCATCGAGCCGTAAAGACGCTCAGCGTCTAAAGGAACAGTGTTGCGAATCAAAATCCTTCTAAATTCATCTTCAAGCTGAGACATAGCCATCTGTAAAACACTATAAGCTCTATCTACCAAATCAGGTTTATTCTCAGATGAAAGATCTTCAAGGAGAGTGATAATCTCATCAACAGCTGATAAAAACTCAGTAGCTTCTTCAGGAGATTCATCGAACGAAAGAGAAAACGAAGAACAACGATGATGATTACCAGAAGATGAGTGACGAGCTGAATCGTTACCGCCGTCCCAACGGTGAATAACAGATTCGGCGGACTCTAAACGCGCGATAAGAGCGTCGTTTTGATCTTCTTCTTGGTTAGTCATCGTCGTTTTGATGTTTGATAAACGGTTATCGAAGCTTGAGAAGATAAGTAGCATATCTTCACGAACCTCTTTTGGTGTGTTGAGACTTTTCATGATCTGTTGCGCCGTCGCGAGAACACGGTCTTCAGCTTTAGTTCCGGCTCCTGCTCCGGCGTTGATACTTGCCGCTGTTGTTGTTGTTGGGGTCATCTTATGATGGAATTGAAAAAGGAAGATGAAATTGAGAGGAAGATGAAGAATCAAGGAGATGAGGATATGGATGATACTCTTTTGCGAGATTTAGAGATCAAACTTTGTGAAAATTTATCAAAAAAAAAAAAAAAATGAACCGGACCAATGTCAAGCATTATTGCGTAGAGTCCTCCGGCGTTTTTACGCCGTCCTTCAACCATATCCAACGGTTGATATTTTTAGCTCGATCTCAGATATTATATAATCTCTCAAATTAATATTTGTAGCTAAACGACAAGTTTTGTGTTTACACTTCACATCAACATCACATCGTCACTATTTTATTATTTTTTCCCCATCACATTGATTATTTTTTATTGGTTTGATCTTTGATGGATATGTTCTTAACATGACAATTGTAAATAAACAAATCAGCGTTAATAGTCTCTAACTCAATATTTTAATAAATTATTGCATCATTTACCCTGATTAATAATTTATAAAATAGTATATTTTGACAACTTTTTAAATTAAAAGAGAAATTTTAGTTGACAAAAAAAAGAGAGAGAAATTTTAAATGTCAATTCTAGATAGGACCACCATTTTTGAAAAAGTCCTTGTAATGAAAATCAAAATATATTCTTATGTATTCAAATTTCTCCAAATCCAAGTCTCTGCAGATGAATGTAAAATGGATTTTGCGTTTACACTGAAATACAATTTAAATGTATTTCGATAATCTGACAACTTCTTAATCTGGAAACACCTTCACAATCTCTTCCTTATTGATGTCCTCGTAAACAATGATAACAAAGCTTTTACTTTTATTGATAAAAGAATCAGAAACAAGAATTTAAACCGTTACATGATCACACTATTTCACCGTGTTATACGTATACTATAAAGAACCAAGAACCAAGAAAATGGAGTCTACTTCTACTTGTGATTCTTCACCAATAACCTCCACAAGAACACTTACCTTCTTTGAAATGATGGAACCGGCTTGCGTCTCTCACAACCATCTCTCTTCCTGTAACCAAAGATATAAACTCAACCAATTTGTGACAATCTTTGCATATCCTATGGTTTTGAGTAATCTGCAATGGATTCCATTCCGGCGTATTAACCAATCCATAAGCTATCGCAAGCTTCTCGCTGTGATATCTCGCTACTTGTTCTTCTTCCTTCTCATCTACGTCTGGTAAAAGGTTTTTCTCTTCCGCCAAGTACCCATACTCGGAAATTTCTTCCATTAGTTCATCAACTTTTCGGTATATTTCCCTGTTTCATTACATTTTAAGATAATGAGAGTGAAATAAAGACAGAAGATAAACAAAGATTGTAGTATTGTCACATAAGTTACCTCTTAACCGTCTCATCATAAGAATCACAATTGTCTCCTGAAAGGAAACTGTGAGTCTGATCTCCAACCTCAATCCAAGTACAAGCCGGCATCATTCGCAAACCTTTGCTCTCCAATGTATCCAAAACTCCTGCAGCTTCTGCAGTTTTTCCCATACTGTTGTACATGTTATACAGCACAACGTAGTTTCCGAGCTTCTCGGGTCCCATTTCATAGAGTTTTTCAGCAACCACTCTTCCGAGCTCTAAGTTTCCATGCATCCTACAAGCATTCAAGAGTGCTGACCACATATTAACTGTGGGTTTCAAAGGAGCTCTTCTAATGAAAGCAATGGCTTCATCTAATAAACCATCTCTACCCAACAGCTCAATCATGCAGGCATAGTGCATTGCTCTTGGTTTGATCCCGTGAACCTCACTCATCGATAGAAAAATCTCCCATCCTTGTTCAGATAGACCTGAATAGGCACACGCTGATAGAACTGCAAGAAATGTGACGTGGTTTGGAGCGACTTTCGAAGTAATCATTTTCTCAAACAAGTCTACAGCATCAGCTCCTCTACCATGATTTGCATATCCACCCATCAAAGCGTTCCATGAGATTATATTTTTTCTCGGCAATTTATCAAAAACATATCTAGCCGTATCTACTCTACCCCATTTGCTATAAAAATCCACGAGAGCAGTGTTTGCAACGATTTCCGATTCAAAACCGCTTCGAATTAGACTAGCATGGGCCTGCTTAGTAAGGTCAAGCTTTGCAAGTCTTGTGGAAATTCTTATCAATATCGAAAGTGTGAATTGATCAATAGACACACCTGAATCTCGCATCTCATACAACAAACACAGAGCTTCCTCGCTAAAACCGTGGAGCGCGTAACATGCTATGATGTTGTTCCAAGCAACTGTAGTTTTCTCAGGCATACTATCAAAAGCGCATCGAGCATCCTCAATGTCACCGCACTTGCTATACATATCGATCAACCCGCACGAGACAAAAGTATTATCAACGACTCCTAATTTCAACGCACAAACATGCAACTGTTTCCCCACATAAATAGACCCTAACCCAGCTGAAGCACGAAGCATCACCGCGAACGTATGAGTCTCACTATCAGAAAGCTCCTCCCACATCATCTTAAACAACTGAAGCGCCTCTAAATAATTACCAAAGTTAACAAACCCAGAAATAATCGAATTATAAGAAAACAAGTTTCTCTCAGGCATTTCATCGAACAACCTACGTGCATTTATAATCATCCCACATTTCACATGCATCATCAAGATTCTATTCATCATATATTGCTCTGGCTCAAACCCATTACTCATCATATACCCATAAACCCTTTTCACACAACGAATCGATCTCAAACCAATACAAGCTTCAACCAAAGCATCATAAGTGCTAACACCGACTTTAAACCTAGTTTGAATCTCCAAAATCTCAAACAATTCAAACGCTTCTCTAAACCGATTACACAAAACTAACTTCTCTATCTGACTACATATCCTCACACCAGATTTTCTGATCTGTGTATCATCCAAAACGGAAACTTTCGATTCATCACCTTCGATTCTAATTGGTTCTGGTTTTAGCTTTGGTTTTGGTTTCAGACCTTGAACTACAGAAGAACATGTGATTTTCCCAAATGGGTTCTTCCATCTTCTTCGACGGAGCGAGAAATTGTATCCAGAAAACAGAGATTTTCGTGGGAAATTGAAAACGTTCGGATTGGAATAAGAGTCTCGAGAACTAGTTTGATTCTCGTCTAACCTTAGGCTCTGGTAAAACGCGAGTGGAATCTCCATGATTGGAAGGGAGCGAGGTCAAAAAGAGAAGTGGAGAAAGCAGAGGATCCAGACCATTGTGATTGTAAGCTCCGTAGAAGGATGAATTTGTTGATTTCTCTGTAAAGTATGAAGCAAAATGGTTTGTTGCTGAAAGTTGGAATTTTAAAATAGAGAGGAGCATCACAGCATTGGGAGCTCCGCTTATGGCAGTTGAGAAGTAGGTAGTTACGAAACGATGTCATTTTTGGATATGATCAGATCTGTTAATTTTATTTGCGTTTCAGGTCCTCCTCTTTCTAATTTATGACAATAATCGTAGCCAACGGTGAAAATTTATCGTTTTTTTTCAGATCTGTTTTTTTTTTATGGTTTGCATTTCAGATCTGTTTTTTTTTAACCAAACATTAAATTAAAAATTTATTTCATAATAGCGTTTACAAAAAGATGTTTCAAAAAAATAAAATTTTAGAGGTCTATGAATTACACGAACAAAGAATACGAAAGATTACATCATTTATGAGTTATGACCTTAATTGTATTCAAAATTTAAAAAATTAATTAACCAGGTTCACTTCAAAACTAGAAGCGTCGAATGAAGATAGTATCTTTTTTTTTTAAATAAGATTGTTTGCTTTATAGGTTTAACGAAATTTGCCTAACCACATGTATGACCTCTATTAGGTTTTATAGGGTTTTTTCAATTTCAATAATATTGGGAAAAAAGACTAAGGATTTTATCCAATTGAAACAAATCCCATTTAATTTTGTTTAAGGTAAAAATATCCCACTAAGGTTTAGAATTGGAGTTACGAATTATTTTTTTTTTAATTTTAATCCGAATAAGAGTTGGAATATAATTTGTTTGTTATATGATTAGAACAGATTTTAAAATTTTAAAATCAATTTAATTTAAGAAAAGGAAAATTTTATATATCTTAAATATATTTTAGGAATGAAGTAGATAGAGCTTTAAGTTAGAAATAATGTTATTTACATAATCTTTGTTTTTTGTGAATAAAATTAATTTGCGCATCAATATAATTATAATTTTATTATTAACATATTAAAATATAGTAAGATAAATTTTCAACACTAAATCTCTATCTCTCTCGAGTCCTAATCATCATTTACCATATCATTCACATATCTACAGTTTTCTGAGATGGAAGACCCGCAATCAGTGGCTCTTTTAGCACTGACATCAATTAACTTTTCTCAGTTTTTCTTCCTTTGCTTGTTTACTATCCATAAATCTTATCTCAGCTTTGGTCATGTGGAAAGAAGATTTATGATTAGATTTTTCAGTTTGGGTCAAGGATGTAGAAGCTGTAACGAAAGAGTCGCCATATAATTAGTACATGTTTCGTGTTCAATGAGAACACTACGCAATCACAGTGTTTCTATCATCGCCAATCAAAAAATAGTAGCTGACTTTAGTCTCTTGATACATTAGAACTTTGCCATCTGCTGTCTGTTTTGGTTCTCGTCTCTTGATAAATTATAATTTTGCTTTGTTTCACATTTTCGGCTTAACTATAGTAACCTTCAAAAGACTCAGCTTTTAAGCCTTCTTTTAGCTTTGTTATATACTGTGGAAGCTACTTATGCTTGTGTAAAAATTCATTGGATCTATAAGTACTTACTTCATCGTTTTAGCTTGGAAATGGATGATTGTTATTGATTTTTTTTATAGTTTCTTAGACCAATTGTTTATTATAGATGGATGTGAGTATCTTATGTTATTTAGCTCTCAAAGTTAGCTTAGATTATATCAGTCCTAATACAGTTTGATCCAATTCATTGTATAGCTAAGAATACAATAAAAATATGCGCTTGATAATTTGCTAATGTTTCAGTTTTTTATGGGAGTCACTTTCTAAATGATGGTAGCTGATAATTAGCTTGTTGTTCCTTGTTTTTGTGCAGCCATTGAAATGAAATATCCAAAACTTCTTATAAGCCAAGGAGACGAAAGAAAGTAGTCCCAGATTAACAATAACTTCCGAATGCCTCTCTTAAAAAAAATTAAGAAGAGAGCTTAAATACAGTGTCATTTGCGTGACCTACATATAGATTTGTTGAATGATGAAAACATTAAAGTGCGTCTCATAGGATTTCAGTTGATCATGGGAAGCAGCAAACGATCATGTGTTAATTGATCGAAGGAAGAAGTTTCAACCTCCAAAAATACCTCCTGATGCTGTAGACATTGATTGAGATTTTTCAATTGCATTACGTCTTATTTTTTGTTCCTGATAGCATATGTTATTTTTTAGTTTTGTTTGAAGATATTTTTTGGTTATTTTTCTCCTCTTTGTTTAATACTATCCTTGACCTATTGTTTCATGATATTGATATTGTTCTTTTATTTTTCCACAAGGGTTATCATCTTGTGTATGATGCTATCGTTATAGTATATCTATAAATTCCAATATTGGCATGTTCCAAGAAAATGCAGATAATTTTATTCAAGTTATTTGGATGTATCTATATGGGACCATATAGCTTCAGATTTCCGAAAGTTCTTGTTAAGTTTTATTCCATAATTTTCTAAAACCATCACTTTCAACTCTTCAAAAATCCTGAAAGTAAGAGGAAGAAGACAGTGTGAAACAAAGATGATTAATATTTTTTTTTAATTTTAGAGTTAATATTTTGTTTTTAAATTCTAGATTTACGCAAAAAAACATATTATATATAGGGTTAATAATTTTTTTTACAAAAATATATAGATAATCGAAAATATATATATGTAATCGAGAATTTCAGAAAAAATCTTCAAAAAATATTTTTATACGGTTACGGTTAATTAACGGTTACAGTTAATAATTTGTGGTTAACCATAACTAATATATTTTTACGGTTAACAGTTATGGTTTTAATCATTTTATATGGTTATGGTTGAAAATGGTACGGTTACAATACGAAATACGGTTACGGTTAAATTTTGGTCATGCCTAATCCTAGAATCATATATGATAACAAATAGGTATTTGTTAAAAAGGAAAAAAATGAAAAAAGAAATAAAGAATAAAAGTAGGAAAGAATTAAATATTACATTCACACGTGAAGAAGACGGAAAACCGTTGGAATAAGCCGTCTTATTTGAAAAGAATCGAGAATTTATTATTCTTTTTCATTAATATACGTAGGATGATGGGATGTGTCTTATTCTCTCTTTGCTGTAGCGCGTATCACTTACTTATATCATCATATTATAACATATTTTTCCAACTTCTATCTCTATCACTACGCGGAAGATGTGGAGTGAATATTCAACAACAATTTAGGACCTCAATCTAAAATCTAAGGGCATTTCCAACGTTTTTTTGGAAGGTTTTTTTTTTTTGGAAGTTTTTATAAAAATTAAAAAATTATTTTTTTTTTAAATTTAAATTTATTTTTTTTTTTTTTTTTTTTTTTTTTTTTTTTTTTTTTTTTTTTTTTTTTTTTTTTTTTTTTTCAAAAACAAACCAACAAAAAAAAAAAAAAAATAGGGTTTTTTTTTTTTTTTTTTTTTTTTTTTTTATTTTTTTTTTTTAAAAAAATTTTTTCCAAATTTTGGGTTTGAAGTCGATCGATTTAATTTCAAAATCGATCGATCGATTTTTGAAATGAGAAGAAGATCGATCTATCGATTTGGGAAGCGAAGGAGATAGAATCGATCTGAATCATTGTTTGAGAAGAGATCGATCGATCGGACGATTGTTTAGAAGATCGAGATCGATTTCGGAGAAGATGATCGGAAAACATAGCGGTTCGTCGGAGAAGTTGATCGTGTGAGATTGAACCGATGGTTTTATAAAACCGGTTTAATGAGGTTAATCAGCCGGTTTAATGAAATTAATGTGATTAAATAGATTAAAACCGGTTAAATAAGATTAATGTGATTAATTAGATTAAAACCAGTTTAATGAGATTAATGTGATTAATTAGATAGAACCGGTTTAATTAGATTAATGTGATTTATTATATTAAACCGGTTTAATGGTTAAAAACTGGTTTAATGAGATTAATTTTTGGTAATTATGGTTAATTGAGATTGAATCAATGATTAAACCGAGATTATACTGAGATTAAACTATCTATTTGGTTATCAACTCAGTGTGAGGTCTCCTGTTCAATCCTGGTCATTTGATTTCCAACCAAAGGTTTTTTTTATTGAGATGGATTGCTGGAGGGAGAAGAAGAAGAAGAAGAAGCGAAAGTTGGAGAGAGGGGCAAAGTTGTTAGAAGAACTCGTAGAATGTTGTGATGGCAAATCCAATCCCATTAAATTCTTCTCTCTCCATCAGATCCGCAAAGCCACCAACAATTTAAACGATTCTAATTATGTTTTTGGATTATCTAATTTTTACTGCGCATGGTATACAGGTAAAACCGAGAGCCATCCCATGATACTCATCAAGAGTCATAATGGTTTGTTCCTTACCTTGCTTGGCTTAGAACAAGGAAGCTTTTGCCGCGACGTAGCAATATCATCGATGGTGAGTGGTCACAAAAACTTCCTGAAATTGGTTGGATGCTGTCTTGAGCCTGAAGTTCTACTCATGGTTTATCATGGTGTAAAGAAACATGACAAACTAGATCATATAATAAGTGAACAGCCGTGGAGAAATAGAGTGAAGATAGCAGAAGATATTGCTACTGCTTTGGCTTATCTTCACACAGCTTTCCCAAGGCCCTTCGTATATAGGACTTTGATTCCTGATCATATTTTATTGGATGAAGATGGGGTAGCGAAGCTGAGTGGTTTCTCTTACTGCGTCTCAATTCCAAAAGGAGAAACATTTGTCAAGGTTTACAGCAGTTACTATGGTGATATTTACAAGGACGGTAAATACATGAGAGATGGCATAGTCTCGGTGGAAACGGATGTCTATGCCATTGGAATGTTAATGCAAAAGCTTCTAAACGGATTTAGTGAGGTGTGGTTAGACCAGCTTTTTCATCGCATAACGGGAAAAAAAATATCTGATGATTCCATAATTGAGAAGGAAGTTCAGAGAAAACATATTCAAAATTGGCTGTTCGAACTCATGGAAGAGGGAAGAATGGATGAGATTGCAGATACAAAGATGCTAGAAAAGATGGGTGAAATTTCAGAAGAAGAGCTTTCTCAAATGAAAGCTTTCCTAATGCTCTCACAGAGATGCATCAGTGAAGTGGAAGTTCCAACGATGGTGGAAGTGGTCAAAGAGTTAAAGAAGATCCAAAGATCTACTAAAAACAACTCTTCTTCTCCTTCAGGAGAAACCCAGTACGAATCTCCCCAAGACATTGCTTCCTCATCTCAAACCAGACTTTAAACACAAAGGTATTTCGACGAAATGCTTAAATGGGTTATTTTGAACTGGTTTCGATTTTTCAGAAAACTATCCTAGAATGTGCTGAAAATAAATTCGATCACGTTTGTTATTACAACATTATTGAGTTTCATTTTTATTTACTTTTTACTATGTCAGAAATCTCTGTTTGTTTTTTTTTTGGTATTTTATTTATATAAGTACAACGTTTTGATTATATTGTTATATCTCACCTTAATTAGTGCTTGTTTATGCGTTTGATCGATCTGTCTTTTAAACTTTTTTTAAGATGTTGCAAAACAGCAAATGTTCAAGTTTTGGTTTCAACAATATATAAAAAGGCAAAAATATATACAAGTATAGCCGGAATCAATGACTTTCAAACTAAAATCAGTGAATCCGTTTACATATCACATTCTTTAGCGACACTGAATGTTCGTATCTATTAAATGTTTTGTTTCTGTATCTATCAGTTTCTCTTATGACCGGCCAAAAAAAAACACAGAACTACATCTGCAATTTTCGAACTGAGCACCAAAGGCCTCGAGACTCTTCAAAATTGAATACCAAGATTTGAGGTGAAGAGAAACTTTTCAAGAGAACCAATTTCTAGTTTTAAGAGTTTACCATTTAAAGCAGTCTTTAGCTGGGAAGGTGTCAATATTGAATATTCAACAACAATGTATTTATTTATGCACTTATTTTTTCCAAGAACATGATAAGTTCTTAACTACAAACTCCTAACCCTATACTGAATCTCTCTACAATCTCATAGATAGTGATCTCATAGCGATCATGATCCTAAAGACTCATAGCATCTTCTTCACACAACAATAAGCATGAAGAAGTCGAAAACTCTCGAGACTCTTATTTATACCTCTTCATTGTCTTCAAGCTTCCAACTGTAATCCCTCCAATTATATCAGAGACTATCTTTCTCCGCCAGCTCATTAACCACATCATCAGCTCATTGACCAAGTCTTGCTAGTCATAATTATCCCCCTCGCTAAGACAACTTGTCCTCAAGGTGCAATGAGATCTGGCCATTATGCTCTCATGAATAGAAATATATTTCTGTGTGCCAATTGTTCATGTCCTTTCATCACCAGCGGTGCCATACAGAAGAGAATTCTTGTCTAAGATCCCGCAAAGTTATAAAATTCAGAAACTGCACTATGTATCCTCTGCAAATTACTCCTCCTGTAAACTTGATGTACCCACTTGTTTTAACAGCCTTCTGCTGCATGTACAGTTACAGTTGCAGTAGAGTTACTGTGAGGGGAATCAATATACTGTCTTTTATTTTTAGATCTGTACTCCATTTCAAAGCTTGATATTGGTTTATGCATAATGTGTTTGTAACTCTCCAGCCCGTGTTAAGACAACTTTATAATCCTGAATATCTATTCCCATTTGACCCTCATTAAGCTGTTCAATCAACGGTCGAATCTTCTTTTCTGTTTTCCTTTTTTGAAAAAATACCATTCTTTTTTTGATAAAAATATTAACATATTTATCGCTTTTAATTTGTGACAGCGGTTATGGAGATACAAAGAAAACGGAAATACCAAAATCTACGGAAATAAAAATGAACAAACGACAAAAAGATACAAGCGAGCGGCAACAAAGCCAAGATGACCACGATGAACAGAAACACTCGTTAGTGCACCCAAATATAACTTATGGAAGAAAAACCCGATCCCAAGCTATAGCAACTCAGTTATTTGCATACCGCGATTTTGAAGAACCCAAGCCTCCATCGTCGTTGCAAAAAACACCCTCCTCATGAAGCTAGACCTCAACCTCAAGTAGTGGCACTTGTAGCACCTCCGGGAGCGGACACAAAAACGGTTTCGGTTTGCTACAAAACTAAATCTGCCGCCTCTATTCAACCTCAAGTAACCCCAAAGCCTGTCACCATGTTGATACTTTACCCTTCATCTCCGATCCAAGATCCCAAGTGTAACATAGTCTCACGCTGGTCCGAAGTCTATAGCATCTTGGTACTAAAATCCAAGTGCTTTTCCAAGTTCAAGAATGAAGATGTTGTGATGCTCACCATTGATTGTGAAGAAGAGCTTCACGTCTCACGCAAGTGGAGCATGTGTGCGTGGATAGGCTAGTGTAACCATGGCAAGGAATTACCTTGCTTCTTCTTCATAGATATCTTGGCGAGTAGATGCTAGGAAGGTGCTGAGCCCTAGGGCATTCAACATCCATTCAACATCACTTACTAATCCAAGAGCATGCAAGGATGTGTAATCAACTCTCAAGTTGGGTGTGAGCTTGAACCCTTTGAGTGGTGTGAAGTAGTCAACATTCTCATTCATCTTCTGCCCTATAAGCATCATAGGAATCTCCTTCTTCTTTGCTTGATGGATTGGAAAGCGTGAGAGTCTTGCTCGGAGATGTTGTGGAACCGATGATATGAGTGTGGTTTCATCATCAATGTCATCGTGGTTCTCTTCACTATGGTTCCTTGAGTTTTCTTCTTCATCTATCACCTTCTTGCCCGTATTCTCATGAATTGCTTTGTCATGTACTCTTTTGGTTCTCCTCTCATCAATCCCATCATCAAATGGTGTGTATAGACCAGGTGGTCTCTCCAATCTCGGTGTGTGAGATTTCCTTCTTGTAGCTCTAGTATCCATTGTGTTGGTACCTGTAGGGCCCATGTTGATATGGTTTTTCAGAAAACTTACAGTGAGTTAACGTGCTCGGTCTGGTTTGGCATGGATGTGGGGCACATTCGGTGGAGATAGTGAATTTGATCGTTCACGGATTGTGTCAATGGGTCAGGAAATTATTGAGATGGATCAGAATCAAAAATTTGAACAAATCAGGAAATTATTGAGTCCCCACTCGAGTCCCACTCGAGTCCCACTCGAGTCCCCACTCTAGCCCTGCCGTCGAGGCTCTCCACCCGAGTCCCTACTCGACATCGCACCCCCGACACTATGTCTTCTAGCTCGACAAACCACTTGACCAGCTCGAGCCCACCCCCACTCGTCATACCCACTCAATGTTGCACTCGACGTACCACTCGTGTCACCACTCAATAACATCAACCCGTCTCAACTCGACACCACCCAAGCACTCGACATCCAACACACTCGACCTCCCAACTCGAGCTGCACCACCCGCGAAGACTCAGCTACTTCTTTTGTCTTTTTCCATTTTAAAGTTTTCCGTATTTTACTATAAATACCACTGTTGGGTATTATCCAGAGGATATGTCTTTTATTTTTAGGGTTTTTCTCTACCTCCAAACCTTGTTCTTGGTGTTCTTCATTTTGTAATTCAGATCTCTTTTAATCTAGTATTTATTTTGCTTTAATTCTTTGCAGTCTTACTATTCTCATCTTAATCTATCTTTCTAAACTATTTTCAATGAATTCTGAAATGTTTGATTTTTCTGAGTTTATGTTCTTGATGATGATGATTGTTCTTGAGTAGTAATTTAGGGTTTCTGAGGATGGGATAGGTTAATGGCTTGCTTATGATCGGATCTGGTGTTTAAAATTGCTTGATTGTTGAATTTCCCTTCTGGGTGAGTGTGCTTAAAGCTTGTTGCTTTCTGATCAATCGAAACAAGATCTGAGATGATTTCCACATGAGAGTGTGATGGAATCATCAGAATCAACTTTTTCCAGAGATTAGCACATCATAGCCTAAGAGATTAGATGTCTAGGGTGCGTTTTGGCTTTAGCAAATAGGTTCTTTGTGCCTATCTCATCATGGTGGCTCAAGCAAAAGTTGGTATGTCAGTGATGAGATTTGAGGTTTCTTACCACGAGAGTGGACTAAATTGTTTTAGATATTTGCTGTCTAGGGAATAGCCTTTGTGGTTGACGTTTATTGAACACCGGTGATGATCATGAGCTGTTATTGATCGATTACCTTATCCTTAGATCCCTATTGACTTTCTTGCTTTATCGTCTTGTTCTAAAGTCATTTACTTGTTTAATTACACTTTGCCTTTCATCTCTCTCAACTCGTTCTTGAACCCGAGTGCATAGTTGTTTGTCGTTTTCAGGCTCCACTCGATCTCATTGACTCGTTCAGAGTGGTCGAGTGCACCTTTTTGTCATTTTTCTGCATTGACTCGGTCACTTGACTTGGTCTAGGACTCGAGTCAAGCACCCATCTTACTGCATTTCGTTTTTAGGTTGTTAGATAGACATTTTCTTTCTATCTGGCTTGACTTAGTTGTATCTGATCACATCTTGATTGCTAGCATCACACCCATTTGGATTAACACCTTAGTATTACAATGACAATACTAGGGAATTGATACATCCTTCTGCATACAGACACATAGTAAGTTACATTGTTTTTACTTGGAGATTGCATAACTGACAGAGGATTTACATCCAGTAGGACAAGTTCCTACTGCTAGATTTCCCTTACCCACAGAAGTAGTCTCTGAGTAAAAACATTACTATCAATCATCCACTAGTAATAAATAAATCAGATATATATGATTAAGTGAGATATCTGATTTGGCACTTGTTGCTGGTTTTATGTTCTTTGAACCGGTATGTCTTGATCTTTGATTCCATCAAGGACAAGAATCTGAAAACCGTTATGGCAAAGACTGATATGGCCAGGCAGGCTAACCTTGCAATCATGTATGGAACAGCAAAAACAATAGGTTTAACTTGAGCTATGAACTGATCCCACTGTGAGATGTAACCAGGATCGCACCAACCAACAGTACGAGCAGGAGCACCTGCATTAAAGCGTAATGTAAGAAACCAAATTCAAATTCAGAGTGCAAAGATTTGTTGTTGTAACGTTACTTGGTCCCAATTCTTGCCTAAAGTAAGTCGCAGGTAAACAAGAGCTTTAGGATTGATAAACGATACATGATTAAAAACCGCGACTAGCGTTGGCTGTAAAGCAATAAAATAGATGAATTAGAGTCCATTTGATATTTGCAAATACAAGAGGACACAGAGGGGTTGTGTTTGAAATAAAGAGAGGTTGATGAATGTGAAAATACTCGAATTTTGCTGATGAGAAGGCTCTGGATTTTAAATGTCACCATTTACCCATTGAGAATTTGACTTGTCGATTACACAAAAAATTTAGGTTTCAGCAAAAGTCAGAGAACAAACATATCTCAGCTTGACCTGACGCTAAGTTGTAACATGGGAACCAAGAACACGAGGGGAAGCGTGAAAGGAAGAAGAGTGATGCAGAGCAAAACTTATGCTGTATATTTCAATCTGAGAGAGAGCTTCATCTCCCTGACTTGAACACAAGCTCGAAGCCATCGCGAGTTCTACTGTTTTCTTCTTTATCATATGCTAAAACCACTATGCATCATCTTTGAATTTAGAGTCTGGGTTTTGTTCAAATATGTACATGTACATATATATCTCTCTCACTCACAAAGTTTTATCCTTTTATTTTACTTTACCCAAGGTTCTAAAGGCAGATATGAAAATAGCCAATCTAAAAATATGGATATGATAATTTATTTTTCTTTAGTGAAGGAATTGTTCTCTGTTTTTTTTTCTTCAAACAGAATATTATTAGGCTGTGCGCAATATTCAAAGAAAACAAACACAGCCCGCTTAAAACTCTCTACTGAATATTGTTTTACTTGTCATTAAGATTACAAGTTACATCACCAAACTAGACTCCATCTTATATTGGATACAGCTACTATATAACCTTTAAAAAAAAAAAAAATTTTCAAAAAAAACCAAAGCAGAGGACATACTTGCAGAGATAATAATTTAAATTCAAAGGCCATCTTCTCGTAGATAAGCTCTGTTTTTTTTTTTTTTTTTTTTTTTTTTTTTTTTTTTAATTTTTTTTTTTTTTTTTTTTTTTAAAAAAAAATTAAAAAAAAAAAAAAAAATAAATTTTAAAAAAAAAAAATAATTTTTTTTTTTTTTTTTTTATTTTAGTTTTTTTGTTTTTTTTTTTAAAAATTTTATTTTTATTGTTTTTCTCTTTTGTTCTGTAAAGGTCACTGTCTTTTGGTATGTTGCTCATTGGGTCAGCTGTAAACATTTTGCAACCAAGATTAAGAACAACACTACATCACTAACAAATTCATTTGAATGAAGACAGAGTCATAAAGGAAATAAAATGTCATTTAAACTATGGAACGAACTCAAACTAACATAAGGAACCATTACACAGAAATACACTAGATTGTTATCTAAACTTTCATTAGATAAACTTTTTTATCCAAAGAGAGTGTCACTAAATGTCAATTACACTATGGCACAAACTCCAACTAACACATTTTCAACAGCAAATTGCTCTCATTACGCTACAAAGGAACTCGTATCAAGAGGTAATAGCATGTTTACCGGAAAGCGTAACATGATGTTTCTCGCCAAACTCTTTATGAACTTCCATTGCAGTTGCTTGACTCAACCTGATTAAACCCTGATTTGAAAATGCTCAAAGAAGTTAACATAAACCTTAAAAAAATGACTTTTGACATTGCCAAGCAATAGACTTTACAGGACTAAAAGCTAACCTTTCTCTCCTTTCTTTTAAGTATCTTGAGATGACATTTCTTAACATAATGAGTCAAATGATAACGAGAATGTCTAGAAGAAAGTTCTTGTTTAACCTCAGGATTAGCTTCAAGCCATTCAGAAATATCCTTAGATTTCACTAACTCTCCATTATCCAATGACTCTAACCATGAATAAACTGGTAACCATTGATCAGTCCTCTGAAATCGAGCTGGATGTTGTTGATCTGTTTCCACATTTTGCTGTATCATTCATTCACAACACAATCAAAAACAGAGAATAAAGATTGGATTTTTAAGTATCAATTGAGATGTTGTTGTTTACCTCGTTTTGATCTGATGATGGTGTTGGTCTCATGTAATGTTGAATTGAGAGGAGACGATCTACGAGCTCAGAACGAGGCATGTGCCTGAGATCTGTTGGTAAGGAATCAAAGTTTGAGCCGATCCAAGTTTCGACTTCGCTGACGCTTACTACGGCTTTGGCATCGGGGAAAGAGGTGACCCATGCTTGAGCCATTGTCTCCCATTCTTGAGATGGCTCTGTTCGTTGTTGGTTCACGTTTGAGATTTTGTCATCTGATTGATGTTGCTGTTGCTGTTGCTGCCCCTTTTCATCTTCTAGGGTTTCGTCACTCGAATTAGACATTTCTTCTTTTGGGTTTTACTGGTTACAAACTTTACCTATTACACTTTTTTTTTCTTCAACCAAATTTAACACAATTAGAATTTTGTAGATATTGCCAAAAATAAAAAAAATTTGAAAATTCTTTTTTTTTTTTTTTTGGAACCGTCTTTCACATTATGTTCTTTAAACGATAAATTTATTTGACAAACATGTTCATACGTAACGGTAGAAAATAATTGCGAACGTTACCATTTTTCTACCTAATGAAGTATTTTTACATTTAATGTGGAGATATGGATTTGACACCTCTTTTATATGTTAATAACAAAATTCGATAATCAATAAAGAAAAGTATGTTTGTGTAATTTTCGGAACGATTTTTCACAGTATGCTTTTTTTTTTATGGTACGATAAGGTTGATTTAACAAACATGCCCATATGTAGCAGTAGAAAGTAATTGCTAAGGTAACAATTTTTCTACCCAATAAAGTACTTTTACATTTAATCTAGACATGTAGATTTGACACTTTTTCAATAAATTATACATTAACAATTTTTTTTGGTATTTAATAATGACAAATAAGTTTGTGTAATTTTTGAACCGTATTTCACATTTTTTTTTGTCAGAATGTTCATTTCATTGAAAGGGGTGTTACAAACATCCACAAGTTGTTCAAAGGATATTGAAAAGGGTACTAGTTTACTCACACCTAGTACCTAAACAATGGGCACAATCCTTAGGAGAACAACATATCTAAGACACTTTTACAAAGCCAAAAGCCCCAAAGAACAAGGGGAAACAAAAGCCCTAAAAACCGAACCTAACATGACTTCAAAAGCACCAAAGAGCCCATACGCTCAAGAAAGCCCAGGTTCAAGGACAAACCTTGAAGTCCAAAAGGGGACACACCAAAGAGGACCAACAACTCTTACACGCGAACCCTCGTGAATGCAGCCCCGGTCACCTACAGACCGAAAACTGCCCACCTCCTCGCAAGAGAAGAGCTGCAGATCGAACCCACTGCAAAGTCTTGAACCCACACCGAGACCCGAAGGACCCGAGATGGGAGAGTGTAGATGCCTTTGCTGTGGGCTAGCATCCGAATGATGAACCCCAAAGAGTGAAAACTAAGCCAAATCAAGACGCCAAACTCCTGAGCAAGCGAAACAGAGAGGAAGGACCAAGCTCCAAAGTAATAACCTAACCACCAACCACTAAAGCATAAACCAGACTTAAAACCCAAGGGTAAGACCTTCACTACCTGCGAGGAACAGATTTGTGGGAAGGACCTCGGTGGAAGACGATTGAAGACAGAGGCGTTTGCAGGCAGAGCCGCACAGTTGATCGACAGATCCGGCGTCCCCATCCTCACGTCGTGTTTACCAAGAACCGACGCCACCATCTTCCATGAGATCAACCCAGATCTACGTAGATAGCCAAAGGAATCAACACCCATGGTTTATTCTTCAAAGAAAACACAATAAAAAGACCAAAGGGGAGACCGACATCGATGCTATGTCAGCCGCCTATGTCGATCTCCAAGCTGAGCAAGGCTGGAGGGAGGCGGCTTGGGAAGAGAGAGTTGAGAGAGAATTATGGGATTTTTTTTTTCGCCACTATGCTAAAAAGCGAATGAATGTTATTTGTCGAACCATATTTCACATTATGCTTTTTTTAATGATACAATAAGTTTATTTGACAAACATGTCCATACGTAAGGTAAAAAATAATTGCTAAAGTAACAATTTTTCTACCCAATGAAGCACTTTTACATTTTATGTGGACAAATGGATTTGACACTTCTTCTATATTTTTAAGCATTAATACAAAAATTTAGTATTTAATAAGAACAAACTAGATTCATACTCGCGATACACTGCAGGTGAATTATTTAAATATAAATTATAGTTTTTTGGTTCTTTAATGTTTATAAATATTTTTATTTTGTTCGTACAATTTTATTTTATTTTTTATAATGTTTATGAATATATTTTTCCGTTTAATATATTTTTCTGTTTAATATATTTTTGTAGTTTTATTTATTTATTTATTGTTTATAATATATTTAACATGCTTTAAATATGAAATTATTTTATTTCCATGTAGCAATGTCAAATTTTTGTTATTTGAATCAAACCTATGCCACATGAATGATGTTGTTTATTCTTATTGAAATAATTTAGAGCAAATCCTACCAAATTATATATAAATTAATCAAAATTAAAAAAATTCCTAACTAAATGAAAACTAATACCCATTGTCAATCTTATGTATAATTAATTTTCCACCAAAATTAATCCGGTTTTTGCCAAAAAAAATTCGACTATGTAATTTTCTTAATAAACTGCAATACCATAATTTTATATCAAAATGAATAATTTGAAAATTTCTCGCCAAAAAAAGCTGATATGTTTCTAACAAACAGCAAATCCGTTTTGCCAAGTTAAAAAATTTACAAATTTTCTCGCCAAAAAACTGATCTGTTCCCCGCAAAAAAATACTCGACTCTATAATTTTTTTAATGAACTGCATATCCATAATTTTCACCAAAATGAATAATTTCCAAATTTCCTGCCAAAAACAGATCTGTAATTTTCCCGTCAAATGTTTATCCAAATCACAACATATGTAGAAAATATTAATTTTTAATTAATTATATGTATTATATTATATAATAATTCAACATAACTTCAAAATAAGATCAAATAAAGGTGAAATGAGAATCAAATTTATTTTCTGGATCCGTTTCCTACCATAAAAGTCGATCTCGTATTTTTCCTAGCATACTACAAATCTATTCTGCCAAACTAAAAATTTTACAATTTTCTTGCCAAAAACTTATCCGTTTTTGAAATAAATGTGAAATGAGAATCATAATTATTTTTCTAATACATTGATTTAAATTAGGTAGATAGATTTTAGGAAAATTATAATCAATGTTAGTTTCCATAATATTGTTGTTTTAATCTGTTTGGATACACTTATAACATTAATCTTGGTTTATTTGTTTTAATATGGGGGGTTTGGAAACACCCCTTTAAAGTGACTCTTTTTAATAGTGTAGTAGATTCAAATCCGTAATTTTCTATCAAAATGAAAAATTTGAAAATTTCCCGCAAAAAAAAAAATTGATATGTTTCTAAAAACTACAAATCTGTTTTACCAAGATATGAAATTTACACTTTTCCCGCCAAAAACTGATCCATTCACCGAAAAAAAAACATTCGACTCTATAATTTTTTTAATGAACTGCATATCCATAATTTTTCACCAAAATGAATAATTTACAAATTTTTCGCCAAAAATGGATCTGTAATTTTTCCGCCAAAAATGTATTCTAATCACAACATATGTAGAAAATATTTTTTTTTATTATCTATATACATTATATTATATAATAATTCCCGATCCGTTTCCCACCAAAAAACTATATCTCATATTTTTCCTAGCATACTACAAATTTGTTCTGCCAAACTAAAAAATTTACAATTTTCCGCCAAAAACTGATCCGTTTTTGAAATAAATGTGAAATGAGAATCATAATTATTTTTTCAATGCGTTGATTTAAATTAGGTAGATAGATTTTAGGTAAATTAAAATCAATGTTAGTTTCTATAATATTGTTGTTTTAATCTTTTTGGATACATTTATAACATTAATCGTACTTTATTTGTTTTAATATGGATGTTTGGAAACATCTCTAAAGTGATTCTTTTTTAATAATGTAGAAGATGGGTTTGTGTAATTTTCGGAACTATTTTTCACATTATGCTTTTTTTTATGGTACGATAAGTTTATTTGACAAACATGTAGAAAGTAATTGCTAACGTAACAATTTTTCTAGCTAATGAAGTACTTTTACATTTAATGTAGACATGTGGATTTGACTCCTCTTCTATACATTAAACTTTAATAAAAAAAAATTGTATTTAATAAGGACAAATAGGTTTGTGTAATTTTTGAAACCGTCTCTCACAATATGATCTTTTTAATGGTACAATAAATTTATTTGACAAACTTGTCCATACGTAACCGTAAAAAGTTATTGCTAACATAACAATTTTCTACCCAATGAAATACTTTTACATTTAATGTGGACATATGGATTTGATACCTAAACAGTAATAAAAAACAATTGGTATTTAATAAGGAAAAATAGGTTTGTGTAATTTGTAGATTTAAAGAATTGTTAGACGTTTTTCCATGGTAGTAGATTGTTGTCTATCTCCATTAAAATTTTGTTTGTTTGTTTTACATTATTTTCCATTAATATAAGTAGGATTATTGAGCAGTATTATATATTTTTACCTTACCCTAAAGCTTCTCGAAAAATGGAGGCTCCTCTCCGTATATGCAGGGGACGAGGTGTGCTATTGCAAAGGGACCATAACGAATTGACAAAAATTTTAGTGTATTTTAGGGCCAAAATTAATTAAAATTACATGTAATGATGGCCCATCATATTTATATATTGAATGGGGCCCAAAAGGTTTTTTCCTATTATTGAGCCGCCCCTGCGTATATTGAAACCTCACAACGACGAACACCACCAAGAAAATTGGCATAGCTCTCGTCACACTCCTCAACATCAAACTTCAAAGCCTTCGAATGACTCTTCTTTGCACAAGAATCTTCATGACAAGGGTAAAGGGAAGATGTTGGAGGAAGAAGAAACTCAATCAGAAGGTGAAAAGAATCGGAAGATGTTGAGCTTGGTTCTGGTTCTAATGTTGGTATTTCCCTTATCGAAGACCATCTTCCACTATCGAATAACCAAAATGAACATGGATTGGGTTCAGGATAAGAGTATAAGGAAGAAGTAAATCCAATGTTGGAATATCCATTAGAGAGCTAAAAAGATGATTTGGATGACTCGTGAGCTGAGGATCAAGCGCTTAGAGTCTCAGCTGAGAATAAAGATCTCTACGGAGACAATCATGAAGGAATTATGTAAGAATGGAAATAACAGAGGAAGACTTGAGGATGATGGAAGATTTGGAAAAGTAGATAATCCTCGATAGTTTGATAACATAAGACAATTTGCTCGGTGAAGATTTGATGGTTGTAGATCACGAGGAACATGTGGAGCTTCCGATTTACAATGAAAGCCATGAAAGAACAATAAAGGATCAAATATGGAGAGTTTGAAAATAAAGTTGTTCTGATCATATATGCTATGATTTCAAAATTGGTGTCGTCGCAATCCTCAACGAGCAAAAAGAAGAGATCACCGAAAAACGACAAGGTTATAAAAGCTTAGGAAGCATGGAGAGTTAAGTGCCACTTAGAAATCCCATCTAAGTTTTCTAAGACCATGGAGCCCAAAAAGACGATTCCAAGAAGTCCGAAAGTGAGCAATGCGATTTCAAAGAAACTCAAATCCTTCCAAGGCAAGTTTTCACCATAGAAGCGGTCGGTCAACATGACTAGTTTTAACAATTTCCCTCAAAATGAGGAGAACATGGTAAAGAAAAAAAGGATACGAAAGCACCAACGCCTAAGGAAAGCCCAAAAGAGTCCAAGATCTCCCGCGATCCTCTCAAGTTAGGATCATAGTGTGGAATTTTTAAGGGGCTGGAGCAAAACTCACATCTTGTCGACTGAAAGAAATGTCTCATATTTATTTTCCTAGTTTTTTTATTGGAAACTAATATTCATAGGTTGTATATGTAAAATGTGAAAGTTAATCAAGGATTTGATAACCTCCAAACTGTTGAGTCGGTTGGCACTAGTGGAGGTTTAGCTTTATTTTATTCTATAGATTTATTGGTTAGTTTTTATAGTTGGATGATTGTCTTATTGACATCGCAACTATCATTGATGCTAATAGAGTTTTCATGACTTTTTTAATGGTGACCCCATGGTTAAAAATCGTAATTATGTGTGGGAGAGACTTACTCGTATCAGAATTTCCCGCTCCGAACCATGGTTCATTATTGGATAATTTTGTGAGATTACAGAGAACCATAAAATGTGATGGTAAGAAAAGATAGGAAACCACATTTCTATCTTTCTACGCTATGATTAATGCTTCTGGTTTTATTAATTTCCCATATAAATGGACCCAGTTCTCATGGATCGTAAAACGGACAAATGGTAAGATAAAATTTCATTTGGATAAAGGTTATGGATAACGAAAAATGAGATAACATTTTTTCCTATATTGTGGAGTACCTTAAGATATGGGGGTCGGATCATAGACTCCTCTTTACGTCCATTCGATCTAGACCGCAAAAGTCTAAGAGAAGCTTTATGTTTGATAAAATATGTATAGGAAAACTGGGATTGCAAGAAGCAGTGGAAGAAGGTTTAGGCACCTCAAAATCTTAAGGAAGTCGCCATTTTACTAAGAAAATCTAAAATTGTAGTAGATTCATCTCTACATGGAAGAGGACCACTCAGTCAAAATCAGAAAAGCTTATTAAAGAACTCCAAGACAAGATTGTTGAAGCACATGAGAATGATCATGTTTCCCTTGAAGACCTTCTAGGACTCAAGTGGATATTGTGTGATGCCTAAAAGAAGAAAGAATTATATTGGAAATTAAAGAGTAGAGAGAAATGATTGGAAGTGTGATATAAGAATACCAAATTCTTCCATGCATCCACAAAGCCGAGAAGAGCGAGGAATAGGATTATAAGGCTTCTAGACCATACCGGATCATGGATATAACGAGGAAGTTATTGAAAAAGTCGCAGTGAAGTATTTTGACAACCTATTTAATTCCTTGATATCGAGAGATCCAACCTTACTAATATGGGATATACCTAGGATGGTTACTCCAATAATGCATAATGCATTAACCCACGACGTTACAGATGAAGAATTGCAAGAAGAAAAAAACCTCTTTTCCTTGAACCCAGAGAAAGCTCCAGGACTTTATGGAATGACAACTTTATTTTCAAACATTTATGGGCCGTAATTAGCCTTGATCAAATCCTTCTTTAGGCTAGGCCTTTTTTATGGAAAGATTAATTAGACGAACATTTGCCTTATACTAAAAGGGGATAAACCACAGGTTGTGTCAGATTTTTTGCCTATTAGTTTATGTAACGTAAGGTATAAGGTGATCTCAAAGATTCTAAACCTAATGCAATCTATGTTTTTTTAACCTTAGTATTGGAGAGGGAAGGATAACTGAGCATGTGACGAGAGCTTGCAGCTGTTTCCATGGATTATGTGGTCAATTTGGAAGGCGAGGAATCAGAAATTTTTTGATGATATCAACGAAAACACTCAAGATACCTTAGAATCACCATCCAATAAGAAGAAGATAGGAAGAAAGCAAACATGAGAGAAGAATCACCCAGCGAGACCCATACTGAAGTAATGGAGGAGAGCTTAACACAAGACATCCCAATATGTTATACTGATGGTTAATGAAACTGCTTGGATGCTAGGAGTGTAAAAGGTTGGATAGTTGCTATTGGAGTTAAGGCACTACATATTGACTATCTTGCCCTCACTTCAATTTACATCAAGATAGTTTGTGTTATAAACGGTGGACATAATTAGTCTCATAAATAGTATCTAAGTGTCATAAATGGTGGTCTAGATAAAAACACATAATGGTGGAAATTAATGTGGTCAGTAAGGTTTAAATATCATATTTGATAGTGGGTCATATGGTGGACATGATAGTGGCTGGTAAGGTTTAAGTATCACATTTGAAAGTGGTCTGTATGGTGGACAAGATACAGTCCATGAGGTATAAGTGCCATAAAATGGTGGACAAGATAGTCGTCCATAAAGTTTAAATGTCATAATAATGGATGAGAAATTCATCCATAAAAATATTAAGGAGTCAAACAAATAATGCCCACATTTAATTACTTTGACAAACAACATTGTCACCTCATCTATTTGTTTCCCACCCATACACAGAGGTATTTTGTTACAAAAAATCATTATATCATCAAAAAATGGTAGAGTGTGAAAGACAGTTCTCAAAAGGGTATAGTTGAAATGTTTCTTCTTTTGTCAACTTCAACAAAATTCCCTATATATAACTTCAAAATCTGTTAAGAATTAATATTCAATTGGAAATTAAAATTTTATTAGAATCCAATAATAAAGCAGTAGAAAAATTAGGAATACTACCACCTTTTAAACATTTCAAAAATATTAAATAACTTACAGAAAAGATGGTGTAAAAATATTTAAAGTAAGTATCCATTTATATTCTAATATGGTATCCACTTTGTTTTCTTCGGTGATGGAGGAGGTATAGTATCATTAGGATGGTGTCTGGTTGTAGCCGGTGTGGATTCAAAGAGAATCATCAGTGGTTTTTTATTTGGCTTTCCAGATGTTTGCGTGGAGTATCATATCTCAGCTCATTGACTTGCTTCTCGAAGGTTCTACCAGATCTGCATCTTCGGGCTTGTTCGTTTGCTTTCCTCAAGTGGCTCTCATTTGTCTTTGTTTATTTTTCCTTGCCAATGTTGATTAGTCTGTTGGCTTGTGCTTTGGAAATTTTTTTGTTTGTTGTCTTTGCTTGGTATAGTCACTCGTCTGTCAGGTTCGTCTCTGTGTATGGTTAGACGATTACAAGTCTAGTACGTGATACATCAACAATTATATTACATGGAGGGAGAACGGTTCTGTATGACTTTCTTTGAGTAGGAGTTTCTTTTATGAGTTAGCTTCATCGGCTTGTAGTTGTGGATCCCCTTCAGCCACGTTCTCCGAGTAAATTTTGCTCGCGATGACCATTATTCAGCACTACTATCCTTGATGGATTCTCCTTGATTGTTGTAGTTTTGAGATGAGATTTTGGTGTGAGGTTCATACCACAGTTGAAAAAGGTTCAAATGGGATTCTCCTTCTCTTATGGTTGAGGTTGCTTCTCCTCTTGTTGGTGGTTATTTTGATTCTTACAGTGTGGGTTTGTGCTCCTCTTGCTTGCAGGGGAATTGACTTTAATTATGCACTTGCTCTTCTTGATCCTAGGTGGATGAGTCCCTCCTAGATTTTCTCCTTGATTTCAAAACCCGTTTTTGAGCAAGGCCTCCAAGTGTATTATTGCTATGGAATCTCAATTGCTTGTTCCTTTTTGAAATGATTTTGGTTGGTGTTTTGGTTTTGCCTAATGACTTAGAATTTTATTTTTATTGGTTTTCTCTGTTGGGCTAAAGTCTTTGATGTTATCTCTATTTTCACTGATTTGTATTTCATAATTGTATCCTTCAAAGTAGGTAATGAAAAGTTCATATGATAAAAAAAAAGAAGATATCAGAGCGTTGAGCCCAATCTCAACCGATTCATGACTGTACCACACTTTTTCTCAGGTTTCAATCAAACATAGTACAGAAAGATGTCAATCCAATCAGGTGTATGTGTTAAGCAGATAAGATGTGATAAAGTAAACTTAAGTCAAGCCAATTATAAAAAGGGAATCTAACAACCTAAGTGAATGCAATTAAAGTGCAAGAAAAGTATACTAGAGACCAACTCGAGGTGTCAGACTCAAGCAAGTAATCGAGCTAAACAGGAAAAGGTAAAAGCAAACTACACTCGACCTGAAGGGTCGAGTCAGGGTGATCGAGCTAAGAAAACGACAAAAACACAAAGAGCACTCGACCTGAAGGATCGAGTCAGGGTGATCGAGTGAAACTAAACAAATGCAGCAAGGGTAAAACAGAGCAATAACAAAGCAAACTAGAAAATTAAGCAATTATGATGAAAAAGGGATCTATGCATGAGGTAATTGATCAATGATTGCTCCTAATCGACCTGGATGTCTAACAAACTCAACCAATGGGCTATTCCCCAGACGATGAATTCAGAACAAGATCAATCCACTCTCGTGGTAGAGACCCAAGAACCTACCTGGTGACATACCCAATTTTGCTAGAGCCACACAGATAAACAAGCATGAAGAATCAATTCATGAAAGCCAATAAGCACTTTAAACATCTAATCTCTTAGGCTACAATGTGCAAATATATGGAAAAAGTTGAATCTAGCACTCACCCAGAAGGGAAATCGAAATTCAAGGAATACTTAAACACCCAGATCAATCAAGAACAACCACTAATCTAACCTATGCCTAAGAACCCTAATTAAATTACTCAGATCCTAATTTCATCACAAAATTTTCAAACCCAAAAAACTCTGAAATCGACATATGTGATAGATCGAATCGAGATGAATAGGTTTGTAGAAGAAAATAATTGCAAATTCAAAATATATAAAATGTTACGGAGATTACAATATCTAAAAATGAAGAACACAAGGGAAAAAGTTTAGAGGCATAGATTAGGCGAAAAAGACGGATCCCTTGTTAATAGTCTGACAAGGGTATTTATACATAGGCTAGGAAGCCCTAAAAACACAAAAAGACAAAATAACTAATCAGGAGAAGGAAAGGAGATGAGCTCGAGGCGAAGTGGTCAGGTGGCTCAAGTTGAGTGCACTATAGTCCACAAGTATGTCCTTGGCTCAACCTCCTTGCTTGAGTCTTCATGTCAAGTCAATAGATTTCTCTCCAAAACAGCTCAACTCGAGTCCTCAGGTCGATTCCATGCATCGAGTAAGGTACAAGCATCCCATTGTGATCTCCAGAGCTCTATAAGTACATGATATCAACTCTAATATGCACAATGTATGCAATGCTTATGCAAAAACTTCTAAGTACTCTAAGATGATGAATATGACAGAATATGGTATGAACAATGGATGAAACTGTACTAAAATGATGATAAACAAATGCTAAAAACATGTAAAATACAGTGAAATCAATGACCTGAATTTTCGGCCATCTTCCTTTGAATTTTGTCGATCACTGATTCGACATGTGTTATTTTTCCTTGATTGGTCGATTTCACTAGCTAATTGAACTGTTTCACTTGATTTCATTCGGTTTTGTTGATTGTCAACTAATCTCTCAAGCTTTAAGAACTTTTATTAAATCTTCTTCATCGAGCCCTGATCTCTCGAAGCAAACTCCATTGTCTTTAAATCAAGCTTTAATTTCATTTGTTGGCTTAATTTCTCATATTCGAGTTCTTTTCCTTCAATTTTTGAGATCATAATTCCTCGATCGTTCTGTTTTTTTTTTGTTTCAGGCAATTCACTTTCTTGGATCATCTTCTATCTTCTAAGTTTGATTCTGGTTATTCTGTCAGATTTAAGTTCAATTTCATATGAACTTTTGGTTATTTCACCATTTTCCAGTTTGTTTCACCAATTAAATTCGGGTTTCATGTTTGATTTATCAAATTTTCAGATGATTCAATCATTTTCTTCGATTTCCCGAGTTCGATTCTAGTTAACTACCAGGATATCAATAAAGCTTGAATTTCATCATTTCATCTATTAAAATATGTTGTTCATTTCAGATTTTCTTTACTTCAAATCTGATGTTCATTCTGGATTTTCTTTGTTTCAAAACTGACGTTCATTCTAGTTTTTTGAAACTTCTGCAGTTTTAAGTAGGCATAGGCGTTCGAGTATGTGAACCCGATCGGGTTGGGTCTTTCGGGTATTCCTAAATTTTGGGTTGGATTTTCTTAGATTTTTTCTTTCTCAGTTTCTCACCCACGATCTCCACTCCTTCCACTTTTTTTTTCTCCAAAATCTCCATAAACTACTATACATAAAAAATCTTAAACATGGTCTTCTCATCATCATACTAAGATTCTTCTCACTCAGCTATTTTCTTCATTCCTAATTTTGTGTTTTTTTTAACAATCAGGAGAATCAAATCATTCCTCACTCATTCAATCTAAGGGGTCCTATTTGAAAATAAAATTTCAAAGGGGTATATTTTTGATAGTTTTCTCTTAAATTGATTGCAATTTACTGTTTCTAGATCTCTATCGCATATTTATGTTTAAAATTTGTAAAGCTCTAGAAGATTTTTTTTTTCATGTGACTTATTTCCTTTGATTTCTTTTATAGTTTTTCACTTATGTGTTTATAGTTTTGCCAAATCTTATCATCTAGCTATATCTACAATTAAGTCTTCAAGTTCAAGCAAACATTCAAAAGCTTTATTCTCCTTGGTAGATCAAAATCTTACGTCATCTTGCCCATTACGATGACCTGTTTACGACGAATTGTTGTTCGTCGTAAATCCATTGTAAAACGTCATTTACAACGAATTAACAATGTTTTCTTCCATTGTTATAGATGTGTTTTTTGTAGTGCCTCTTGTTTTGGCTTTCAAACATCTGTCCAACCAATTTTTTCCTTTCTCGAATTGAGCTCTGGGCCAGACCACATAAAAGCGGAGAATAAACTTTAAATCCCATCGATGCACTTACTTGGTAGTTTAAAAGCTGAAAGCCAAAAGCTTATGAGGCTAGATTGGACAGATTTTATCAAAGACTTGTACGTTGTGATTAATATAATGTCAAGATAAATCCTTACTATGTAAGGATGAGGATCATGAATATTAGATATAGGATTTAGTCATATATTGTATGTGAGTATATAAGTCTGATGTATGTGAATAATAAAAATAACTTTCCCAAAAAGGTATTCTTCACAGTTTTTACAGAAAACAACCTCCTTGTACTACAATTAGACCACAACCTTTTTGTACAGTTTCAAAAATATTTTAGATTATGTGAAGAATTTCTCCAAATTCTATAGAAAATCAAAATCATTTTGGCTATTCCACGGGAATCTACAGGTCTTGATTACATAGTGCACTGTGCACAGATAATGAAAATCGGTCATTCGCTTTAGCATTATATTTCTCGTTCTTTCCAATTTAAGGTCTCCATATTTTATTTGATAATAAAGTTGCTTACAACAATCTTGGGACAAGGTTTTGTGTTTTATTTTAAATTAAACATGTTGATATAAGATTTAATCAACACAATAAATTTGAGTGAATATATTCTCCATCGTCTTGTTCATTTAGTAAAGTTCATGCGATCGATTAAAATATTTTCTGCATCTCTATTATTCTAGTAAACATGTTTTAAAAAATGACATCTCCGAAACCAGAGGTCTGTCTCTTTATCTTTTCTAAGGCTTTCTTAGTTTATTTTCAAGTTAATTAAATTAAAGTAAAGAATATAAAACACATTTCAACAATAAAAAAACTGTATGATTATGAGGCTGCAATTGATCTACCTCGGGCACACACTAACCAGCGATACTCAATAACCACTGGCGTATTTTCTAGAACTTGTCTCCCTCACATTATCCGATGTGGAATCCTAATATGTTCCTTCAAAATGATAACTTTTATCGGTTTATCTTGAATTGAATCAAACTCTAAAACTGATAATAAACCCCTTTTGGGTCACCCTACTTGGATTAACAAACATACTATGATACATTGTTCTTTTTTATAGACTTTCAACGCAAAATCAATTGATAGTGAATGAACATTGGTCAATTTAATTGTTTTAACATCTACTAGTGTTGCTCTTTCTAATTATGCTAACCTTTATTACATGCTATCTCCTTTTAGGATTAATCTGGAAATTATTGATCATAGATTTCATATTCACCTTTATTAGAACTTTTCCAGATTAATCCTAACCTTTATTAAATGCTATCTCCTTTTGGGATTAATCTGAAAAACTGTTAATCATAGATTTCGTATTCACCTTAGTTGAAGATATATTATAAACCAAAATTTGATATGTTTGGTAAGTTAAAAAGAATATTCCAAATCTTATCTAATATTTTAAAGTTTCTTTTAAACACAATCTCTGAGAGAAGCTCCCAATTGTCACTTATTTTTACTCTACCCTTCCTTTCTTTCCAATTTTCTAATTAATGTTTTCATTTACCATCTTACATATAATAATAGATTAGGACCCGCCCGATGGACGAATTTCTAAATTTTAAAATAAATTAAATTTAGGTAAATTCATTACATTAAATATTTGTTGTTAATGATCTTAAATTGTTTTAGGGAAAGAACTAAAACACATGTCTTGTTACAGAAAATAGATATTTACAAAAGTTTATTTTGCTACATGAATAAATTATTTAAAATTTTTATATTAAAATTTTTATTAACATATTAAAAATCATGTCTAGTAGCTTTGGTTTCCATCTTGTCGTTTATTTTTTTTTACCACCATATAAATATATTATATATGAAACCCAAAGAACCAAACTGAATCCAACCCCAAGAACCAAACCAAATCCAACCCGGAATGGGGTACCACCTGACAAAAGTCTGAATGGGTCCTAGACTCCTCTATCCAAAGGACCAAACCCGGACCAAACCGAGAACCCAATAGATATCCAAAATACTAAAAAAGAAAATTATATACCTAAAAATATTAATTATATTTAAACTTGATATAACCCAATTACCGGGAAGTCGGCCAATTCATATCCAAACATATTCATTAAGTCGAAATCATACATGAACTATGGTAATGAGCGAATTTATACCTAAAGATATAGAATTGGCAAAACTCATACACGAACTATACAAATTTGATCAATTCATACAAATAGGGGTGACTGTACATTTTAAACTAATGACATATCATCCACGTCATCTATTTTACTATGACGTGGATGCCACATCATCGACACATGTTTTTTCACAAAATCTTGAAATGTAAATTAGAGATAGAAATCATTCCCACCCCATCTCGTCCCTTCTCATCTTGTCTCACTCTCAGTCTCGAATTCATGTTTTAGATGGAAATGCATTTCCATCTAAAACACACTTTCAATTCCTGTTTGGAATCAAGAATTCCTAAAATCCTATTTAAGAAAAATTTATACTGAATAATAATTATATATATATATACTATAATGATAGGAAATTGGACATATATAATATATAATAATATTACATACAAAATTAATCTAAAATTTTCTAACTTTTTTAAAATGTATAAATTTGGTATTATATTTGATATCATTTAAAATTTGTGTTTTATCTTTTATAAATTCAAAGCTTAGGACAACTCCATTTGGGGTTTCTCAATGGGTATCTCAATATTTTAAAATAAAAAATAATAAGAAATGATGAGAGAAGATGAGAAACGCTTCTCTAAGGAGAACCCTTCCAAAAATTATTGAGAAACTCATCTGCCAAATGCCGAAACATAATTGGTTCATCTTTATTTGTAATTATTTAATTTAATTAAACAAAAAAAATATTTAAAATATTAATTTTATATTTATGAGAGTCTTAAGGTAGAAACTCTCTGATGAGGGTGATCTTATAAGCTTTAGTAAGTTATCAATTAAATAAAATTTATTTAAATAATATTTTAAGCTTTTAATTTATATAAGACAACTAAAATTTTAAATGATATATTAAGACATACAAACAATTATAATGTTAGAAAATTTATAATATTTTCTAAGCATTCAATTAAAATAAAATTATAATCTTTCAATTTATATAAGACAAAAAATATTATTTTAAATGGTATGAAATATAATAACAAATCGGTACATCATAGAAGAGTTTAAAAAATTTAAATTCACTTTATATGCAATATTATATATGTCCAAATCCCTATTATTATGATATATATAAGTGTTATTTATTATAATGTTTTCTCAAATAGGATTTCGGGAATTCTCGGGTTCATACGAGAATTAAAAGCGTGTGTAATATGAGAGTGCATTTCCATCTAAAACATGAATTTGAGACTGAGAATAAGACAAGACTGAGAATAAGCATAGGGGTGACGAGGTATTGGCTGAGATTTTGTCAGATCTCCAGCCTAATATGACCTTTGAGGCGAGACCTTTGAGAGTTCTTGAGCGGAGGGTCAAGGAGCTTCGTCAGAAGAGGATTCCGATGATGCGAATTCTGTGGGACTGTGACGGGGTGCAAGAAGAAACTTGGGAGTCAGAGGCTAGGATGGAAACGAGGTTTCAGAAGTGGTTCCAGAAGCAAGCTGCGACTTGAGTTCCATCGAGAGGTTCCAGTTTCAGTGTGTAGCTGTATGCTATGTGTTTCATTTTGTATTTCCGTTGTGTATAATGATGTTACATTATGAGTGTTTAATAAGATGAGTATATCTTATTATTGATGACTTTGGGAGTCATGGTTATGTATTTCATTTTGGTATTAAAAAGCGATAATGCATGTGAGTAATAAGATGGTAGTTCTTATTGCTGATGGCACGAGATTCATGGAAAGTTTTTATGAGAATTTAAAAGCTTGGTTCATAATCAGGAAGAGATTATGGTGTACCCGAAGTGACTGGGTATAGGTGTGATAGCCTGGTTATTGGTTATGCACGGCAGATACTCTGGGTGCAGAATATGGGTGATGCCGGTGTTACCTTGCGAGGATTTACACGGATCACGAAAGGTAGTTTAGTCGTGGTGCTTATAGATGTGTGACTTAATGCTCAATGAGAGGACTAGTTCTTCTAGTGCCGATAGCTCGAAGGACTGCGTGTCTTGAGAGTGCGACTGGCGATGTACCCAGACTCGTAAGATGTATAGCCTAGAGTGATATGTGATACCGTAGACATATGATATATTGCCTAGAATTGAGTGGTATAGGTTATCGAGACTTTTATTGGTTATATTATCCCGAGTAGAGTGGTATGGCAGATACCCTGAACGTGGAGATGCTGCGGTGTCTTGGGTGATGTGGTATGGTTGATACCTTGCGAGGTATGGTGGATATCCTACGGGGTATGGCAGATGCCCAAAACTCGGAGATGCTGCAGTGTCTTGAATGATGGGGTTTGGTCTGTGTGTGAGCGATAAGCACATATGATGATGCGGTGTCATAAGCATAGTGACTGAGTGGGAAAACCTCGGAGGTTAGTTATGGACCTCGTGTATACATGCGTGTACACGTATACGTGTATGTTGACCGGGTTGGTCAAGAGGTAGTGTGGAAACCTCGCGGATTAGTGTTTAATCTCGTGTGTTGGCCGTGTAGGTCAAGAGGTAGTGGAAAAACCTTGGAGGTTGGTAATAGACCTCGTGTGTGTGTTGAGTTGGCCGAGTTGGCCAAGGCTTAAGTAATCGTAGCGACGATTAGGGTTCATTGGAGATAAATGGTCAGTAATCGTAGCGACGATTAGGGTTCATTGGAGATAAACGGTTCATTGGAGATGAACGGTAACGTAAGATTCGAGGATGAATCTATGTTAGTGGGGAGAATTGTAACGTCTGTGTTCTAGAAAATTAATTAATTCGGAAATTCTTTCGAGTTTATAAACCTTAGACAAGTCTAGAGAAATTAATTATGGGGTTGAAATAATTAATTTAGATTTGTTCTGGGGTGTCATAAATCGTTTCAAAAGTTGTGGGGGTTTTTCTCAATCAATTGGCAAAAATCAATTTGGCTTCTCTTCTTCCTTCTTTTTCTTCCTTGGTCGCCATTTGTTTTGGTTGTGGGAGAGAAATAGAGTTCTGGAGCTTGTGAGCTAAGAGAAAGAAGAGACAAGAAGAAGAGAAAGGCTTGGTGAGCTTGTGAAAAGCTTGGATCTTGCGAGATCAAGGGTGTGTGAAGCTTGTGGAGCTTAGAAAAGGAGTGGGTTGGGGCTTGGAGGAGAAGGAGAGATCTTCTTGATTTTAATCGAGTAGAAATTAATGCGTGGTGTGTTTGATTTCTTGTTGTTGTGGTTGTTTGAAATTGCATGTGGCTTTCATATAACCTGTTGTTTGGAGAATCAATCTCACTCATCGTTTGGTTTACCAAATGTTGATGCATCACTTTTGTCGATGCAGGTAAAGATAAGGCGTGATTGTGGAATCGAGGCTGTGAGGAGGGGATGATTAGGACCCGGTAGTTTTGTGGTTTTTGTTAGCTTTCGTAGGATTGCTGGAACCGATAGAACTGTTGACCTTCGTGGTCGTTTGTGTAATTGGTTGTTGTATTGTTTTGAATATTTGATGATATGATTCTGGAGAGCTCTAAGGACATGGAGCATGGAGCATGGATGGGAAATGAAGTAATGGAGGAGCATAGATCTAAAGGAGCATGGAAAGCACTTATCGGACCCAAGACTTGCTCTTGAACAATGAAATATCACCAAGCTTTTAGAGTTTTGCTCCGCCAAGCAATGACTCAAGAGGATCACTTGAGCTATAAAGATGATACCAAGACTTCTCTGGTCAAGGTTCATGCACAAGGAGCTTGGCAAGTGACCATGAAACACACTAACACTTTTTTTCCCTTACTCTTCGGTTTTTCCCAAGTGGTTTTCCGAGAGAAGGTTTTTAATGAGGTTTGTGGGTTTCATGTCTCACCTTTGTCACTTGCTGAGACTGATCCATCTAGGCCCATTTAGAAGACATTATAGGCCTCACCTATCTCTTATCTTTCTATCTTATTTTGAATTCAAACTGTCTTTTAATATTGCATGGTCCGAGTGTTGTTTACCGAGGCATGTCTCGTAAACACACACTCTTTATTTCGTCTTCTCTTTCTAATCTCGCCTCCTTCTCTTTATATTGAGGCTGAGACTCCATTGTACTCTTATCAAACATTTTATTCTCAAATTCCTTCTTGTTTGATCGCCTTGTTCTCTGGTGTAGAGGATCATCATCCACACCTTGACAAGCTTGAAATCATTGGATCGCTTCATAATCCTTTGACGTTTCACATCAATCCACCTCTTGTTCTTACCGAGTTTGGTTTTCACCCACTCGGGGAGCAAGCCCCGAGTGTTCAAAGGCTACTCATCACCTTTGGAATATCACTCATTCAATCCGATTCATCTCCTTCACTCCATTTCATCACTTCCGCACTCATATCCGTTCACTCTACTCATCAGAACCATTGGAGAACATTCAGGGACGTTGATCCTCATCTAGGATCATATCAAGTGGTATCAGAGCTGAATCCAAACCAGGTTGTGTCGATTCAAAACGTTTTACCCTTTGATATTCCACAGATCATTTGAATCGATTATGTCTGACGATTGCTAGAATTTTCATAAATTTATTTTGTTTGATAAAATCGTGAGATCTGTTGAATCTGTTTAGAAAACGAGTCTAGTATTTGTTAAAATTGATTCTCGAATTTTTGAATATGTTATGATAATTTTTCGAGGTTGATTTCGTTGAACAGTCGCAACTAGAGGTTCTCGGAATTTGAAAAGTTATTTTCATGTTAACTTGCTAGAATTTTTTAAAATCATTGGTTAACTTTAAAATCGTGAAATCTGTTGCATTGAAACCTAGATTGAGTCTTGTATTTGTTAAAATTGTCTCTGGAATTTTTGAACGTGATTTGATAATTTATTCTGTTCGATCAAGTCAAACAGTCGTTTCGAATTCTAGAAAGCTTGCCGAGTTCTTTTGTTGTGTTATCTTTGGGCATCTTTACTTGTTTGGATTTGAACAGGTACCATGGTGGAAAACCAGCAATGATGAAGAGGAATCCTCAAACTCCAATAAACAACTCCTTGATTCCCTTAAGAGCCATAATGAACGAGAGTATGGCAACCATGAGAGCAGAGCTGAGAGCTGAACTAGAAAGATCCATCAATGATGCTGAACAAGAACGATTTGAGGCTATGATGGCTAAGAGGGCTCATAAGTTGTGTGAAAGATTAACAGCCAGGATCCGACGATTTGAAGAAGTAAATCCACAACGGCATGGTCGTATAAAAGAAAAACCAAGCAGAGAGCCATGGAGAGACAAGCCGAGACAACAGAGAGATGAAGCAGCCTATGACTACTGTAGACCTGATGGTAAATCGTCTCATGACAGTCAAGGAAAGCCTAGAAGTGTGAAGGAAGGCAGAGGAGAACACAGCTACAAATTTGGAGATACTTCACTAGATGTTGTAGCCAAGATCGAAGCCAACCTTGCAAAAACTAAACCGAAGGTCCCGATCATCAAATCAACCGAGGGAGGACATTTTCTTCGACCAACCATGCATAAAGATGATTCTGGTCAAGCTATAATTCCATTTGATGGATCCCAGTTTCAAGTTACTAAAGACATGCCATTTGAAAGTCAAGGAATGACTAAACCGTCAACACAAAAACAAAATCCGGAAGAGACTAAGATAAGTGTTGATTTATTCCACACCCGTTGTCTAGTGAAGGAAAGGGTTTGCAGTCTAATAATCGATGGGGGTAGCTGCACCAATGTTGCGAGTGAGTCCATGGTTGAAAAACTCGGACTAGCGGTCATTACGAGAGCTAAGCCTTAAAAGCTGCAATGGCTTAATTATGAGGGAGAGCTGGAAGTCAAGAACCAGGTCCTTGTGCCTCTATCCATAGGGAAATACGAAGATGAAGTATTTTGCGATGTTCTACCTATGGAAACAAGTCATATTCTCCTTGGAAGACCGTGGCAATTAGACAGAAGAGTACAGCATGAAGGCTTCAGAAACCGTTATTTGTTTGAACATCAAGGAAGAAAGATTGTGTTAGTTCCGATGACACCTCAGGCAGTTTATGAAGATCATATTCAGTTGAAGACCAAAGCTGATACCAAAGCCAATAAAGATTGTCAAGATGTCATCAACACCATCTTGAACAAAGAAGAACCACCAGGATCACCACAAGAAGTTAAACTCCAAGAATCACCTAGAGAAGCAACAACACGTGTGTTAAAAGATTAACTCAAGCTGAAGCAGTTCTGGTCTACGATCAATTACCTACTGCGGTGTCAACCCATTCACAAGCTTGCCGAGCTGAAATGTTTGGTAACATCTTACAAGGTACTCAGGTAAGTTTAGCTTGCGAGTTTATTCTATATTGGAATAATTTTATTTTCACTCGTAGCTTCAAACAACCTGTTTTGAATGTTGAAATTTCAAGTATAATGCACTTGATTTTTCCCTTAAGTACCAAGAAAGATACAGGTACCTTAGATGTGTGCAATGGCTTAGGCGGAATCACATCCACACGGAGCTTAACAATGGATCCATCAGAGAGAGTAACAAGAACTGAACACATCATTGTGATCGAGGAGAAACCACCAAATGCCTCACCACAAATAAAAACCCGAGGTAATTATCTAGACTCTCAAAAACGAATGAAAGCTAACTTGCTCTCTCTTGGCGCAGATTGACAATTTTGAGTTCAAAACCACTCTTGTGCCATTGCCGGCTCCTGAGTTTTACCTTGACAAAATTAAACTCAAAGGGAATCAGGAGCTAGGTAAGAAAGCTAATATTTTTGCTATGGTTAGTAAGGTTAATGATGCTGAATATTTGGATCATAAAATATTTGTCTCTTTAGATAAATTTTCTTGTGTATCTAACCTTGCACCGGTGTTGCCGAGTGAGATGATGTGTCTTTTGCAGGATCATAAGAACGTGTTTCCAGTGGATGACCCCATAGGACTACCACCCATATGCGATGCATCTCAAAACCATATTTGGAGACCTGGAGACTATCTAGGACGTTCAAGATATTTACCCCACAAGATTTGGACCTCTTCACTTCACATGTTCTCCGTAGAACCTAAAATAGATTTTTCATCATTTTGTCCATTCCAAAATTATCAATGGTGACAAGGAGAGCCCTCATTGTGTAAGTCAACCTCTAAAGTGGACAGATTGGTCACTAACAATGCCCTGATCCAAGAAGAGCCCCCAGATCCAAGAACATTTCAATTTACCGTGGAGATTATGTTCACCAAATACACCAAGAACATTATTCAGGTAAGTATTTCTGTGTCTCAATTTGTTTATCATGATTTAAGAACTGTGAAAGTGAAAATATTATCTCCAGAATTCACTGAAAAAAAATTGGATTTATTCAAAGAATATTTGGAATCAAATCATTGTCGTAAAACACAAGTAAAAGGGAAACATGACAAGGATAATGTTTTGACTCAAGTTGAGATATGTTTATTTGTTTATAGTGATTCCATGACTGTGATAACATGCTTGCTCTTTGCCAAAAGTGTTGACAACTTTGCAGGAATAAAAGAGGAGCCACCAAACTCAATAATTATCTCATCTAGTTGCTTTGCGAGGACTGGAATTGGAGTCTTTTTGCTGCACGATAAGAAACCTCTTCCTTACTTAAGAATGATCTTTGAGGTTGGAGAACGAGTATGGACGCCAAGGATTGATGGTTCATTTCACCTTACAAGAAGAATCATCAATAATGCCTATCAACTTGATCTCCGAGGTAAGCATTAGTGTTATATATGGCAGGTCAAGCAGATTTGAGGACAAATCCTTTTCAACTGGGGGAGGATGATATGATTCTGGAGAGCTCTAAGGACCTGGAGCATGGAGCATGGATGGGAAATGAAGTAATGGACGAGCACAGATCTAAAGGAGCATGGAAAGCACTTATCGGACCCAAGACTTGCTCTTGAACAATGAAATATCACCAAGCTTTTAGAGTTTTGCTCCGCCAAGCAATGACTCAAGAGGATCACTTGAGCTATAAAGATGATACCAAGACTTCTCTGGTCAAGGTTCATGCACAAGGAGCTTGGCAAGTGACCATGAAACACACTAACACTTGTTTCCCTTACTTTTCGGTTTTTCCCAAATGGTTTTTCGAGAGAAGGTTTTTAATGAGGTTTGTGGGTTTCATGTTTCACCTTTGTCACTTGCTGAGACTGATCCATCTAGGCCCATTTAGAAGACATTATGGGCCTCACCTATCTCTTATCTTTTTATCTTATTTTGAATTCAAACTGTCTTTTAATATTGCATGGTCCGAGTGTTGTTTACCGAGGTATGTCTCGTAAACACACACTCTTTATTTCATCTTCTCTTTCTAATCTCGCCTCTTCTCTTTATATTGAGGCTGAGACTCCATTGTACTCTTATCAAACATTTTATTCTCAAATTTGTTCTTGTTTGATCGCCTTGTTCTCTGGTGTAAAGGATCATCATCCACACCTTGACAAGCTTGAAATCATTGGATCGCTTCATAATCCTTTGACGTTTCACATCAATCCACCTCTTGTTCTTACCGAGTTTGGTTTTCACCCACTCGTGGAGCAAGCCCCGAGTGTTCAAAGGCTACTCATCACCTTTGGAATATCACTCATTCAATCCGATTCATCTCCTTCAATCCATTTCATGACTTCCGCACTCATATCCGTTCACTCTACTCATCACAACCATTGTAGAACATTCAGGGACGTTGATCCTCATCTAGGATCATATCATTTAATGTATGGGCATTAGTGGCATTAGTTCATTATTTGCATTTGCAAAAAGAAAAGTGCGGTCGGTTCAAATACCATAAGGTAAATGGAACCAAAACAACCACCATACAAATGGATAATTGGAAGATAGATGTAGAATAACATTCAACAAAAGATCCCAACAAGAACCCAATGGTATATGCTATTCCATGAACATCAGTCGGGAATCCTTTCGAAGAAAAGAGGAGAACGAGTTCTTAAAAACTTGACTTGTAGTCAAACCTGAAGATGCCCACTTGCTTCACCGTAGCCACAAAGGCTAGGGATATCACAATAACAAGAGATGATGAGACATAAGGCCGGGAGGAAGACTAGTCTTGAACCATGAGACCACTCAACACAAGTGGGAAATTATGGTATGAGAACACACTCCATAAAGGAGAAAATGTGGCAATTGATGCCCAAGAGAACCAGATTCACTGGAAAAACGAAGTTGTCAATTATCTTCCTTTCGATATGCCACAAAGAGAAGGAAATGAACCTCATAAAACCAGCTAAAGAAGATTCATAAACAAGCCTGCATACTGTAATAATTGGTCACACTGAGGCAAAAATCAAGTCACCAGAGGACTCAAAAGAGACAATCAACAGACCAGACTCAGTAGCAGCCGGTAATGACAGGGGAAAAGCAAGGTCTGAATACTAGGAAATAGCCAATGGAGGAAATATGGATGAAACAACACAGACCGAGGGAGAGATGGAGGAAATAACCTGAGGTGAGTGAGAGAGGGGTGGAGCGATAGGGAGCGAGTTAGCTCCTATGCTGTAGGCTAGATCTGGAGGGTCTGGTGGGTCAGGAGGCTCTGGACGAACAGATGGACAGGAGGATGATGCCGATGACAGATCTGTGAAGAAAACGACTGACGAAAGTGAACAACAAAGACTAGCCATCGACACAACTTTAGACATCCCAAGTGGAGGCACCGGCGTTGGCTGGTACCAAGGTAGATCGAAGACAATTAGAAGGATATTTGGGCGGAGGAAGAACATCGTCGGTGTTGGAGATGCATCTTGATGCGTTGGATTCCATGTCTGAGAGAAAACCTCTATAGGGCGAACTCCAATTACTTACTTGCTAAAATAAATTATTAAATTGAAGAGGGCAAATTTATCTTTGAAAACTTTCAATTTCAATTTCAATTCAATCCTAGGCTAATCAAATACTACAAATAAAAAAACGATATGGAGAAGAAAACATAACAAGATTCGTGGCCCATTAAATGGGTCATATCCAGCCCAAGTTCGGGTCAAAAATTTTTTTTTCATCTGAAAATTGTTTTCCAAATATATGTCAGACTTTTAACTTTTAAACCCTAGCCGCTACAAATGCATGAAGTTTCTCTCTCTCTCTCTCTCTCTCCTCTCTTTCTTATCTTTCAAAGAGAGAGACGATTGTCGATTGTTGTAAGATCTCTTTGAAATTTTCAATCGGAACTTCTTTTCTGACTTAGTCGGATCTTTTGTTGTAATATATAGATGGATTATCTCTTTCCGGTGAATTTTAGTAAACAAAGGAAGCAAATAAGATCGTAGATGGAGCAACAAATGGATCTCATGGCAGATCTGATTCTAAAACTCTCCGGAGAGCTCCGAACGGGATTATAACCTGGTCACAAAACTTTCTTGGGATTTTTCCATGCCATTGATTGGAAGGTAATTGAATCTATATGGCACATCTGCTCTGAATTTCTCTGAATTTTCTATTGAATTCTTAGAGATTGTGAAGCATGTGTCTAAAATCTCAAAATTTGTTCGGTAATGTTTTTAAATCTGGATTTGAATCTTGACATAGTTTTGTTGTCTGCTAGATTCTTATATGTGTTATCTTATGAATTAGATTGATTTACTCGCTCATTTTTTTCTTGCAGGATCATCTCAAAAATTGGATAACGTTTATTTACTTAAATTCTCTTTATCGCATCTATCATATGGTCAATACCAGGTAAGGACTCAAGTTTTGTTGTTTATTTTGGGTTTCGGTATAACATTTATAATTGGTGAATTTTTAATTTTCCTTTCGAATTAGATTGATTAACTCGCTCATTGTTTTCTTGCAGGATCAGATTAAAAATTTGATAACTTTCATTTACTTAAATTCTCTTTATCACATCTATCAACCCGCTAAGACATGGCCCCATAGAAGGATGTCATATGGGGAATTGGTGGTAAGGACTCAAGTTTTTCTTTTTATTTTGGGTTTCGGTATAACATTTATATTTGGTGGATTTTTAATTTTTCCTTTTGAATTAGATTGATTAACTCTCTCATTGTTTTTTTGTCGAATCGTCTCACAAATTGGATAGTGTTCATTTACTTAAATTCTCTTTATTGCAGCTATCATCATATGGAGAATTGGTTGTAAGGACTCAAGCTTTGCTGTTTATTTTGGGTTTCGTTATAACATTTATAATTGGTGGATTTTTATTTTTTCCTTTTGAATTAGATTAATTAACACGTTCATTGTTTTCTTGCAGGACCATCTCAAAAATTGGATAATGTTCATTTACTTAAATTCTCTTTATCGCATCTATCATATGGAGAATTGTTGGTAAGGAATCAAGTTTGCTGTTTATTTTTGGTTCGGTATAACATTTATGATTGGTGGATTTTTTATTTTTCGAATTAGATTGATTAACACGTTCGTTGTTTTCTTGCAGGATCATCTCAAAAATTGGATAACGTTCATTTACTTAAATTCTCTTTATCACATCTATCATATGGAGACTTGTTGGTAAGGACTCAATTTTTGCTGTTTATTTTTGGTTTCTGTATAACATTTATAATTGGTGGATTTTTAATTTTTTCTTTTGAATTAGATTGATTAACTTTCTCATTGTTTTCTTGCAAGATCGTCTCAAAAATTGAATAATATTCATTTACTTAAATTTTTTTTATTGCATCTATCATCTGGGGAATCGGTGGTAAGGACTCAAATTTTTCTGTTTATTTTGGGTTTCGGTATAACATTTATAATTGATGGGTTTTTAATTTTTCCTTTTGAATTAGATTGATTAACTTGCTCATTCTTTTCTTGCAAGATCTTCTCAAAAATTGGATAACAATCATATACTTAAATTCTTTTTCTCGCATCCATCATATGAGAAATTGGTGGTAAGGACTCAAGCTTCTCTTCTTTGTCAATTGTTTTTGTAATATAACTGTTTGCTTTTTGCCAACATACATGTTCTTTTGGACAAGTTACAAGTGTTGAAAACGCATGAAGACAAAGAAGCTTTAATACAATGTAAGTTATTATATATATATATATATATATATATATATATATATATATATTACTCAAGTAAAAATAAATTCAATACTAACATATTAACATATAAATATATGTAACACCAATCTCAAAAATAAATTCCAAAATTCTAAATACAATGAACTAAATCATAATTTATTTACCTCTACATATCTTCACTACTTATATATACTTTAGATAAATAACACCATTATAACTACTTACACATCTAAAAATAAATATAATACTAAAATGAATACAATAATCATATTTAACACTAATCCTATAAATTATTCTAAATACTTTAGGCACACAATATATTTTACTAAAATTTTGTTTTCTGCAAAATATGTGATTCCATGTCCCCCCCCCCCAAATTTAATATAGATCCACGGAGAACCACATTCGAACAAGTAACAAGTTTAATATTCAAACTGATAAAGACAGAAAATACTGTCAAAATAACAAAACCAAAAGATCAAGTTCAAAAAACAGTAAAAGAAAAATGCGACTATCCAGCAACAACCAAGTCACTCACGCTCTCTTCACCCTCTTCCTCACCAGGTTCTTCACTGTCACCATCATACTTGTTGCTACTTTCAAAACCATCTTCTCAAAATAATTAGAGAACTGCTTGCTTGCAAAGAGAACACATGTTTTTGACCATTAGCCATTTCTTGATGCATTTGAAGTGAAAGTCATGCCCACGTCTGAATTGTAATTCTTTTTCACTGTACTTCAATTTATTCATACAAATCACACATTTCTCTATTTGCTCACTACAATTTTCATTTTTTCTCTGTCTTAGATCTTCATCAATTATGTCCACGATAAAATCATTGCACACATCTGTTATTGCTTTCATGACCATGAGGTTCAATAATTCCTACATAAAAAATAAATTCAGTCAATAAAATATTTGATATCTGAACTTTACAGCTCATACAACTCTTTAATCAAGGAACCAAAATGGTACATATACTTTTATTAAAGAGATTTATTTTAACCTTCTACATATAGGATTCAAATAACAACTGCAATCGATTAAGTTACCAATATTGTAAAAAAAATTTAATAAATAACTTTATCAAAATAAACTATTACCAATGCATGAAAGCATTTAAACTTTATCTAACAGATGTTTTTAGTTTAATAAGAAAGATAAATTAAATTTAGTAGCAATACTTGGTGTTATCCAATCTAAAGGCGGGAATATCATTGAAAATAATGATAATGTGAAACTTGCAAAAGATTTAAATAAATAAATATTTTTCTATCAAATTTAGTGTAAATATTTTAATAGTTTTTCATATTATTTCTATGAATATATGATTTTAAACTCTATATTATAGAGTTTAAAATCATATATTCATAGAAATAATATGGAAAGCTATAAAATATTTATATTATATCTTAAAGGAAAAAAAATTATTTTTTCTTATTAAACTATTAGAAAAAATCTGTTAGATAAATTTTTAATGCTTTCATGTATTGGTAAAAAAATTTTTTTGATAAAGTTATTTATTTAATTTGTTTTTTTTTTATAATATTGGTAATTTAGTCGGTTGCAGTTGTTAATTTTTCAAAAGTGTGCTTTTATATCCTAGATGTAGAATTTTAAAAATAAATCTCTTTAATAAATTAAGAAAATTATATGTACCATTTCAGTTCCTTGATTAAAGAGTTGTATGAGTTGTAAAGTTTAGATATCGAAAATTTTATTGACTGAAAAATCTGTTTTTTGTTGGAATTATTGAACCTCAAGTATAAGTCAAAATGAAAAATTGTAGGACAAACAGAGAAATGTGTGATTTGTATGAACAAACAAATTGAAGTACAGTGAAAAAGAATAACAACTCAGATGTGGGCATGAATTTTACTTCAAATGTATCTAGAAATGGCTAATGGTCAAGAACATGTTTCCTCTTTGCAAGCAAGCAGTTCTCTAGTTATTTTGAGAAGATAGTTTTGAAAGTAGCAACGAGGATGATGGTGACGGTGAAGAACCTGGTGAGGAAGAGGGTGAACAGAGCGAGAGTGACTTGGTTGTTGCTGGATAGTAACATTTTTTCTTTTGTTATTTTGTGAATTTGATCTTTTGGTTTTGTTGTTTTGACAGTATTTTCTGTCTGGACTAATCTTTTTGCAAGAAGGTTGAGTTGTCACATTCATAAAAAAGGGAGATTTGCTTGGCAGTTCAACGGGATGGAGATGTGCACGACATAGGAGTGAGACATGGGAAGAATTCAAATCATCTAGGAAGCTGACATGGTGAGCATTCATTAGATCGTTGGAAGTTTCCAACTGCTGCAATGAAGATATGGAGAAAATTGTTGAAGGATTCCAACCGAAAAAATGAATATTCGCGAATATTCAATAAATGGAAGATTTGGTGATATCAAGAGAAAGAAAATGTAGATATTCAAATATTGAAGATACTATATAAAAAAATTGAATATGTGACATGTTCTGCGTCCATTGAGAGAGAAAGAGTCCGCAAAAAAACTATAAGCAAAAGCTTATGAGTTCTTGGTGAGTGATTCGAATGATCTTAGCAATAGTTCATGTGTGACACATTAATTTTTTGAAAATTTTCTAACAATTTATGGCCCTGCTATAACTCATGGAACACTCTTATTCTAGTGAATAGAAGGAATTCTCCAAAAAAAGTGATCCAAGTTTGTGAAGGCCGATGTTCTCGGGGAGTCCCAGTCTTGAGGAGAATTTTCAATAACCTGACTTATCTGTAAATTTTCATTTATTCGTAAATTTCCAACGTAAAGTATATACTTTAAAGGTCCTAATAATTGGTGTACTTCCGATGATTGAAACATCCGACAGATTAATAATTTAATATATTAGAGCCAAATTCCACGTCATGGCTGCTGGGTTGATCAATTGTCTAAGCGTCCGTGTAGAATGGAAATAGATTATGTTACATATCGCAGGTCTTGGGGCGTTTAGCTGGTATCTACGGATCATTCTAAACTGATATGTGATGCGATCCTCCCAAGGATTCGGCACTTTCGAGGGGTAAAACAAAAAAAAGGATAGATGGATAGAAAAATGGATCGAATAGTCGCACAGGAGATGCGGAATAGCTCCTGATATACCTCAATGTCTCCTAGGATATGACACACCTAGACAAGACAAGGTTTGATTCTTTCGGATATGACACACCGAGACGAATCGAGTTGATCGTTGGATATTACACACCAAACAATCGAAAAGTTCTAAAAGAACTAAAGAGAATCACTCTCAAGGTTTGAAAATAAAAAGTTAGATTATTTTATTCATCATCTCGTGATGTTTAAATAGCAAACAAAGAGTAGAAAATATATAAGCAATATTAATTGCTGAAATAAACTAAAAGGTCTTAAAACAAGAATGAAAAATATCTCTTGAGCTTCTTGATGGTCAGCTCCACGAGATAGACTTATTAATTGGGCCAAAAATTCTCCTCTTGGGCTTAGTAGATGTTCCAGGATGCCAAACATGATTTTGTAAGCTCTTAAACGGACTGGACTTGGAGTTTTTCAAGTACAGCACCAGGTTGACCCATTTAGGGAAATGAGCAATAACTTTGTGGTCCGATATCCATTTCTTCTGTTCTTGGGCTTGTTGGAAACCTAAGAGATCCAGTAAGATTATCCAATTGGTTTTACGTCGAGATCGTACCTGAGTTGATCTGTGCATCATAATCTTTGGCTCATTCACGCAATAGGGCCTGAAGCAGATCCATTGACTTGTAAAATTTATATCTCCCAAGTCTGAACCAGCGTTGTGGTGAATACAATTTTCCCAGGTTCTATGATGATTCAAGATTCTAGAATAATTTGTTTCATAGCTTGATTCCTTCTGGTTTGGTTGGAAATAAATATTCAACGCACGTATGTTTGAATCGCGTAAGCTGGGAATCACTTGACTTGGAAGTTGAATAACTTCTTCACCTGAACTCTGATTAGACCGATTCTGCTTCGATGTGAACCTCTGATCAGTTGAAATTATAGTCCAAGGGGCTGTTGAAATGTGAAAATTGAGCTTGGACTTCATTTGATCTGAACAAAGCACATAGGTTTTCTCGGGTGGTAGGAGAATCACATCATACTCCTCCTCTTGAAAAATTTTCGTCCTCGAAACTGTACAATCCTGAGCTAGGAAGTGTTGATATAAGTCTGGTGGCCTCTCCTTGATTAGCATCGGAAAAATGACTCCATGGGGGTTTACCCTTAACTTGAATTTGACATGTCGTATGAAATAACTTCTCCCATTGCACATTCCTTTCCCTTTGGGCTGGCGTATTCGGAGATCCCTTTCCTACCAACAATTCCAACTTTGCAGCACCTTCTTCACTATTGTTTTCTTGTTCATGTGTTTTAGTTTGCTCACACCATGAGGTTCTTGCACCCAATAAATGTCCCTTGGTAACAAGCTCTTCACAATTTTCGTCCAATGATGGAATATAATTAGATTCAATTTCCTCTTCAGTTTGGTGGTGGCACGGTTTCACCGGCTCAGCTCCCTTGAGAATCTCCTTGGATAAGATGGCTTCCTCATTCTTTGACTCAAGCAACAACTGATCTTGGTAGATCTTCTTTTTCTCCGATGATGACAATGAATCAAAAACCACTTCGGCTTCTTTTGGTTCTATTTCTCCTATATCTCGAGCCTTTAAAGTACTAACCTTGGCCTTCCCTTTAGCCACTGGATTTGCGGTGTAAGACTTAGAGAACGCCTTTGGTTTTGAAATAGGTTGCTCTTCCCATATTTTTCTAAGTCTCATTTGGTTGTCTTGAGATGACTTATCATCACGATGGTAGTAATAAGTTGCATCCTCATCTCTTGGTCTTCTTCGACTTGGAACTGAAGCACGACTGCCTCTGCTATAATAATCCAGTTCCACTTCATCCCTTTCTTGGCGTGGTTGAACTCTTCTTAGAGGACTCCTTTGTGATCTCCTTTGAACTTTTTCTGGTTTACTCTTTTTCAATAAACCGAAAGATATCTTCTTTTTTTTCTTGTTTCTTTTTTTGTTTTTTTTTCTTTTCTTTTCTCTCTTTCTTTTTTTTTAATCGAGATATGGATTTTTTTTTTCAATAACAAAAACGAAAATTAAAGAATAGAAGAAAAGAAGATGAAAGGATAAGAAGGTGAAGAGATAAAAGTGAAGATGAAAAGATAGAAAATGAAAGAAGATGGAAAGATGAGAAAATGATAGATCTAAAATAAATATAAAAAAAAATGATAGAAACGAATACCGATCCCAAAAGTGTGCTCTGATACCAAATGATGCGATCCTCCCAAGGATTCGGCACTTTCGAGGGGTAAAACAAAAGAAATGATAGATGGATAGAAAAATGGATCGAATAGTCGCACAGGAGATGCGGAATAGCTCCTGATATACCTCAATGTCTCCTAGGATATGACACACCTAGACAAGACAAGGTTTGATTCTTTCGGATATGACACACCGAGACGAATCGAGTTGATCGTTGGATATTACACACCAAACAATCGAAAAGTTCTAAAAGAACTAAAGAGAATCACTCTCAAGGTTTGAAAATAAAAAGTTAGATTATTTTATTCATCATCTCGTGATGTTTAAATAGCAAACAAAGAGTAGAAAATATATAAGCAATATTAATTGCTGAAATAAACTAAAAGGTCTTAAAACAAGAATGAAAAATATCTCTTGAGCTTCTTGATGGTCAACTCCACGAGATAGACTTATTAATTGGGCCAAAAATTCTCCTCTTGGGCTTAGTAGATGTTCCAGGATGCCAAACATGATTTTGTAAGCTCTTAAACGGACTGGACTTGGAGTTTTTCAAGTACAGCACCAGGTTGACCCATTTAGGGAAATGAGCAATAACTTTGTGGTCCGATATCCATTTCTTCTGTTCTTGGGCTTGTTGGAAACCTAAGAGATCCAGTAAGATTATCCAATTGGTTTTACGTCGAGATCGTACCTGAGTTGAGCTGTGCATCATAATCTTTGGCTCATTCACGCAATAGGGCCTGAAGCAGATCCATTGACTTGTAAAATTCATATCTCCCAAGTCTGAACCAGCGTTGTGGTGAATACAATTTTCCCAGGTTCTATGATGATTCAAGATTCTAGAATAATTTGTTTCATAGCTTGATTCCTTCTGGTTTGGTTGGAAATAATTATTCAACGCACGTATGTTTAAATCGCGTAAGCTGGGAATCACTTGACTTGGAAGTTGAATAACTTCTTCACCTGAACTCTGATTAGACCGATTCTGCTTCGATGTGAACCTCTGATAAGTTGAAATTATAGTCCAAGGGGCTGTTGAAATGTGAAAATTGAGCTTGGACTTCATTTGATCTGAACAAGGCACATAGGTTTTCTCGGGTGGTAGGAGAATCACATCAATATGGAACATCCGGAACCAACTCTTTAATCATTTATTTTTTTTACCAAAGGTCGTACTGAAATAATGCTCCTCCATCCATATGAAGGAAAGTAAATTTGTAGAGTTACATGTATCCCGACTCTCGAGTTAGGCGAAAACTGTATTTAAGAGGTAAGAATATCTCTTGTATGTTATATTCATGTATTCTCCTTTTATAATCTTAGACGTTTTTCTAGAGGTAAGAATATATATGTAAATTTATATGAATATTAATTTATGTTATTAATGGGACTATGTATTTACATAGGGATTCTAAAATTTTTATTATATTATGATCTTATCGAATTTTTTTCATTTTTATACTGGCCCGATTTGGGAGTCCCAAGTAGCATAGAAACGGAAATGGGTACGCAGAAGCGAAATGTGTGAAAACATAGAATTTTGTTTTTTAGAAAATTAGGAAATGAGTACATATTGAAATGTGAATATATATATATATAATTTTGAAAATATAGTGTATATATAAATTTTAAAAAAATAGTGAAATATTAAAACTATATTTTTAAAAAATATTAGTTTCAGATCAGTGAAGCTCTTGGTGGTCCACTATCTTCTCGTATTTTATCGGTTTTTTCTCGGAGTTTTAAACTTCTAATTTCTAACTGTTTTATATTGTTTTAGGTTATGATTAATTTTTGGAGAAAAAGAAAATATGAGATATTTGTATTTTATAAATTAGCTAGGATTTTCTAATGGTAAAAAAGAAACATATATCATAAATATCTCAGGTTTCTAAATTATTTATTTAATGAGTTTCCAAGAAAAAAACACAAATTTCCGAAACACAAATAGACGTTTCCATCGTGTTTCCAAATGGTGGATTTTAGGAAACACGTTTCGATCGTATTTCCATCGAGTTTTCGAGAGTTTAAGTTTCCAAAACGTTTCTGAAATGGGAAACGGGCCTTGAAGAGAGTTTTGATGCTACCTAACTTGGGACCAACAAATTTTTATTATTTTATAGTGTTTATTAATTTATCTATTATTAATGTATAGAGGTTTTTTTTGTAATGTGATAGTTTCATAGCGATAAGATTTCTGTGATATAATTATGGTATCTCTTTCGTATCCCAACATCACAAAAAAAGATTCTCAGGAACTAAGTTTTATGGGTATACTAGGAAAAGTTTCACGCATTGCACGGAATTGATATATATTTATTTATGTACTATATTTTCTAGATATATATTTTTTCTTTATTATTTTTTTAATTGATTTGTAGGCTCTTTTTTGTAGGCATTATTAGACATTCAAAATGTTCTATTTTCCATTGTTTGATACCAGTTCTACATCTAGTCTTGTTGAAGTATTTTTGTTGAAATTTTTTATTTCGAAAAAAAATCTTTAAGGCTATGTGTTTGTGAGAATATCATTGTATGAATGAAGTTTAATAAACCATTAGTTAACGTAACTGATTTTTGTTCATCGGTGTCATGTAATGTGAGGTAAAAGTTGATTAAATCTTTGAATCTGTTGTTATGTGTTTGAAGTATATGTTTATTATCCTTGAGTATTGGTCTTACTTCTCTTTGATAAGTAGTGTTATTTTTGTAGACCAATTTTTTTATTGTTGTTATATATTGCCCCATACATTTTAAATAAATTTGAGGGCCACTAATTGTGTTTTTTTTGTTCTAACTTTGGTTAAATTGTATGGATTTAATACTTTTAAAAGTATTTTGTGGAAATTCAGATTTTGTGGTTTGATTTTTGAAGCATTTTTTTATTTACATATTGATCAATTTTTTTGGTTAGAAAGAAAAGAATAAAAATAAATTAGGAAAGGAGAAAATGTGTTATGTTTTTAGGAGGACACACATGTGGCAGCGTCTCGTAGCTCCACATAAAGGTAACCTCATTTTGCTTTTTTCTTTGCTATTTATATATTAGTGTAAAATAGATGTTGATTTCTGTTTTTTTTTCTAATTTATTGTATCATATTTAATTTCTATTAACTTTTAATTTTTGTTGTAGTTGAGTATTGGTCTTAGTTCTCTTTGATTAGTAGTGTTATTTGTGTTGACTAATTTTTGTTTTTGTTGTTATATATTACCCAAAACATTTTTAATAAAACTTGTATGGCCACTGTGGATGTTGTATTCCACACCCAATAATATATTTAATTAGTATTAAAGTAAAAATATAATTTGTTAATAAGAATGAAGAATTGCTAAAAGAAAAGTGTAAAATTGTATATATTGATCTAGAGTGGAAAAGAAATTGACCCCCATACATGCCCGTGGGGGTCTATATTTATACACAAATTAAAGAGTAAATGCTAAGAATAAATACTAATAAATCCTATGATCCTCCTTTAACTCGTCGATTTTGATTTGGCCTTTAATGACGTAACGTCTTGTATTTAAATGATTTCCTCCTTCAACTCGCAGATTCACCTCGCTTCGCGGATACTCCTGGCTTCGCTCGCTCCTTTATTCCTTAAGGCTTCACTACTGGTCGGACCCCAGTTCACTACGGTTCGCCTGTCTCTTCTTGCTCCAAACTGACCCAACCTTTACTTTGACCTGCTGAAGTGGTTGACACGTATCATGATTGGAGAGAGTGGATTCTTGGTGCGGATCCGGTATCAACATTTGCCCCTCCAAGTCCTGCGAGCTGCTGTTTGGCTTGGAGGACTTAAGTGTTTTTCTTGTTTTTTGCATTCTGATCTCTTAATTTTCGGGTTTTGGCTATCGTGACACCTTGACACGTGTCTTTATTAAATATTGATTTTCAATGATACACAGAAAACTCTTCCGCTCCTCATTATTACCGAGATGGTTTTATTTTTTGAAGCAGATAGTTCTTTCGCCGATTCCTCTTTCCTTGTATCATTTTGAGTCGATTGTTCCTGAACTTGGTCGTTCTAAGAAATTCTTTTCCTTCTTGTGAATTACTCTATTCTTCAAATTGTGGATTATAACAAAATTCTCGACGAATTCTGCTACATCCGCTGGAAAGCTTCAGAAAACCCTGCCAGGCAACTGTTCTGGTCGCAAATATCGATTTGGTCCTCATCCTCCATCACGTTCAACATGCAAATGTAATGAAGATATCAGAAGATTATGTTGAATTTCACCTGAGGTCAAGTTCATACTTCCGAATCCCAATGAATCTCCGGAATCGATATGTGATGGCTATATGTGCATTTATGAGATTTATTTTTACGGCTGCGGTTTGTTTTTTCTAATCCCCGACGCACTTCTCTTATGTATTTTTCTCTTGGAATGGCATTCCCGCAAATGTTCCCGAAGATGCTTTGCCACATTTTGTGTTCGCTGACACTTCTGCTGAAGCAGGTCTATCACTAAGTTCAAGTGATCTTTTCGAGTGGTTTGGCTTTTGAATTGATGGTAAAGGCATGTATAGCACCTACCCTCGTGTTAACAGAACTTTAATCTTTGGTCTTCCTGAAGATGAGGATTGTTGGAAGGATTATTGGTTCTTCGTTAAAATTGATTCTTCTTCTTTCGCTAACATGTTGCGCCGTGACTGGACCGACAAGCTTGATATGTAACAAGATGCGCCTTTGGATTTAGACTTTTGGGGTTCTAGATTGAATGTTTGATTTATTGTTTTATCTTTTCGCAGAAACCTCCCCAAAGCCTACTCCTTCAGAGGATTTTGTGAACCTCTTTAAATTTGCGTTTAAAAGGGAAGTTCTCTGGGAGTCTTTTTTCCTTCCCCGAATTCAAATTACGTGCGGTCTGTTGCAAAGTGGTGCACTTAGGTCATTAAAACCCGTTGTAGAAGAAGTTGATGCCCGCAAATACTCTATTCAAGAAATGAACTGTATCAAAAGCTTAAACTGTATCATCAAGGCTAGATTGAAAAAGCGGATCGACGACGCTGGTATGCGACTTCGAGAGAATAATCATGCTGCAGATACTTCTGATGTAATCCATAAAACTAGCTTGGTCGCTGAGCTTCCAATTCGTGAACCTCGGCCTGAGCCTGATTCGCACCCTTGTTCAACTCGTTTAGCTAAAGTTTCTGATGATGAAGATATTGAGGATCCAGATGCTAACCTACATCGAAAGAGGAGGAGGGTAACCCCTGATCCTAATTCTCAGAGATCTATACCAAATTCTCTAACTGTTGATAAAGGAAAAGGTTATGCATCAATGCCTCTACCTCCTCCTCGTGTTCCATCCCAGAAGACTTCTCAAGGTGATTCACATGGGGAGAGCTTGAAAACCTTGGACATGCGAAATCGAGGGAAACAATCCCAAAAGTACGAGCCCCTTCTTCTGGAAATACATCGAATGATGGTCACCCTGTTTTGAGTATGTGCCAATCATTGACATATATAATTGATATGTCAGTATTTTATATGATTTATGCATATATTTTCCTTCCTATTTGCTTAGTTTCACCTCGAGTTCACAACATTTCTAGTCCAATTTCCTATGTTTTTGCACTTAGGAGAATTTGCACTAGCATTTTCATACATGTTGCATTTTGGAGCTAAAACAGGTACAACTTAGAGCATGGATGCTAGGACAGCTCGAGTCCCCACTTGAGTCCCACTCGAGCCCGTGCTCGCCACGCCACTCAAGCCCGTGCTCGCCATGCCACCCAAGCCCGTACTCGCCACGCCACTCGAGCACAGTTTGAGTCCCCACTCGAGCCCTGCCGTGCGATGCTCTCTGCTCGAGCCCACCTCCACTCGAGTCCGCACTCGACATCACATCCCCGACTCGACCTCAGCTCCACCACGTACCACTCGTGTCACCACTCAACAACATCTACCCGTCTCAACTTGACACCACCCAAGTGCTCAACGTCCAACACACTTGACCTCCCAACTCGAGCTGCACCACCCGCGAAGACTCAGCTACTTCTTTTGTCTTTTTCCATTTTAGGGTTTTCCGTATTTTACTATAAATACCACTGTTGGGTATTATCCTGGGGGGATGTCTATTATTTTTAGGGTTTTTCTCTGCCTCCAACCCTTGTTCTTGGTGTTCTTCATTTTGTAATTCAGATCTCTCTTAATCTAGTACTTAGTTTGTTTTAATTCTTTGCAGTCTTAATATTCTCATCTTAATCTATCTTTCTAAACTATTTTCAATGAATTCTGAAATGTTTGATTTTTCTTGGTTCATGTTCTTGATGATGATTTGTGTTCTTGAGTAGTGATTTAGGGTTTCTGAGGATGGGATAGGTTAGTAGCTTGCTTATGATCGGATCTGGTGTTTAAGATTTCTTGATTGTTGAATTTCCCTTCTGAGTGAGTGTGCTTAAAGTTTGTTGCTTTCTGATCAACTGGAACAAGATCTGAGATGATTTCCACATGAGAGTGTGATGGAATCATCAGAATCAACTTTTTCCAGAGATTAGCACATCCTAACCTAAGAGATTAGATGTTTATGGTGCTTTTTGGCTTTAGCAAATAGGTTCTTTGTGCCTATCTCATCATGGTGGCTCAAGCAAAAGTTGGTATGTCAGTGATGAGATTTGAAGTTTTTTACCACGAGAGTGGACTAAATTGTTTTAGATATTTGCTGTCTAGGGAATAGCCTTTGTGATTTATGTTTGTTGAACACCAGTGATGATCATAAGCTGCTATTGATCGATTACCCTATCCTTAGATCTCTATTGACTTTCTATTGCTTTATCATCTTGTTTTACAGCTGTTTAATTGTTTAATTGCACTTTTCCCTTCATCTCTTTTGACTCGGTCTCTCAACTCGGTCTTGAACCCGAGTGCATCGTTGTTTGTCGTTTTCAGGCTCTACTCGATCTCATTGACTCGTTCAGAGTGGTCGAGTGCACCTTTTTGTCATTTTTCTGCAGTTAGTTGGTCACTTGACTTGATCTAGTACCCGAGTCAAGCACCCATCTTACTGTATTTCATTTTTATTTCACTTAGGTTGTTAGATAAACATTTTCTTTCTATCTGGCTTGACTTAGTTGTATCTGATCACATCTTGATTGCTAGCATCACACCCATTTGGATTGACACTTAAGTATTACAATGACAATGCTAGGGAATTGATACATCCTTCTGCATACACACACATAGTAAATTGTATTGTTTTTACTTGGGGATTGCATAACTGACAGGGGATTTACATCCAGTAGGAAAAGTTCCTATTGCTAGATTTCCCTTGCCCACAGAAGTAGTCTCTGAGTAAAAATACTATTATCAATTTGCGCCGTTGCCATTTGGGTGTTGTTTGTTACAATTAGGATTTCAGATCTTTTAAGATCAAGTTCTTTTCCACCTTACTTGGATACTTACCTAGTGTTCCCTTCTTTGTCTTTGCATCTCAGGTACCTGTCAGCGTAAACAGTTCTAGCTTCACTTGTATGCAAACTCGATCACAAGGAAACTAGAACCTCCTACCTTTCATCAATAATGTTAATCGGACTAAGTTAATTCATCAGCTACGTGAGCAAGCAGAGAGGATCAGAGTAGTACAACAAAACACAATGGCCGAAGAACCTCAGAGGAGGCCAAGATTGATCGAAGTAGGAGATGCTCCTAACACTCACACTCAGAGGCAAGGGATTGTACCTCCTATAATCCAAAACAACAACTTTGAGATTAAGAGTGGCTTGATATCTATGGTGCAAGGCAAAAAATTCCATGGGTTGCCTATGGAAGATTCTCTTGATCACTTGGATGAGTTTGATAGGCTCTGCAGCCTCACGAAGATCAATAGAGTCAGTGAAGATGGCTTCAAGTTAAGACTTTTTCCCTTCTCTCTTGGTGACAAAGCTCATCTGTGGGAGAAGAATTTACCTCATGGCTCCATCACCTCCTGGGATGACTGCAAGAATGTTTTCCTTGCCAAGTTTTTCTCCAATGCTCGAACAGCTAGACTTCGAAACGAAATATCCAGCTTTGCCCAGAAAAATGGGGAAACCTTTTGTGAAGCGTGGGAAAGATTCAAAAGCTACACCACTCGATGTCTTCACCATGGCTTCAGCAATGAATCCCTACTCAGCACCCTTTATAGAGGAGTTCTCCCAAGGATAAGAATGCTTTTGGATACAGCAAGCAATGGTAACTTCCTCAACAAGGATGTTGATGAAGGTTGGGAACTCGTTGAGAACCTTGCTCAATCAGATGGGAACTACAATGAGGATTATGACCGCAGCATGAGAACAAGTGTTGATTCTGATGAAAAGACTAAGAATGATCTCAAAACTTTGAATGAGAAGTTGGATATCCTTCTCGGCCAGCAGAAACACGTTCATTTTGCAAGTGAGGAAGAGATCTTTCAAGTTCAAGATGGGGAAGGTGATCAAATGGAAGAAGTCAGCTATGTTCAGAACCAAGGTTGCTACAACAAGGGCTTTATCAACTACAAGAACAATCCTAACTTATCTTATAGAAGTACCAACGTGGCTAACCCGCAAGACCAAGTCTATCCTCAACAACAACAGAACCAGAACAAGCTTTTTATCCCTTACAGTCAAACTCAAGGTTTTGTTCCTAAGCAAAATTTCCAGTGTAGCTACCAACAGAAAGGCGTAATGGGTACCCCACCTGGTTTTGCGCCGCAGCAAGCTCAACCATCTATTGCCCCCGACCAGGATCTACGGACCATGATGCAGCAGCTACTCCAAGGGCAAGCGACCAGTATAATGGAAACCACAAAGAAGCTTGTTAAAATGAAAAACCAGATGAATTACTCCTACAATGATCTCAATAGCAAGATTGAGACACTGCACTCTAAAATTAAATTCATGGAGAACAATACCGCATCCACTTCGTCCACAAAGCCTATTAGACAACTGCCAGGAAAAGCAATCCAAAACCCTAAGGCTTTTGCTCCAATCAACGCCATCACCCTAAGGAGTGGAAGAGAGCTACCTGCAAGGGAAGGATCAATGCCCATCACTGCGGACAGCGAAGACCAAGAGGGGGAGGGTTTGTGCCAAGAAGAAAAACAAGCTGAGAAGATAAACTTGCACTTGCCTAGCCAACTCGACACACCAACCCGACCTCCCAGTTGAATCTAGCCTTCCCCACTTGAAAAACCTACAACTGCCAAGGAGAAGAAAGCACTATTTGTTCTCCCTCCTTACAAACTTAAACTCCCCTTCCCAGGAAGATTCAAGAATGACAGATTGAAGAAGTACAAAGCTATCTTCGATGCCCATACTAGATGCATTGGCACTTTTACCTCAATCTCATAAGTGGATAAAGGATACAATTGTGGAAAGGATCCAAGAAGTGCAAGGAATGGTAGTGGTGAGTCGTGAGTGTAGCGCTATCATACAAAGGAAGGTTGTCAAGCTAGATGACCCAGGTTGTTTCACATTGCCATGCTCTCTAGGTCCATTGACCTTTAAAAATTTTCTTTGCGACTTGGGAGCATCCATAAGCCTCATGCCACTTTCAGTAGCTAAGAGGTTGGGTTTCAGCAAGTTCAAGGCCACAAACATTTCTCTTGTCTTGGCTGATAGGTTCGTAAGGATACCGCATGGCATGTTAGAAGACTTGCCTCTCAGAATTGGAGGTATAGAGATCCCCACTGACTTTGTGGTGTTAGAGATGGATGAAGAGCCAAGGGACCCCTTGATCTTAGGAAGACCCCTCCTTGCCACAGCTGGAGCTCATATTGACGTCAAGAATGGAAAAATTGAACTCAATATGGGAAAAGATCTCAAGATGCATTTTGACATCAAAGACATAATGAAGAAGCCTACGATAGAGGGTCAACTCTTTTGGATTGAAGAAATGAATCAGCTTGCAGACCAGTTACTTGAAGAGCTTAATGAAGAAGATCATCTCCAGACAGTTTTGACCAAGGATGGTAAAGATGGCTACTTACACAAGGAAACCTTGGGCTATGAGATAATGTTAGACTCATACAAGGAAATTGAAGGTGCATAAGTCTTTGAAATCCTTGTTGAGCTAATTGGAGAGGGCATCGCATCAATTGAGGCTAAAACTGGTAAAACTCAGTGCTTAAGTTTGAGCAGCAGCTCGAGACCGACCCTGTCAGACCCAGACAGTGCAGCCTCGACCCAAGAACTCAACATACAACTTGAGTCCACTCACTCTGGTCAGAACTTAGAGCACCTAAAGTTGAGCTCAAACCACTTCTAACAGGGCTAAGGTACGTTTTTCTTGGTCCTAACTCCACTTACCTTGTCATAGTAAATGATAAACTTAGTGATGATGAGTTGCATTTGTTGTTGACTGAATTGAGAAAATATAGGAGAGCAATTGGGTACTCTCTTGATGACATTAAACGCATATCACCAATTTTATGCACTCATAGAATTCATCTTGAAAATGAGTCATACTCTAGTATTGAACCTCAGAGAAGACTAAACCCTAACCTCAAGGAAGTAGTTAAGAAGGAAATTCTTAAGTTGTTAAATGCTGGAATTATCTACCCTATCTCTGATAGTACGTGGATATCTCCAGTGCATTGTGTTCCTAAAAAAAGGTGGTATAACAGTAGTAAAGAATGACAAAGATGAGCTTATACCCACTAGGACAATAACTGGTCATAGGATGTGTATAGACTATATGAAGTTAAATGCAGCATCTAGAAAATATCACTTTCCTTTGCCATTTATTGATCAAATGCTAGAGAGGCTTGCAAACCACCCTTACTACTGTTTCTTAGATGGATATAGTGGATTCTTTCAGATCCCGATACATCTAAATAACCAAGAAAAAACCACTTTTACTTGCCCATACGGAACTTTTGCTTACAGAATAATGCCTTTCGGTCTATGCAATGCACCTGCAACGTTTCAGAGGTGTATGACCTCTATCTTTTCAGATTTGATAGAGGAGATGGTGGAAGTCTTCATGGATGATTTTTCCGCGTATGGCTCCTTTTTCTCCTCCTGTTTGTTGAATTTGTGCAGGGTGCTTACTAGATGTGAGGAGACAAATCTGGTCCTGAATTGGGAGAAATGCCATTTCATGGTCAGAGAAGGGATTGTCTTGGGGCACAAGATTTCTGAGAATGGAATAGAGGTAAACAAGGCCAAGGTAGATGTGATGATGCAGCTACAACCGCCTAAGAACGTCAAGGACATTAGGAGTTTCCTTGGACATGCTGGGTTCTATAGGCGGTTCATTAAGGATTTCTCCAAAATAGCTAGACCACTCACTAGGCTACTTTGCAAGGAGCAAGAGTTCAACTTCGATTTTGAGTGCTTGAAGGCTTTCCAACTGATAAAGGAAGCATTGATCTCATCCCCAATAGTCCAAGCTCCGAATTGGGACCACCCTTTCGAAATTATGTGTGATGCTTCGGAATATGCAGTTGGAGCAGTTTTAGGTCAAAGAATATAAAAGAACTTAATATGATCTACTATGCAAGCAGAACCTTAGATGAAGCTCAGGGGAGATATGCTACCACGGAAAAGGAGTTGCTTATTGTAGTCTTTGCTTTTGAGAAATTCAGAAGCTACTTGGTAGGATCAAAGGTAATAGTCTACACTGATCACGCCGTATTAAGACACATTTATGCCAAGAAAGAAACCAAGCCCAGGTTACTAAGATGGATCCTTCTACTCCAAGAATTCGACATGGAGATAGTTGACAAGAAAGGAGTCGAAAATGGGGTAGCTGATCACTTATTCAGGATGAGGATTGAAGATCTGTTACCAATCGATGATTCCATGCTAGAGGAACAATTGATGTTAGTCAAGACTTTCGAAGGGACCCAGCGCACCAGAGCAGACTTCAAGGAAGTCCTGGCAATAGAAGAAGAGAAGTTGCCATGATTTGCAGACCTAGCTAACTACTTAGTAAGTGGTGAAATTCCTAGCGGTCTTGATACATACAACAGGAAAAAGTTTTTCAGAGACATAAACCATTACTACTGGGATGAACTGTATCTCTACAAGAAAGGTTCATATGGCTTATTTAGAAGATGCATAGTAGAGGAAGAAGTCAGAGGAGTGCTAGAACATTGCCATGGTTCCGCATATAGAGGCCATTTTGCTACATTCAAGACAGTGCAGAAAATACTCCAAGCTGGGCTTTGGTGGCTGAGCATGTTCAAAGACGCACACGCTTTCATATCCAAGTGTGACCCATGCCAAAGGATGGGGAACATAGGCAAAAGAACTGAGATGCCTCAGAACCCTATCCTTGAAGTTGAAATTTTTGATGTTTGGGGTATTGACTTCATGGGACCCTTCAACCCACCTTCTTATGGGAATAGCTACATATTGGTTGATGTAGACCATGTCTCAAAATGGGTAGAAGCCATAGCTAGTCTCACTAACGATGCAAAGGTGGTGCTGAAGATGTTCAAAACTATCATCTTCCCCAAATTTGGAGTTCCCAGAGTCGTGATCAGCGATGGAGGTTCTCATTTCATCAACGAAGGTTCTCATTTCATCAACAAAGTCTTTGAGAATCTACTAAGGAAGCATGGAGTAAAGCATAAGGTGGCAACACCTTACCATCCTCAAACCAGTGGCCAAGTTGAAGTCTCCAACAGGCAGATCAAGGCTATCCTAGCAAGAGTAATAGGCGTTTCTAGAAGAGATTGGTCAACCAAACTCGATGAAGCTCTATGGGCTTACAGAACTGCTTTTAAGACTCCAATTGGAAGGACTCCATTTCAGCTGCTATATGGAAAGGCATGTCACCTACCTGTTGAAATCGAGTACCAAGCATTATGGGCAACAAAGCTCCTAAATCTTGACATCAAGACAGCTCAAGAGAAGAGAGTGGTGGACCTACATGAGCTGGAGGAAATCAGACTTGAAGCCTATGAAAGCTCAAAAGTGTATAAGGAGAGAACTAAGGCTTTCCATGACAAGAAAATTTTGCGCAGAGACTTCAAGGCTGGAGATCAAGTTCTCCTATTTAACTCAAGACTTAAGCTCTTTCCTGGAAAACTGAAGTCTAGGTAGTCAGGACCATTTGACACTAAGGAAGTGTTACCATATAGAGCTGTCACCCTGCTTACTAAGAATGGTGAAGAATTTACAGTGAATGGGCAAAGGCTTAAACCTTACATGGCTGACTACATACCAGAGGGGACCTCAGTTCCCCTTGATGAGCCGTTCAAAGCCTAAAAATAAAGGAAGTCAAGCTTAGTAACTTTAAACAAGCTCACTTGGGAGGAAATCTCACGTTTATCCTTGTACATATTGCTTTAATTTTTTTTTTATTTCAGTGATCTTTGATCTGTTTTTCTAGTTATTTTTGGTTATCAGATTTGTGCTAAGGAAGGTCAGAAGTAGGTGTTGGAAGAGCTAAACGTGACTCGAGTTAAGCACTGTTTAAGGTCCAGATACGAACTCGGTTGACTTAGCTTGGTCAAACTGACCGAGTCATGCCTCAACAAGCAATCAACACACCAACTCGAGCAGTCAGGTCGAGTCGGTTGATCGAGTCGCTCATCAAGTTCAAAAATTCCCCCTTTTCTCGTGTGTACCAAGTTTGAATTTGAGTTTGAATTTCGAAATTTTGGCAACTGACTCGACAAGAGGAATCAAGTGGGGGCCTAGTGCTTTTGGACTCGACAAGAAGAATCAAGTGGGGGCCTTGTGCTTTTGGTTTTTAGCAAACCTCCGCCCTTTCAATATCACCGTCCGCACCCCCCTTCACCACTTTCTCTCTCTCACTTCCATTTCCGCCTTCACTCGACTCCAGCTTCTCTCTCTTGATTCGTCTCTCTCGCCACCTCGAGCCAGCTCCTCGTCACTCGATCCGAGTCCGCCTTGAGCCCAACTCGCCGTCGCCACTCGAGCTTTCTCTCTCTCACTTCCATTTCTGCCTTCACTAGAGTCCAGTTTCTCTCTCTCAATTCGTCTCTCTCGCCGCCTCGAGCCAGCTCCTCGTCAGTCGATCCAAGTCCGCCTTGAGCCCAACTCATCATCGCCACTCGATCTTTCTCTCTCTCACTTCCATTTCCACCTTCACTCGAGTCCAGCTTCTTTCTCTCAGTTCGTCTCTCTCGCCGCCTCAAGCCAGTTCCTCGTCACTCGATCCGAGTCCGCCTCGAGCCCAACTCGCCGTCGCCACTCGAGTTCTCTCTCACTTGATCCAAGCCACTCGAGCTCTCTCTCACCTGATCCAAGCCACTCGAGCTCTCTCCTACTCTATCCGAGCCACTTGAGCTCGTGCACGACTTACGCTCTCACGTCTTTTCTAAGTTTCGAAGCTATGTCTAACCTCCGCGGGCGTGCAGAAGCTGAAGCCATAGCAAGGCGCTACACTGAAAAGGGAGGACATGTGTCCCCTGCAAGGGATCCCATGGAAGTTGACGAAGCCACATCCGACTGGCGCAACCACGCAAGGGCTGCAACATTAGCTAGGTGTTATGCAAGAATAAGCCGTAAGGCTAGAAAGGGAAAACCTATTGAAGCAGAAATCGAACCGAAGCCGAGCAAAGGTATGGACCCGAACAGCAAGGGTATGGACTCGACCAGGAAGGTGACGGACTAGACCACCCTGATTCGAGTCGAACACTCAAGTTCACCCAAATGGTATGCAGCCCAAGAGTTCTCGCACGAAAGGGATGACGTAGCTCACGGAAAGGCGGTCGATCACAGTGAAGATATGGAGATGGGAGCTAAGTTCAAAAAGAGGTATTCACGGAAGTCGGAGCCAAAGCTAACTAAGACAGAAATGCGTGCAGTTTTCCTTGCTAGGGGTTTTACAGGAACGCACTATCCCCATCTCCCCACCATGGAAAAACTCGGTATAAGCGAGGATGTAAGCTGCCTTTTTGCACTATGCGGACTAACCAACTTCATGAAATGCAACATGGCAGCCTATCAAGTCGAGACTTGCCACTTCTTGGCATCACTGGAGGTACACTTCTACGTAGAGAACCTTGACTGCGAGTCAGACGGGGGAGTAGGGTGGATCACTTTTAAAGTTAGGGGCAAGAAGTACTTTATCACCACCAACGAGCTCGACAACCTGTACGGTTTTGCAAGCGGAACAGGGGTACAACAAGACTTTGATAAAGGGGAACTGCAATCCTTATGGCTGACAATAGGCACAGACATGCCGTACTCATCATCCAGATCAAAGGGTTCATAGATTCGACACCCCGCTGTGAGATACCTGCATAAGGCGATCGCCAGCACCATGTTTGCGCGTCCTGCAACTGGCACTGTCAATGAAGGAGATCTACAAATAATGGATTTGGGATTAAAAGGGATTCTGGAATTTGCTAGGGATGGAAGAGAACTGGTAGGGGATAAGGCTAATACAAGTCTCACCTTTGTCTTTCTAGCTCAGTTCCAGAGCTATAGAGAGTGGGCTGTGAAGATGCATAGGAAAAATGAAAAAGGAGACCTCCGCATTGGGGAGTGTTACGCCCATACTCATTGCTTGCAATGTGCCTATAATTTCAGAACCAACCGCACCAAGGTGGCTGGACATTGAACATCTTAGGAGTGCAAAGTTCCTCGACAGAACCACAGACATGGAGGACTACTTATACCAGTTCGTTCACCCTACCGCAGGACCAGCTCGGCTACGACTCCCTTGCGCAGCCATACAAAATTCTCTAGACTCCAACATTGACTTTTCACCACCACTTGAACTGCTCCAACTACCGCAGAAAGGGGATGGACTCGATCATGCTGATCGCGTCAGTCACTCGAGCCCCCCAGAATATGCTGCGCCTGAGATATTTCACTTTGAAGAGTTTGCCGCATCTAAATGCAACAAGAGTCTATGGGAGGCTCACAAGCGGATTGGACTCCTTCAGAAATGGAACAAAGTTCAAGACAAAACGATCAAGGCATTGAAAGGTACCGTGAAAGATATGTCAGATGGGTGGAAGGAGATGAAGGAACAGCTAAACAAGATTCAAGGTGTAACGCATGTGTTCCGGAAATTAATTAATTTAATTAATTTGGAAATTCTTTCGAGTTTATGAACCTTAGACAAGTCTCGAAAAATTAATTATGGGGTTGAAATAATTAATTTATATTTGTTCCGAGGGTGTTATAAGTTTTTTCGAAAGTTTAGGAGTTTTTCTCAAAAAGGAAAATTTGTGGTTTAACTTTTTTTCTCTTCTTCTTCTTCTTCTTCTTCGTTGGTTGCCATTTTTTTTGGCAAAGGAAAGAGAGCTTGGGCTGAGCTTATTTCCGTGAGAGAGAGAAGAGGAAGGAAGAGAGAAAAGAGAGAGAAAGGCTTTGAGAAGCTTGTTCTTGTGTTTTTCTTGTGAGTTGAAGCTTGTGAGCTTGGATCAAAGAGTGGCTGAAGCTTGAGAGCTTGCCGTGAGGTTGGGCTGAGTTGGTGAGAGCTTGGCGTGGCCTAGGGGAGCAAGAGGAAGAGTGTAGAGAGTTCCTAGAGCTTGGATCTTGAAAGATTAAAGGGAGGGAGAGGCAGAACTGTCAGAGTCCGGTGGAGTAGAGTTCCGACCTAGAAATTCGTTGTCAAAGGTAACCAAATTTTATGGGTTTGTAGGTAAGACCTATATCTAGATGTGGCCTTTTGCAGATATTGATTTGAGTCAATATTCTAGGAGTTATCTGCGATTTCCTGGACTGTTCTGCTGCAGTCGCGATTTGGACCAGCATGTGTTCAAAGAGAGATCGCGAGTGAACCTTCCGTCAGATCGTCAGAGAAGTTTGTAAGTAGCTTCAGGACATCTACGGGAAGGTTAGATCTCGTTTAGTGATCCCATCTTTCAGACCGAGTTTCTGTGTGTTTTTCCAGATTTTTTACTTTGGGGTTAAATGTTGCTTTTGGTTGGCTGTACGGGGAGTTGAGCTTGGGAAAGTCTACCTAAGCTTAGATCCATCCTTAGCTAAGGTGAGTTGTGACCAAAGGTTCATGTAAGCTTAGGTGGGGGAACTTGGGGAATTTTGATTCTTGGTGGGTTCCGATTTGCTGTGATTGTGCCTTGGTAGTGTGGTTTCTAGTCTTGTGATGTGTAGAGATCATTGATTAGATGCTTGTGGTGATTTGTTGAACATTGATTCTGTGAATTTATGCTTGAATTGTGATGGTGAAATCCATTTTTGGTAGTGATGATGAATAGTGAATTTCACTATTCATGCCGCATAATACTATTTACGCTGCGGAAGCAGGTTTATTATTTCGGTGGTTGTTAGATTATTTTTATGCATGAATTTACTCTTGTTAGGAAATCGATGTTGATTTTGTTGGTGATGAATAGTGATTTTCACTATTCATGCTGCGAAATACTATTCACGCTGCGAAAGCGGGTTTACTATTCCGGCTGTTGTGATTATCTTCTTGCGTGAATTTAATCATGTTATAAATCTTTGTGTTTGATTTCTTGGTGTTGATGAATAGTGAATGTTTCACTATTCATGTGGCGGAATACTATTCATGCTGCGGAAGCAGGTTTACTATTCACACTATGGTGGATTATTTTCATGCGTGAATTTAATCTTTGTGCTTGTTTTGATGGTGATGAATAGTAAATTTTACTATTCATGTTGCGGAATACTATTCACGCTGTGGAAGCGGGTTTACTATTCTGGCTGTGGTAGATTATTTTCATGCGTGAATTTAATCGTGTTAGAAATTGATTACTGTGTTGATTGATTTTTCTTGTTGCTGTGGTTGTTTGAAATTGTGTGTAGCTTTCATATAACCTGTTGTTGGGAGGATCAATCTCACTCAGCGTTTGGTTTTCCAAATATTGATGCATCACTTTTGTCGATGCAGGTAAAGATCAGGGTGATCATGGAATCGAAGGCGTCGTGGGGAGGATGATTAGGACTCGGGTTTTTACTGTTTTTGTTGTTCCGCTGTATTGTTTAGAACTGATAGTTTTTGGCGAGTTCGCGTAGGGTTGTATTGAATGTTTAATGTTGTATTTAATGTTAAATATTTATTATTATAAAAAAAAAAATGTGGTCGTTACACAAGGCAAGGGTAGGCGCCGCTCTCAAAGAAATAATGAACTATGTCAACCAAGCGCTTTGCAGAAAAGTGGTTCTATGAACACAAGCTCCAAGCGTAACACACCACTCGAGTCCCCTAGAGCTTCCTCCTTCGAACCACGGCAACGCAAGAGACATGCAGCGGGGTCGAGCAGAGCGGGCTCGAGCATACGACACGACCCCCCCACCAGGAATACTCACGCGCGAGCATGGAGGAGTCAATCGGCTCCTACTTTTCCAACTACTGAG
>CM051390.1:12379501-12654501 GCA_028015245.1 Cardamine occulta
GTACCAGTTTCAAACCCATCATTGTATATACCATTGCATTTAGTTTACTCATGTTTTATATCTTGGAGTCTTTTCCAAATTTTTATTACACAAGAGACTGTGTAATTTAAGTTTGGGGGAGGGTTGAGGATGTATTTGACATTGTTTTCTGTTTTCTTAATTCAAATTTTTGCATCATCTATGTGCATCTGAAAACCATAAAAATTTGAAATTTTTTTGAAAACTATTTCACAAAAACAGAGAGTCCTTGTAGTTGCATTAGCATTTTAGGATTGAGTCTAGTTGTATTTCATCTAAGATTTCTGCATAGGGGATAATGATGACATTCACCTTGTAAGCTTGCTAAGTTCATCATATAGGTTCAGTCTCTTATTTTTTAGTTTAATGCTTGTTTGTGAATTTGAGAATTAAGACTGAACCAATCTTGGAATCTTGAATTAGCTTTCTTATCTTGGCTGATCTTGCTGTGATTAGTATATCATTCCCTATCTATTTTAACCTAATCCGAATTGTTAATGATCATGGCTATAAAATGCATTCGAACTCATGGATACCACTAAAATACTTGGATTTTCTTTTATCATTTTACCACTCTTGTTAATCCAAGTAGCTGCTTCTATCTTTGGAGCAGTCCCATTTAAAACACCAAATCTATCCTTCTTTCAAACCAAACTATAATTCTGAGTGGAAGGCCTACCTTGGGATTGAACTTAGGAGAAAGTGTTAGGTTTAAGCCGACAAGTGTAGCTTCCCATGTAGTTTCTGGTTCACAATTTTTGAACCAGACTAGGACTAGGGAGTTAAACATGAGTGATGGTTCATGTGTGAGAAAAGAAAAGAAAGAGTGGCAAAAGATAAGAAAAGAGAAGTGCTAAAAACCTTTGGAGAGGGTAAAAGAAAAGAAAAAAAGTATGTTTTATGTCTAATGTATGGTCTGGGATGAAAGTATAAAGAAAGGGGTCTGTGAAAAGAAAAGAAAGAAAATATAAATACATTGACTCGATCAGTAGACTCGACCAAGGGGTCGAGTCAAGGCCCTTGCAATTAAGAAAATATCCCCAGACCCGCTAGAAGTGAACAAAGAATGAAAAAAATCCTCTCCTTAGAAGAAAAGAAAAGATACAGTATGATTCCTTGGTGAGAAAAGAGTGATTACCTTGAGAGAAAAGGTTTAGAACTAGGATCCTGTTATCTGGGCTTAGATTAGGGAAAGTCAATGTGTGTTCTTGGGTAGATGGGAATCTATTTTTGTATGCATCACTTAGCTTTTACCTTTAGCATTCTCTTAAAATTCAATCCATTCACTGAGAGATCCCTGTATCATTGAGCTTAAACCAGAGGAAGAAGAGGCCATTTTTGTCTCTTAAAACTTGTCCCTCAACCAAATGAGTTCATATGTAGTTTACAGCATGATCCACTGGTTACACTTAAACAATGTTAAAGGGAATGATTGCTCTGAATGCTTGTTTCAGTTAAGACTGAGGGCTAATGCTTGCTGTGATGAGATTGGCTAAAGTTTTTAAGTATATTTCACTTGCAATGCATTTTAAAACTGTTAACTTCGGGATTGAGGCTATGTGTTTTACTATGAATTGCTTAGGTTCTGAATCCCCAACTTCACACTTCTCCTCCAGCTTATGCTTATTTTATTGCTTGAGGGCAAGCAAGGATTAAGTTTGGGGGAGTTGATATGTCAGTATTTTACATGATTTATGCATACATTTTCCTTCTTATTTGCTTAGTTTCACCTCGAGTTCACAGCATTTCTAGTCCAATTTCCTATGTTTTTGCATTTCGGAGAATTTGCACTAGCATTTGCATACATGTTGCATTTTGAAGCTAAAACAGGTACAACTTGGAGCATGGATGCTAGGACAGCTCGAGTCCCCACTCGAGTCCCACTCGAGCCCGTGCTCGCCACGCCACTCGAGCCCATACTCGCCAAGCCACTCGAGCCATGCCGTGCGATGCTCTCTGCTCGAGCCCACCTCCACTCGAGTCCGCACTCGACATCACATCCCCGACTCGACCTCAGCTCCACCACGTACCACTCGTGTCACCACTCAACAACATCTACCCGTCTCAACTCGACAACACCCAAGTGCTCGACGTCCAACACACTCGACCTCCCAACTCGAGCTGCACCACCCGCGAAGACTCAGTTACTTCTTTTATCTTTTTCCATTTTAGGGCTTTCCGTATTTTACCATAAATACCACTGTTGGGTATTATCCAGGGGGATGTCTATTATTTTTAGGGTTTTTCTCTGCCTCCAACCCTTGCACTACAAGAAAAATACCGCAAAACTAACGGCCAATTACGTCAGAAATCCGTCGGATTTGGCAAAATCCATCGGAAATCCATCGGTTTTTGTCTTCGCTTCTATCTCGTCGGAAATAAAAGCTGCGTCAGAAATCCATCGGCAATTCCGACGAATTTCCGACGAAATACCGAAATCAGGATTCTACACCAAAATCACGATAATGCCCACACGTTTTTTTTTTTTCTCAAAAATAAAAGACAGTGGCATAAGTCGTAATTATTTGAAAAACTAAAAAATGGCTTGTAACTTTTTCTATCCCTCCCTCTCTATTAATAGTATAGATTCTCTACGATTTTTACGACCAAACATAATTATTTCTTTATCTAATATTGTGATTTAATAGTATGAATTATGATTTTCTTATCAGCATTATTTCATCTTATTTTTAAATAATTTTGAATGATTACATAACATATAATTATTAAAAATATTAATATTTTTCTGCATATGTCGTGATTTCAATTTTTAAAAAACGAACATATATTACTCAATCGATGGAGAACAAATTGTGTGTTTAATGTGTCATATCAGCTAAAAAATTAGACAATGCTTCAGAGTCATATTATAAAAATGACCAAAATGATTCCAAATACAAATGAGCATGAAGCTTGACTTATCAAGCATCCAATTTTAAATGTTTTATTTGGTTTAATTTGGTTCTTCACTTGAATAAATTTAAACTTTTTAAAAGTTTTAAAATATTATAAATACTTAAACTTTTAAAAATTTTCTAAATAATATAAATATTTAAACTTAAAAATGTCTTAAATATTATAAATATTTAAACTTTCTTATTAATTTACATAGACATTTAAAAATATATATATTAAATCATCAAAATATTTGATTTAAATAACTAATATGTTAAACATATATTAATATATTTTCTTAGAAACGGTTATACACTCTCTATTCTCCTTTGAAATCCTAAATTAAATTAAATTAAAGTAAAATGCATTAATTTAAATTTTGTAGATCAAAATTAGAGGTCTAATCGTTCGATATATGCATTGATTGATAGGTTGGTGTTTGAAACAATATGTGTAACTGACAAATTCTGGTCGATTGCAGATTCAGAGAGTTGTCCACTCACTAAACATTTTTTTTTATAATTCGTTTATTTTGGCAAATAATACTTGATCACAAGTCAATGTGAATTTTGTTGGTTTATTTTTCTGGATTATAGATAATTTATACATAACGGATTTTAGCATTGAACCTAATACATTTTAGTGCAATATCGTCGGATTTACTATACCAGTTGCGGGTTTAAATCGAAGTATGACACAAAGGAAAATAAATATATTAAATACATAAAATAAATTATATTAAAAATTTATTATTCTATTATTTTGTTAACTAACGAACCTAAATTATGCAAATATTTCCATGTATGTTTTCAAGAATTTTCTCTAAATTGTTTCAATGATAATAAAGAATATAATTGTTTTGGTGTATTTTTTAATCAAACAACATAAATTTTCTATTACTACATGAAAACACTACAATTCGATGACGAACTCACGTTAAACGAACAAAATAAAAATATTCATAAATAGTAAAGAAACAAAATTAGCAAGTTAAAATTACACATAGAAAGTTAAAATAATAATTTTAAAATATAAATATTTATAAACAGTAAAAAATAATAATAATAAATACTATATTTTTATATGAAAACAATTAACTCGCGGTGTACCGCGGATTCGAATCTAGTATACTATTAAAAGTGAAGCATAATTTGAAACAAACATTATTATTATTTTGACATTTGGAAACAAACAATAATTAGTTGATGAAACCTTAATAATTTTATTCTATTTCAAATATAATGCCAATAAAGTTAATATATTTTCTAAATCTAATCTTAATTATATATTCTTATCCAAAAAAGTATTAAACTAAATATTTTACATTTTAATTAGAATTGAATAATATAAAGTTTTAGAACACATTTAACTATACCATAATTTTAAGGGAATGAGACAAGAGTATGAATTAGTAATGGACCGAATTACGGGACGGAAACGAGATGGAAGGAGACGGGATATGGGAACATAGATTTCTAAAAAAAAGAAAATTCTTAGAACATGTTACAATTAACATAAATTAACACTTGCAATCATATATGTAACATGTTTTTTTCAATTTATCTAGCATAAAAATGTTCAAAAAAAGACATTAAAGTATGTTCCATAATAGTAAAACATTTAAGAACAAATAAACGTAATCCAATATAGATGAACTAAATATAAAATAATAAGAATAAAGAATTCAATTAATTTTGTAATATTTTTATAGATATACTATGAATTATATTTGTGTTTGTCCCAAACGAGACATCGGAAATTTATGTTCCTAATCAGAATACAAAAAATTTCTTATATCGGGAATATATTTCTTTATACAACGGGAATAGGACATAATGGGACAGGACGAAACGGAACGAAAATTACGCTCACCCATAAATATTTGTATTTGCTTAAACGTATAATATTTTTTTAATAGTTTTATATCGAGTTTGATAGTTCACAAGTTTAATAGAAATCTAACCGACTATTAACCTGGTTCAGTTTGATCTTGGTCTTACCGCTGGGTAGAGCTAGGCACAAGGTAAGTACTTGCTAATTTTCAAGTATTTGTGACTTGGCTTGGCCCGTTCAAGTAATGGAATGTTTGACTTGATACTTGACTTGTCTGAAGCGAGTACTTGCTATATCAAGTACTTGCCCAAAATCTGATTACTTGCAAGTAACTTGACCCACCTTGTTACTTGCCAAATAATTTAATTCGATTTGTTACTTGCTACTTGAACTAAAGTACTTAAATATAATTGTCTAAATGGGTTTATTGGATTATAATAAAAAAATATTTGGGCTGAAATTTGAGTTTAAAAATAATTAGACTATAATAAAAATTATATTTGGGCTGAAATTTAGTTATTTAAGATCAAAAGAAATGAACGAACAAGTCAAGTCACAAGGCACGAAGCAAGTAACAAATCACAGAGTAAGTACGAAGCAAGTATCAAAAATTTTTATGATACTTGATCCTTGACCCTTACTTGCAAGTAATAAAATTAGTATACTTATTACTTGCCTTGCCTATAGCGGGTACTTGAATTTTCAAGCCGAGTATGAGCTGAGTAGCGGGTACAAGACAGGTAATGAGTACTTGTACCCAGCCCTACCGCTGGGTTGTTTCGAATTTCAAAATACTGATTATTATTTCAAATATTCGAACATTAATAAACCAGATTGAGACCAAATTAAGAATCAAACTCATCAAATAATTTGTTTACAAACATAACTCCGCACTTATGTGCAGATCAGAATCTAGTATAAATAAAGCGTAAGGAAATACAAAATTGAATTTTAAAATTTGTTAAAAGAAAAGCTGAATCGCCCACCCTCTTTTGGGCTCAGTTCATAAAATCATTTTCGATAGAAGAAGCCAATATAAAAAATTTCAAAGTGCAACAAATTAGAGACTACTTTATATGATCTATATATAGTTGTAAGAAACTGAGACTATTGTATTAATTCACACTCTCCATGTCCATCAGTGCATGAGTGTCAAAAAAAATTGAATTGGAAAAGTATCCAAAATTTGGTTTCTATAATTACACGCTATACAATATTTCAACTAGAATAAGAGAACAATGGAATCTGAGAAACAATTCAAGTTTGTAAGAAAAAAATGTGCTTACTTACTCATCTTCTGCTATGAAGTTTGGCTCTTCCCCTCGACAAAGATACTCGTCGCACATCGACGATGTTCCCCAATCTTTCCTTAGCCTCAATATATCCTCTGTGAAAGTCGATCCCGAGGCTCCAATGAAGACACTGGACATAGCACATATCGTTTTATCCAGCATTGCATCTACCTACACATTGCAAAAATCCCGGTCTATGACACATGAAGATTAATCCAATTACGATTTCTATTCTGCTACAAGATTTATAAATCTATATAAGCTTTTATTTCTGTTGAAGAGCAATCAAATCCAAACCGCACAGAACCAAAAAGAAAGGTGTAAAAAAGCGTAAGCAGTGAGATTCTTACCTGAGAATCATCCTCTATACCATGTCGATATAACAATGCGTCCCATTTTTCAGCTGCATTACGCTGTGGACGTTTGACAAGAGGCACAATTTTTCCATCTACAACAACAAGTGACTTAAGTAAACTTGTTTCACTTTCAGCAGCATCTGTTGAAAGATAGATGACTGCGCCATTTGATCTTTCCACTATCCGAGCGATGCACTCTGCAGCTTGTGGAATCGGATAGAAGCAACTCGGCGACTTCGCGTTGCTGGCATGAAAAACAAAATCTCCATTTTAAGAAAACTACAAGTCTAACCTGGTCCCTAGAATACAATATGAGCTACACCATTATGAACCCTATAAAGCAAGATGAAAAAGCCATACCAAAATTTAAGGAACCCATGTCTACGGAAATGAAGCGCGATGAAATTCTTTCCCAAGAACGTCTGGATAAATCGCTGTGCCGTCAACAAAATCAGCTTACTCGGTTCAACCAATGTCTTGCATTTGTGGTTAATAGGTCCACCAGGCTGCATCACCCAATCTTGCTCCACATCAGCATAAAACACATCTCCAATAGTAATCACATCATCATCAGACTTAAAACTTCTCTGTACTTCTTCAACAGTTCGCTTACTCGGCTTCTTTATATCTTCACTCCAAGGAGCTTCAAGCTTCACATCAATAGAAATCCCCAAACCTTTCAACTTCTTAATATGTTCTTCATCAACATAACAAAGCTGTGGTAACGAGAAGTAACATATAAACCGATCGATCCGAGGATGATTCTTTTTCGCATTTTCTTTGAATTGATCAAAAGAAACAACAACATTTCTACCTAAGCAAGTATTAATCTTCTCTAGATCGATCACTTTATCGTACTGGTAATCAAATTTAGAGCTTGGAATCACCAAAACTCGATCTAGCAATGCAGCGAAGAACATATGTTTCTCTAAACAAATCAAATGGTTACTCATTTGACCTGAGAGACATATAGCCAATAGAAATTTATCAGATCTTGGCTTCCACTCTACTGTTTTCCGATCTGATAACTTCTGATCAACTTTTCTACATCTATCGTATGAGTAAATCGTAGAATCAGCTTCAACGCCGCCGGAGTAATTTCCAGTTCTGTGCGGTGATAGAAGCAACTCTTGGATCTCTTTATTCAACGAAATTTGCTTCGAAACAGCAGATTTCACATCTTCTATCGATTGATTAAGAGAAGGATTCACCAACGTACCATTCCAAAGCGAGAGAAGAGAGAGGTGTTGTTGCCGGAGAAGATAAAGAGCACGGAGCTCAGATTCCTTGACACGATTCGATAATGGATCGAGTTTAAAACTTGAGAGATTCGCTGAGAATAGTTCACGAGGATCAGTGAGTAAGAAGAGAAGACCGATTAATAGAGTTATAGAGACGGCGAAGATGACGTAACGGTTATTGAACGAGATCTTCCACCGGTGTTGAACTCGGTGGAGAATGTTCTCGATCTGAAACGCTGATCTCGGTGATGTGGTGGTGGAGGTAGGTCGATCTTCACGGTGGTGGTTACGAGTGTCGTTTTGAGGGATTAAATGGTGGTGGTCTTCTTCGTCGTCCGATGAGTTATGCTCCATCGCCGACGAGTAAGATTCTTCTTCTCAGTTTTTTTGAATTGGAAGTTTCGAGTGAGAAATTTGAAGATTAATTTAGAAAATTTAAACGAAATTTCTGGGAAATTTTAAACTACATTGAGTAATAATTGAGTAGAGAGAGTAAGCGTGAAGAAGAAGAAGAAGAATAATTTCTTCTGTAACTAACGAGTCAGTGAAGACGGTGACAAGTGTGGGTGGAGGAGAATGACTCGGTACGAGTCATACCGGGTTCTGTTATTAATTTTTTATAACAGTCATACCGGGTTCTATTAAGAGCGGGTTTTATAAAGGCTTTTGAATCATGCCAACATTTTGGTATGCTGATATGAAATCTGCTGTATCGAAGCACTTTTGCATACCAAAATAGTGAAAATCCAAGGCGACGATTTATTTCCACAAGGAAACTATTATATACAATCAGAAAAATACAGAATTAATGTTTCCATCTATTTCCACACCAAACAAAAGTCGTATACTTATTTATCCACATTTTAAAGGTTTGAAATCTAAATACACACATATTCGGATTTGATTGGTTTATGAACTAAACCTAATACAAAACCGATACTAACCCGAATAACCCTAAATCAGAAAAAAAAAATCTAATTCTCCCTTTTACCAAAAAAACCAGGAAAAAAAAAACCTCCTCACGACCAAAAAAAAATCCAATCATTGGTTCCAAATTCATAGAACATCTAAAATCATTCCCAGAAATTTTAACAAAAGAATGTGAGCTATTTAAATCTCAAATATACTCTTAGTCTCAGATTATTGGATTTTTAAATTGGGTTTGACTCAATAAAATTGAAGAAGAATTACATCAAACTTAAATCAGAACTTTCATCGGTTCACATTTAAATTGAAGAAGAATTACATCGATGGCTTTCTTAGGGAGAAGATTAATCAAATTTAAATCAGAAAAAAGAACAAAAACTGAAGAAAATGAAGAACTGAAGAAGAAGAAGAAGAAGAAGAAGAAGAACCGACGCGTTTGAAGCGTGGGAACTTTCTTTGGTTCTCATCTCTATTTTCCAGGTGATTTTTCGTTTGAAGTTTCTCAAGATCTGAGTTTTGATTTAGATCTCTTGTTTCTGCTGCTTTCCATTATTCGCATGAATTTCCCAGATTTACTTATTTGGATCTTTGATATCTCGGTTACGAAATGTATAATTCGGATGCTGAATCTGAACAAACCTTTGAATCCAAGTGGTACTGCGAACGAAGAAGACTACAAGTTCATGTGTTGAAGAAGAAGAATATGTGGAGAAGGAAGAAGACGATAGAGATATATATTATTTTTTTTTTGTCGTGAGGAAGTTTTTTGGTAAAAGGGAGAATTGGATTTTTTTTTATTGGGTATTATTTCAGTTTACTATTGGTTTTAACTTTTAAGTGGGTAACTGTTTCTAGATTTTATCATTAAACCAATGATAACTATAGATTATGGGTATTTAAGATTCTAACTATGAATCTGTGTGGATTGAAATTTCTAATTTTTAAACTGTGGGTAAATAAGTATATAACTTTTGTTTGGTGTGGAAATAGATCGAGGTTTTAAGTTTGTGTCCATCTGATAGTATACGATAATTACCGTGTAGAAATAGATCGTCGGCCCAAAAATCCAAGATTTCTAAACAAGGATTGTTCTTGCTTAATAAGCTTATTAAGATAGAAATAAAAGGCTAAAATTGAAATAGCTTATAAGAGCTTTATTAGATGCAATAGAAAGTAAAAGGGAAGAAACTAAGTGTCGTTAGCTCAACTGGTAAAGATCCTAGGCAAAACTTAGAGGTCGCCGATTCGAGTGACGCTTGGGACGAAACTAATATTATATGTTGTAGTTTCGGGTCTGGAGGATTACGGGTTTCGGTCCAAAACTTCCTAGTATTCAATCATAAAATGGGGAAGAAGGAGAGTTGCCTCTTTGACAACTCTCTAGGTTACCATCAAAGTTCTCATTACATGACTATATATATGAGTCATTATCTTGCTAAGAACTCTAGTTACATGGACCTTACATAGGCTTTTGAACTACTCATGAGACACTATATTTGGGCTTCATATGGATCTTCTAATAACATTATGCTTCAAATTTACTACTACCAAAATGCATTTTTGCAAACAAATCATACCAATATTTTGATATGCTGAAAGGTATGCAGTATATCATCGTACGTAGAAAATTTGAAGCATATTTGGTATGAATTTTACCATGTCCGGCCCTGAGGTAAAACTCATAAAAAGAGGGTTTTATATGCCAAATATTATAGAAAATGTAGTACGTTTTACTTTTCGTCCGAAGCGTTTTCTTAACAGACAAAAAAGTACATACGAATAGTATAAATATTTGGTCTCAGATTTAAAACAATAATGCATATCAGTACTACTTATTTTTATTTGTTTGACTGTGTATCAATATAACTTTGTGAATGATGAAAAAAATGCACACTAATCTGACTTTGGTATGATCTACGACATATGCAACCATTCACAACCTATGAGAATTCGCGTCTCGACCATTTGTTCGAGATCGAAGAGAAATTCGCTTTTCTGTTAAACTGACATTGCTTTTATTGACGAGGCAGTTAGTGACCGAGAAAAAACATAAGATTCGGTCCATTTTTGCTGGGAAATCAATTAGGTTTGGACTTCGTTTTATTTTGTTGCTAGATAAAACGATACTATAAAAAATTAAATATATTTCGTAATATTTTTTTTTTTCATTTTTATGTTATCCATTCTTGTTTATTTTCAATTTTTACATATATATAATAAAAAAAATTAAGAACCCGGTCTAACCAGCTATCCGACTAACGATATACGTTTCGATTTCAAAACATTGATTAAAAGTTAAAACTGAGGAAAAGAATAAAGATTGAAGAAACACAATCACTTAGCCTTCTGCTGCTTTACAGAGTAATTCGAATTAAGCTACATTTATATTTATCTGTAGTTTCAAATGCCTTAACCAAATTCAATATATCTGTTTTTCTTAAGAGAGTGTGGAAGAACAAAAGCCACTACTTAGTACTGAGAGTGAGAGAGAGCAAGAAACACAGATTTTTATCAGATTGATTTTGCAGTCATAGCATCTAAATCAAAGTTGAAGCAAAGGCAAAGCCATTACAACCCCGACAACCGATACTAGCAACATTATTATCCAGCCCGGTAATGCGTCTTTCTTGTTCCTTCTCCTCTCTTTCAATCCCACTCCTTCCTTTCTAAGACCAACGCTATTCTCTGAGTCGCCTTTCGCGTTTTCCTTTTGAGTAGGAGATTCCTCGGGCATTGTCTGTTGTGTGGCTGCGTCTTCTTCAGCTAATTGTTGCTGACTGTGCTTCTCTAGATACTCTGGGAATAGTTTCCGAAACATTGCACTACCACAACAGTTTTGAAAAAGTGAGAAAACATGTAATAGCTATATTGTTCTCTAATCAGATACTAGCAGTTTTTTTGGTGGGAATGAAACTTACTTTTTACAATTGAAAGCAAGAGACAACTTTGCTAACTCTTGTTTCTCGGCTACACTAGTGTTTACACTTCCGGTTGTGGGACTGTTATCCATCTATGTACCACAAAGTAATAAACATAAGAACTGATTGGAGAAAGCTTCAATACACTAACAAAAGACATTGCCGTGTTAAACCATTATATCAACAACGGACAAACTGAGAGGTTCTTCAAGAAGCAAAAAGATTTTACAACTACAATGAGCTTACCATAAATGAGAGAAGTCCTGTAAGTATGCTGCATTCAGGAAAATAAATTAGTTCAAATAAGTATCTTCATTACTCTCTTTATTTTAATAACTTCAAAACATTTTGAATGTACACATCATATCTTATACCTTGACACTGACCACATTGGATTCCAGCTTTCTGGATGAACTGTAGATGTCAGTCATAGTAAAGCTAAATCAGATAACAGACAAGTTCATTGAAATTTTTCTAAAAGGATGAGAAAACCGATTGTGCTTACAGTCACTCATAGACAAGCAGATTTTCTTTTGTGTCACAAATCGACCATTTGGTGTTGTCATTCTGCAGCAACACAAAAAATTTGGTTCATCCGAACGCAATAATAAAACATAGGAGAGTGATATTTTAAGGAAGAATTCTGAAGTATCAAAGAGCATACGTAATTCCAGGTGGCTTGTAAGGATACTCTGGAGGGAACTTGATCTTCCCATAGTAAAATCCACCTATCCAAGAGAATCCGAATATCAAAATTAGATACTACTTTTGGAATGTAGAAGATCTTACTTAACACGTAAAATTAACAAAGAAGATTTGAACCTGCAAAAGGTGTTCCATCACTGCCTTCCAACACATAATCTGTAGAATCAATTAACAACATTTAAATAAATAGTGCAGTAACACTAGCAGGAGGATTGATATAAACTAACTGCTAATGCAAATAGAATAGCATGACCCTTCTGAAAACAAGTCTTCACCATTTCATATTACTGATAATCATAAAAACATGATACAATACTATCTCCATCACCATCACCATAGCAACGCTCTATTTCGTACATTTTTTGTATATTCCCAATGGAAGAAACATATATATTTACATAGAGTAAGCATCCTTATTGCCAAACCTTTAATACAATAACTATAAAGAAGCAAAATTTGAAACCAAGATAAGAGACTTACGCCACTCGAGAATGTTATTTGGGGAAGGACGAGCAACAACATGCGAGACTGGTTCCTATCATTCCAAAACAGAACATGTCAAATATACTCTCACAAGATAAAACTCAATCCTAGAGAACAAAAACCATGAAACCACATTTGATAAAAATTGATGAGTATAATGATACAATACCTTTTGAAGTGCTCTGTATTCCTTTTGAAGACGCTTTATACAAGCTTTTTCTGCCATCTAAGTGTGCCTGTTAATCAAAACAATAAATTGTGGGATATAAACTTATTATTGCAAACAACATTTGGTAAAAATTAGATGAACAAGCAAAGACAACAAAAACATCACATGAGGGAAATAAACAAGTTGATAGACAAAAAAGGATCAAAGTAAAATTTTGCTTAAACCTATGAGATTATGGAAACAAAAAAAACTTAATTACAATTAAAAACAAAATACATCCAGAAATTTGAGAGACCTCGGACTTGGGAAATTCAATTGATTCAACCGATTAAATGAATTGAATAAAAAAAACAAAATCAACAGTAATCGCATTTGATCCAAAGAAACTCATACACGTACTAGTTCGATGGAGGTGTGAATTGCGATCAAAGCTTCGGTTTGAATGATTCGTAAATCACAGCAGAGAAATGCAGCGAAGTGATTCGTGATTATGTAAGACCAGATCCAAATCGGAGGAGATCAGAAAATTTGAGATGATTATTTAACTCTGGGTTTCTCGTTTATAATCATTTGTTTCTCAATTTTCGACGCGGCACAGAGAGAAGAAATAGCCAGGTGGCCTGGTTTTGCTTTAACCGAAGAAAATATAATCCAATTGAGCTCACGCGCTTAGTCGGTTCGGTATTTTGTAAACAGTAGAAGGAAAACAAAATTAAAATGTAGTGCTAATTGGACCATGATGGTCAAAGATTTTTGACCTAACAAGTTGGCCCATATAGTATTGGATTTGATTAATATATGCATTTCCTTGAGCAAATGGCAAAATGCGTTGTCAATGATTTTCGGATTTACAATTTTCTTTTAATACGTGTTCGGAAAGAATTAAAAACATTCTGAATATGACACGTAATATATATTTTCTTTTTGACGTCACTCAAACTTAATCACGATATTTAAGGTGTATATTTTCAAGCTTTCTAGTTTGTATTATAACATTTTCTTATAAAAGCAAAAATTATATATCGCCTTATCGTCTCTCATTTTTTCAATGCACATTTATGGTTTGTTCTCGGCTCCACAATCTTTTACACAAAATGCTTATATGATACATAGAGAGCCGATTCTGAAAATCCTATGTGAACACACAAACTAAAAAAACATTATGTGGTGTATGTGGTGTGGGATGAGTTCTTAGAGATAGATAAGGGCTAGTAAAATGGATGGGTTGAAGCTCGGACCAAGCCAAGAGTCGCTTCAACACGGTTACGCGTCTCAATAAGCCTCAGCACAGAGTTAGAGAGCCCAACGGTATTCAGAACATCCAAAGCCTTACGCTGCGCACTCTGAGATATTCAAAAACCCAAAACGTTAAGAGAAATGTTTTCCCACTAACTATTAAAAGCTTGGGATTAGTGTTTTACCTTCAAACGATCTCTTTGTTCAGCATATTTAGATAAGATAGCAACTCCACTCGAAAACGAATCTTCGAGCATTCTCTTAGAATTCTTAACAGAGTTCATAGCTTGAGCCTCATCATCAAATATGAGCTCCTTCTCCGCTCGTTCTTCCTAACAAATCCGCTCTTTCTTTAGCTTCCAACATCTTCTTCTGATTCCTCCACATGTATTTCTCCAAACTTTGGTTTAAATACTCAGCCTCTTCTCCGACTTGTTCACTCTTTCTGCATTGTGATTTCAACACATAAGAAACCACTCTTAACGATTAACCATGGAATCAAGAATTGAGTCCTCACCTTCTCCAAAGATCACGTTGAGATTTAACAGGGATCGAAACGGAATCAGCAATTCGATCAAAATCCTAGAAATTCAAATAATATTCCCTGAGCAATACATCGAAGATTCGTATGATTCAATCGACTTAAATCAAATGACGAAACCATCAAAATAAAGAGAAATCGCATTGAGCAAGATCTAAGAAAAGCCAAAGAAACTCATCAAAATTTGTGAAAAAAAAAAAAGATAAGCACCTCGAGCGAATTTAGGCGATCGGAGATGACCTCTCTCTCTCGTAAGGTTTCTCGTTGGTTTATTTCATTCGTTTCTCATTATCGACGAAATTGTAAGGAGCTGGTTTACTTAAACCGGGAAAGAAAAAAAGCAATTGGCAACGCGCTTTCTCGGTTCTGTATAGTTTAGAGTATACCGGTTCGGTGTTTGTAATTAGAGAAGACAACAAAACCCATTTTTTAATTTTCTTTTTTCACATGAAAACAAAAATTATGTAGTTATCACGATGGACTTTAACCAAAAAAAGTTCTCAATGGACATTAGTTACTCATATTTGTGAAAATAAATATGAGTTATAAACTTTTAATTCCAGCTCAAAAAACACAATTATAATCCAGAGGAGTAAAAGCAAAAAACAGATAAAAAAGGGATGCTAATTAACTACACTTACTGGACCCTGACCATCATGGTCAATGATTGACCAAACAAATTGTCCATATAATGGACTTGGATTCAATTTAATTTAAGATATGCTTTTCTAAAGAAAGTGTGTCGCTATGTTATTCAGATTTACTCTTTTGAACTCCAGCAAGATTTAGCTTAAATACGATTTTCTTTTAGGCCTGCATATTTTAAAGTTTTTTTTTTGGTAATGTCATAGTATTCACTTAAAGTGATATAAAAAATTAAAAAAAAAATCTATATATTTTCATCAAAAAATGCCAGTTGTCAAAAAAATGCTATGCACATGGAGAAACTTACAAAAAAAAAATGAGAAAACAAATCCAAGATATAGCAACTTCACCTAAAACAATTTGACAAAAAAAAATTATTTGGAGGTAAATGAATATGTTTCATATTTTTAGATTTAAAAATTGCCAAAAATAAAACATTGCATTTGACATCTCCAATATATTCATTTTTTTCATTTTTAATCGCTTACTATTAATAAAAAGGAAGTATTCAGAAAAAATCCAGTCATTTAGTTAAATGTTAAATATGTTTACAATGTAATATTGTTAGTTTTACTTTTAGATTTAGAATTACGCCTTAAATTTGATTTAAAAAAATTTAGGTACTTAAACTAATAAACTCTATATGATACATTTTGTTTTGTAATTTTCCCATGCCAAGTGACTTGAGTCCTAATATTTGACTATCTTTTTTCTCTCTGCAAAGCTATGTAAGAGAACAAAAAATGAAATATTATACATTATATATAATGTATATAATGTTAGCAATTAGCATAGAGACAAATACAGCTGTTAATGTTACCTGCAACTTTACCTCTCATGAAGTTTGGACTTACTAATATTAGTAAACACATAAATAAACGTGTATACATGTGCTTGTGTGTGAATGTGATGACTCTCAACATCAGTGAATGTTCCACATATTAGTTGATTAAGATCAAATATCTTAGCATCTGAAATAAATGATTCGGAGAAAAAGAAAAAATTAAACTAAGTTCACGTGATCAGATCTCAAAAAGTCACAAGAATAATACATCTACAAAGCAAACAAGCTTTACAACTTGTCTTTCTCAATTTTTCTCACTTTAACTCAACACATCTCTAGCCAAAAGCTTTCTCACCAAAAAGAGAATTCAACAATGAAGACATTGCAACCATCAAGATCAATCTCAATAGCTTTGGTTCTGGTTTTGTTAGCTTTCTTTAGCAGCAAGTTTCAGATAGAGGGACATAGAGATTTGAGAGATTTGCAGATAAGCAAGGAGATAAAGGAGAAGTTTTATGGAGGTGAACAAGATAGCTTACGAAGAATCCCAAAGAGTCACTCTAGCCCTATACAGAACCGGTAAGTGAAACACTACACAATCAAATTTCCAATCTTTACATAAACCCTAATCGATTTTTGTTGTAATTTGACATTAAGATTGTGTATTTTTTTTTGTATCAGGAGAGGTCCAAGTAGGAAACATCAGATCACTTCATCAAGAGTACCATAGATTTCTTCATCAATATTTTCACTTAGATCTTCTATTTTTTTTTTCTTTGGGATTGTAGAGTAGTATTGCCTACTTGTTTGTGAATGCTGCAATGTAGGGTTTGGTTCTGTTACTGTTCTTAGAATTTTTTTTTTCTTACTGGAGAGTCTTACATTGACACTGTTATATTGAGTCAAGCTCATTGTTTAGACCTCAAAGGAGTGTTTATTGGATTTTGTAGATTTTTAAGCATCTTCAAGTTTATATAGATTTACTTGATTGTGATATGAATTTCAAATACCAAAGATGTATCTCTTTATCTTTTCTTTAATTTACTATAAAATCTTCGAGAACTTGTTGGGAGTGTAAAATTTTATAATCATTCTTGCAAAAATAGATCTACTAGCTAGTCCTGATGGGCTTCAACTATATGCAAGATTCATCATAAGTAAGAACAAAAAAAGTAATATGAAGATAAGAATGTTAAAAGTATGCATAATAACCTCTGAATTTTCGAAATCTTGAGTGCCGATTAAATACTAGAATAACGAATTTGCATACCAATCAAATAAAGAATTCTTGAAAACTTTGGTGATTACCATTATGTATACAAGCTTTCGCGAACCATTTCTAAAATCGCCTGGAATGAAAATTTAAATTGTGATACCAAATATATATCCAAATCACAGCATGGACTCCAACAGATAACTAATTTTCATTAGCATAATTGCATGAGAATAAACAAACAGTTTAGACACACATAAGAGATATAGATAATTGGCTCGAAGATACTTCATGTCTTCCCTACTACATTTAAGTAAATAAATTAGTTTGTCGGTTTGTAAATGGGTAATTTAACGGGGAATTGTAAAAAAATCTTCAACTTTCAAATTGTGAACATTTAAATCCTCAACTTTCAAAATATTATTTAAATAACTAATTTTCGATGACTTCAAGATTAAATGGTTAACTTATGTCGATGTTAAATCGAGAGACGGAGCATGTTAACGGATCGTTAAAGCTTCTGTTAACTATTTCTGTTTAATTAAAACGACATCGTTTTTCTCTTACTAAAAAACTTTAACTTTCAAATTGTGCACATTTTAATGTCTAAGTTTGTTTTGACTTCATGGATTAAATAGTTAACTTATATTGACTAAGTTATTTTAGACACAACATTAAATCAAGAGACGTAACACGTTTACGGGGTTAAACCTTTATCATTCTTAACGCTTAAACCTATAATTGATTAAAGAATGCTAAAGCTATTAAATATTTCTGAATAACCGATTTGATGGATGCGAATCAAATCTCTTATCGCTAATGCTTAAGAAATTTGATCTCTTGAGGGTTTTTACATAATTCCATGGGAATTTTTCAGAGATTACAGGTGAGTCCATGTGGCAAAGACGTCATTGGATTTTGTTTCTCCTAAGGTAGACTTCAATTTGAGAATACTTGTGTCTTCTTGATTATGACTTGATCTCGATGAAGCGACCGAAATTAGAAAGAGAAAATGAACGATAAATAGTTGCCAGAATATTGGGCGTTTTGATTAAACGGAAGCTTCTAACGAACAATTTAACCTCATAAACGTGTTTCGTCTCTCGGATTTGACGTTGTGCCTCAAATAGAATAGTCAACATTAGTTAGCTATTTAATCATAAAGTCAACGAAAACTTAGAAATTTAAATGTCCACATTTTGAAAGTTGAGGATTTAAACATCTAAAATTTGAAAGTTAAAGTTTTTTAGTAAGAATAAAACGACGTTGTTTTGATTAAACAGAAGTTGCTAACAGAAGCTTTAACCCCTTAAAATGATATGTCTCTCGATTTAACGGTATGCCTTAAATGGCATAGTCAATATAAGTTAACCATTTAATCATAAAATCAATGAAAACTTAAGCATTTAAACAACTTTTTAAAAGTTAGGAATTTAAACGTCCATAATTTTATAGTTAAAGTTTTTTTTTGACATTTTTCCCGTATTTTAATTTATCATTTTATTTTGCCTTGTGTTCAAATCTTATAGAAGCTGCAAAGTCCAATAAGGATGCTTTTTGGTTACTTTGAGAATTATAAAGTACTTAAGAGCTTCATAGTGTGGATAGTGTAGTGTTTCTTTTTACTTATTTATAAAGTTGAAACATGAAACAAAATTACAATCTTGGCAAAGAAACTATTATAATGTTTGAAGCGAGCATTTGTTTGACATATCAACCATGAGGTATCTACCTAAACAGGAAATGTGTGTTTATAAACTTCTAGTAGAAATTATGTAATTATGTTATAGTATAAATTTTAGAAGAAATTTCACAAAAAGACGCCAGAAAAAATTAAAGGGTTTTATTAGAGATAACTTGGGAAGCAAGATGTGGGTTTTGAAGAGAAAGAAGTTTTAGCCACAATCTCAATAGGAACAAAAATAGTCTAAAAGGTGAGTTATGGTTTATCAGTTTAGTCCTAACCAGAAGAAGCTGGAGCAGCTTGAGGTGGCACAGCTGTGTCCCATCCATATACTGCTAATGCAACAAGAACAGCAAAACAGAAAACAAGGACAAAACATTAACATGGATTCAGAGAGGCAGAAACAAAAGTAGGATTCAAGGAAATTTGTCCAAACTTACCACTTACAAGATTAGTATCATCATGGATTTGAGCAATGGTCCATTGGCCTCCTTCAATTATTTTATAGAATCGGTGGTGGTTTTAATTTGCTAACTAAATCTTACCTAATTTTTAAAATTTTTCCAGAGATTAATGGAGAGAAGGGCCCAACCAGAAAAAGTTTCCCAAATACCTACACAATATTCCCATTACCATGACATCATATTTGTGAGCAGGACTAATGGTTCCACACATCTGAGAAGGACCAAGCGAACCATATGCGAGAAAAGACAGTTATGTTGTGTGTTTCCTTTGTTGTCCGCAGGGATCCCAATGTCTGTCTACAATCTCATTCAAAGAAAAGGAATTTACCAAACCTGGTGGTCAGTTCTAGGGTCAGTGAGAATAAGAAGCATGGGCTCGCTGAAAGAGTGCGCCTTCCAGCAATGACGTTAGCACTAGTGTACTCAAAAAACATGATGACAGCTCTCTGTTCGTAAGACCTAGCTTATTGGATGAGAACGATGACTTGAAACACACAACATTGTTGGTTTTTCTTGTAGTGGAGAAACCAATTTGGGTTTGGTTTTGAGAACCAAACTTGGACCTAATTTAATTCATGAGGTTGTATTGTGTTGTATGTCAAGTAAGAGTATATAAAACACTCTTAACCTAATTTTTCTGTGCAAAGAAAGCAAAGAAAAAGAGAGACAATTTTCGGAGGCAAGAGAAGAAAAAAACAGAACTGTTGGTGTTTGTTGTGTTGAATGTTTGGACACTCAAACAAGCTCCGATTTTGCTGAGTTTTGGAGAGCTTTGTGACTCAGTTGTTTTCATATTAAACGGTGGAGATTGTGTTTCAACGGTTGCTTTGGGAGAAATCTGAGTTTTATCGTGGCTGGTCGGGTATGGAATTTACAGATTTTCCTGTAGCACATGTCTTAAGTGTTTGGGAGATCCAACATTGAGTTCTTCTCGGTTTGAGCAGATATTTTGCAGAGATGTTCTTGATTTGTTTATCTTGGATTTGTACGGTGGAGAGCTGATTAGGATACCGGTATCTTAGTAAAATTAGGTTAGTTTGGAACAGCTTATTTCTAACTCTTGTATTGTGTTCATTGTGTTGGAGATTGCTCTTTGGAGCCTTAGTCTCTATATCTGTTCTTTGTGAATAGGAAGGATGTGGTAGTAACTCAAAAACATTGGTGATAGAAGATATTTTAGTGGACTACGGTCCCATTGAGGAGTAAAACCACAAGACCGTACTCCATTCAAAAATCCACTATCATCAATGTATTTGAGTTACAACCACGTCCTCAACTTTTACAAGGAACAGATTCAAATTTTATTGTATTTTAATGGAGTTGAATGTATTTTAAATTCAAAGAAAAATCGGGTGTTATTCAATTGTGTATTTGGAAAAATACAATAAAATCATCAATTCTTGGATACAACATTTATTAAATATATTTTAAAATACATTAAAAACATATGTTATTGAACGTGGACATGATTTTATTGTATTTTAATAAGGATAGACTTTGATATAATCTTTTAACTAAAATATGAGTAAATGAAATACCACATCTTACCTTAGTATTTCTAATATCTTTCATCTCTCCTCAGACTCTCCCAATTGGTTCTGAAGATTCTCAAAATAATAAAATTTAATTTTATTAATTTAAAATAATTAGCAGTGTAAAGTTTTGACCTTGTGAAAATTGAATATCGTTGAAAATATCGATTGCATTTTCAAAATTTTATTTGAATTTATCACAATCGGACATTCTACAGGTTCTACACATGAACAAAATAATTGGTCAACAATTAGAAGATCGAGTATTTTGGTTGATTGAACAAATATTTTTGGTATTTTATATTGAAATTTATGGATTTTTTTCTTATAAACGTTTTGATGAATGTTATTTTGTTATAACTATTTTCAAAATATTAGATAATTATTTTATTTTAATGATTTCTAAATACAAGGTAATCCATACAAAAAATATTAGCAATGGATTTAAAACCCCATGTTTGAGTCTTGTCATTTCATCAAAATCCATTAATTTGAATTTATAATAACTGCAACTTTAAATCCATTAAAATCAAATAAAAACTCAATCCAATAACAGTCCCTAAAGCTCCAAAGAGCAATCTTCAACACAAAGAATGTTATTTTGTTATAAAATTTATGGATTTTTTAAATATTTTTGGTATTTTATATTGAAATTTATGGATTTTTTTTTCTTATAAACGTTTTGATGAATGTTATTTTGTTATAACTATTTTCAAAATATTAGATAATTATTTTATTTTCAATGATTTCCAAATACAAGATAATCCATACAAAAAATATTAGCAATGGATTTAAAACCCCACATTTCATCAAAATCCATTAATTAGAATTTATAATAACTGCAACTTTAAATCCATTAAAATTAAATAAAAACGCAATCCAATAATAGTCCCTAAAGTTCCAAAGAGCAATCTTCAACACAAAGAACACATTACAAGAGCTAGAAATAAGCAGTTCCAACGACACTAAATTCACTAAGATTTGGTTTACTAATCATATCCACCATACAAATTCTAGATAAACGAGTCAAGAATACCTCTGCAAAATATCTGCTCTAAACGAGAAAACTCACCGTTGGATCTCTCAAACACTCATGACAGGTGCTTCAGAAAAATCTAGAAATTCTAGACATGACCAGCCACGCTAAAACTCAAATTTTTCTCAAACCAATCGTTGAAACACAATCTCCACCTTTGAATATGAAGACCACTACATCACGAAGCTATCCTCCAAAATCAGCAAGATTAGAGCTCGTTTAAGTGTCCAAACGTTTAACACAACAAACCCTAATAATTCTGTTTTTCTTTTCTCTTGTCTCCAAAAATTGTCTATCTTTTCCTTTGCTTCCTTAACACAAAAATTAGGTTAAGAGTGTTTTATATACTCTCACTTAAGCTAAAACCCAATACAACCTCATAAATTAAATTAGGCTCAAATTTGATTCTCAAAACCAAACACAAATTGGTTTCCCACTTGGAGAAAACCAACATTCCATTCGGTTTCCACTTATTTTTGTATACTTTTCCACCCTTCCACTAGACACATCGTTTTGCTCTTTCATTGCTTTTTCATGCCAATTTTCTAACGTGTATTTCAAAAGCCATAAAACTCTGTTTTAGTGGTACATTTTGGGTAAATGAAAATCGAAAATATCAAATTTTGAGCCTCCTTTTGGAGTTAAGGTATATCTAATTTGAAGATTTTAATTAATTGTTTTACACCTTGTTTTATAATGCTACGAATTTAATTGGAAACTGATGGTGGAATACATGTTTTTTTGTTTGACAAAATTGATGGTGAAAGTTTTTTTTGTCAATACTTGCATCAAACGACATTAAGAAATTACTAATTAGTTATATGCTTATTCCTTGGAAATATTTTTTCTTGCAATTGTATCTGTATTTGTATCTGTATCGTATGAATGAATGAGTTAACTTAATAAAGTTAACAAATCTCAAAGCCTTAAAGGTCCTTATGAAATTTACATATTCTCTTGGACTTATCAGCAATTCATCATAAACCTTAAAATATGTTGCAGTTCTCCGTTAAATACATCTATGTTCAGCTTTACGCTCTTCATACAGAATTTTCCTTTTTCTTTACAACCTAAATTCAAGATCGAATCGAATATAATAAAAGTTATCAATATCATAATTGTTTAAAATAGCATGTCAGTTAATATCATAAACGTCATTTACCCATACTAGTAAATTAAGAGAAAGAAAAAACCTGAATAAAATATAAGGTCAAAGAGATAATTATATAACCCAGAAAAACATGGTCAAAGAGAATTGGCATTTAAGACATTTTCATTATTAAAAAAAAAAACATGACAACCCCTACCGCTCACCATGATTATCATCAATATCCACCGCCTCGCCGTCGCCAATCTCTTCCACCACCGCAACCCATAGATCCAACGGTGTACATTCCACTTTATGTTTCGCTCTCCAATCTAACGCTTGACATCCACGCGAGCAATAATTCACTTTCCCACAAACAGAACATCGTCGGAACTCATGTGGCCGAGTCTCCGGCCTACCACAACCATCATGCGAACACATCCTTAACCCTTCCGCTAATTCAACCCGACCCGAACCAAACCAATCTTTCAAAAACTGGTTTACTGGATGAATCTCTTGATCCGGTACACTAAGATCAGTTAAGATTTCATTTCCAACTTTAAGAGAAAGGTAAGATCGTAAAGAACTCGCGAGCTCACGCGCGTTAGCTTGAATCAAAAGCCGACGACCTTCGGAAACGTCACGAGGAACACCGTAACCGTCTTGAAGACAGTGACCAAGCTCTCTAAGCGCATCGACATAGCCTAAATAAGCAGAACGTGCACAAAGCGCAACACCGGCGCGTAGATTCCTATCGGATTTTGAACCACCGCTTCCGTTAAACTGAATCACCGACAACGCATAGAGTGCCGGCGCGTGAGATTTAATCGCTGCTTTAGCCATTAAAGACGCGCCACTCACTTGATTTTGAAGACAATAAAATCGGATCTGAAGCAAAAACAGAAAAAAAAAAAAACTCAAAATTAGATTTTAAAATCCAGAAAAAAAAAAGAGATTTTAGATTTTTTGAAAGATTTACTAACCATTCCAAGAGCGTAACAAGCATTGATGTTTCCTGCATTAACACAAAGTTTGAGAAATTTGTGAGATGAATCTGACCATTTCTCCAGTGTAACGGCTAAAGTATGAGTTCCGGCTTTTGATAAAACCAGAGGATGTAATCCTAACCGATTCAATCGTTTACATCTGAGAAATTTGAGAAATAGAACTGTTGTCAAATATTAGTTGGAGGAGATTAATGAAGAAGATGCATTTGCCGGTTGCCGGAGACTTACGTGAGGAGAACGGTGAGGAAATCGGAAGGAGAAGAAGCGGAAGAACTGAGTTTACGGAGTATAGAGATGATGAGATCATCATGTAAGTCATCAAAGAAGTTGTTTTGGTTCTTCTTCTCTAACCTTGGTTTCTTGTTGAGATGCATCATCGGAGAAAGAAGAAGAAAATTTAATTTTGTTGGTTTGTGGTTTAACCGATGAGAGTGGAGAAGAGCAGAGGAATTAGAGAAAGGAGGTGAGAATACATTTATAGGCACACTCGTGGCTCTTTATTTCTCGTTCCATTTTTTTTTTCTTTTTAAACATTAGGGTCAAAGGCTCAAAGAGCAAGAAAATAACATGATCTTTTCAAGAAAAAAAAATGTAAATGTATTCAAATACGGGTTTTTCGACTATAACATTTTCGTTATGTTTATCTACTTCCTTATGATTCACTACAAATAAATTTGAATTAACAGTTTAACCGGTTTGTATTAGCTAGTGATGTTACTAAAGTCATGATCTAGATAACAACTATATTATATAAAAAAAAAGTTAAACAACATAGTAAAGAAATAACTAATTAAAACTTAAGATGGAAGGGAAATTTATACAAAGATAAAGATCAATTTGTTGAAATTACTTATTATCCTACGAAATGTTTCTATAAGAATCACCATTTTCTAAGTTCCAAATTAGAAGCAAAATACTATATTTTTTTTATTTTAACCATTAAAGATAATTCTAAATTATATATATAATTTTTTTTTATTTTAATCATTAAAATATAACCATTAAAATTATCTTTAAAACATTAATGATGAGTATTTTGACTAGCGTTTTAAGAAAATGAAAAATTAGATAGAATGTGTAAAATAAAATAATGAAAATATTACTTTATATTTAGAGTAATACTATTCATTACTCTATTATAGAGTAAAATATTTTTTTTATTTATATTAGTCCATATCACACTTTGAAATGCATTAGTTGGTCATTTTCTAAATTCCAAATTAGAAGCAAAATACTATTTTATTTTATTTTAACCATTAAAGATAATTCTAAATTCTATACATAAATTTTCGATTTTAACCATTAAAAGATAACCATTAAAATTATCTTTAAAACATTAATGATGAGCATTACAACTAGCGTTTTAAGAAAAAATAAATTAAAACTATGTATAATTTATATAATGATAAATTTGTAGTCTTAAAACTTTTATAATATTAAGTTTATTAACCGAATAAATAATTCTCAAAATATTATATTTCAATATTACATTAAAAACAAAGAGGAAAGTATATAAAAAGTGCTCATTTTTTTAAAATGGTGAATATTTTTAGCAATTTTTTCTCGTTGAAAATAATGTTCAACTTTTGATGACTTTCCATATTAATTACTAACTTTTGGTTGAATTTTCTAAATTAGTCACGTCATTCATCATATAATAGAATAACTAATTCGTTTGATGGAACAAGATGGACTCCGTTAGTTTCTTCTATTATACGATTAACGATGCGACTAATTTGGTAAATTCAACCAAAATTTTCAATTAAAATGAAAAATTAACAAAAATTGGCTATATATTTCATCACAAGCAAAGTTGAAAATTGAGGTGATTTTCGACAAATTTTCCGATTTTTTTAATAAAATTTAAAGATCATTCCGTTGTGCAACCATGATTAAGTTCATCTTACCACTACCAAATCTCAAAGCCATTTAGAACTAAACGATTAAGTAGACGCGACCATCCTAATAACGGTTTATTTAAAAAGCTAGTGTGTTAAATTTGATTGACTTTGGTCAAAAACTATACATCCCCCACATGGCCTTTAGAAAAAAATATCAATAAGCAATGGTGAAGAGGGACACATTAGTACGGAACACAAAACAAATCATGTGGCCGTCACATACGAACACATATGGTTGGCCATCGTTTAATTGTAAGCAAAGTTACTAACCACGTTTTCATTTGTTATTTTTCTACAATTGTCTATTTTGTTTGGAGTGAACTTGTAGAAAAGGGTACCTTAATCATTACATATGGGTGTAGACTAAGAAAACAATACTGACCTTTCACTAAGGTTATCTCTTCAGATAAGAACATGGGAATATAATAATATACCAGTATATATCTATATTAGTCAAAGTTTTTTTTGGATTTATTATTAGTCAGAGCTAAGGGTGCAAATAGTCTGTTGCTTAATGTTTAGTTAACCCCATGGATTAGGACATAAACCTCATGTTTATAATGCTAAATATAGCATACTTACAAAATGATTTTTGACTCTCAAATAAGAGGATTTGATACAGTTTTTTTTTAATAATATTTCATATACACTTGTTAGTTATGTTAGTCCGGAAGCAACATGTAGTAATATCGATAAATGACACAGCTTTGATTTTTCTTGGTGTGTATTTAATGGAACATCATCCTTATCTAGATGCAGTAAGCATGCATCGTCAATAAGAACACGCATAGTCCAAGTTGAGAGACGACAAGGGGAAAAAGAGTTTTGCAATACAAGTTACCAATCAACTAAGTTAGATACTTTAATTTTTGTAGGGCCATTGATAAGCAACAAATTACAATATATTATATTACTTTTTTTTAACATCAATAATAATAGTTATTATAATTATAAAGATATTTATTCGGCAGAAAAAAAAGATGTTTATTTGTTCGCAGAAAAAAAAAGAGAAGAAGATGAAACTAGATGAAATGAGCAGATTTATGGATTGCATGTGAATAAGATTTTGAAGGATGAAGATTGGAGTTGGTGGAAGACTCATTCTTTTCACTACCACCAAAAAAACAGACAAACCCAAAAATAAAATCAAGTAAAATGATTTTTTTATAAATAGATGAATATTTCTCTTTATTTCTTTCGGGGGGGGGGGGGGGGCGACGGGTTTGGTTGATAATGAGTGTCGCATTTTGTTCCCACACTGTACCATTTGCATGCTATCATCATCTTTTTGTTCAAACTCTTTATTAAGCAGAATCAATTAATTATAAATAAAAAGGTTTGCTTGCAAGAATTGCAATGAACATAATTTCTTGTGGGATCAACTTCAGTTTAGTTCGCTGAGTATCAACGATATGCATTCTATTTAATATTTAATAAATGGCAAAAACGCTTGACTAGTATTATCAAAAGTATCAGTGTATTGTGTACATGGATCTATCGCACTATGTATTTACGTATCGTTTTGACATGTATTTCTAGAAATTAAGATTTTAAATTTTATTTATTTAACTTTTGGGAAATATTTTGTTTGTCAAGAATATGCATTATGCCGAGTTTGAATTTAACTGGTGATATAACACGCGGTTCTGATTGGTAACACTTTATAATTGCAAAATAACATTAAAAAATTATGTTGCAGAATAAAAAATCGCATAATGAATAATAATGTGACTAGATAACAATGATGGACTGTAATATTAAATTATTAATATACAAATATTTAAATAAAATTTCAATATATTTGAGCTATTTTCTTATATATTATAAAATAATATTAAATGCTGTTAGAAAAATAAAAATTTAAATATTAGTTCTTATTTGTTAGAGAAATATTTTCTTACATATTATTTTATATTTCTTATTATATTGGGGTGATCATAAAAAATGACATGTTTTTCTTTGAACCGGTTATTTATTTTTTAAAATCTGTTCCATTGTTAATTTTTCATTGGTGCAAAAAATTATTTAACAACTTATCATGAAAATGATATAAAGTAATGACACATATTGAAAAAATCATTCAAAAATGACATATGTTTTATTATAAATAATTGTAGTTTTTTTTAATAATGCCTAGGTAAAATGAAAAATATGTTTAGATTCTATTATGAAATAAGCTACTAAATACATATTTATTTTCATAATAGATTTTACTTGTATTTTTAGGCCCAAACATAAGATCAAAGTGATGGTAATCTCATTAAAAATGAACAAGATTTTATTAAATTCTTAGAAAAAGTTTTACATCGTATTTTATCATATTTAATAATATATTTTTTAAAACTGTAATGAATTAATGATAGAATTTTTTTGTAATTTTAATGTTATTTATAAAAATATAAAATTAATAAAGGGACACAAAAAAAAATATCAATTTGTTTTAAAATATATATAGCATATTTTCAAATTTACAAACATAAATATGGTATTCTCCAAAAAATCCCATAAAATAAAATGAGAGATAAAAAAAATTTTCTCTAAAATAAAAGCACACATGGAGAAAGGTAGCAAAGGGAAGTTAACACCTTGATTAATCATAAGATCCAAACAATCAGTGTCGGAGAACCAAATTCCAGATTATAGTCTACAATGCATTTAAGTTTCTAAACTAGACTATCAAAATCTAGAATACGACATTGCAAGAGGCTAGATTAGAAACTGGAGAAACATGTTTCAGCGCCAAAACTGCAATATCGTGTTTTTGCATTAGAATTACGAATTCTCTTCTTTTTGTTTTGCAAAAAATTTAACTAGTTTAATCTTTAATTTCACAGAATTTTATTTTTCAAATTAAATAATATAAGTATTTAATTATTTGCTGATTAGAAACTGGAGAAATTGATGATTATTTCATTGAAAATAAATTTAACTAACAATTTACTACAAAATTAATTTTAAACAATTTCATTGTAAAATTAATTTGATCATATATAAAATATTGGTTTGCTTAAATACATGTCTGTTTTATATCCATTTAATTTTCAGATGCACAAACTAATTTAAGAAATTAACATCTGAATACTGCATTTGGATATTTAATCTGAATATTGTTTAAATTAAAAACAATATCAGAGAACAATTGATGTGTTTAATACCAAGATACATAATCTTTAAATTTCTTAATAACACGATGTTTATTCATTATTTTTAGATATATTTTTCAATATTCTTTTATCCAAATTTGTTACATTCCTTATAAATTCAATAGAAAAGTTTGTTTCAACAGACAAAATGTAAATGGTATTAATAGAATGATTTGGTGATGAACTTGATTGAAATATTCCTGATCCATAGTTAGGGTCTTCAAAATAACGTTTGGAAATAATTTAAAACATACACATAGCTTTTTTTAACGGTATCTTTTGCAGCTATTTATTAATTTTTCTAATTATTCTCATTTAGCTTATTAATTTTTTCGGCTAAAAGTTTTTAACGATTTGTGTAACCAATCATTAATAAGTTTTTAATATATTGATGGGTTTTTTATCTTTAAATAAAAAACAAAACTTTTAAACCAAGTGGTAAAATAAGTTTGTTTTGTTTGCTATTTAAAGTTTAACATCAACTGATTTTAAATATTTTATTTACTTTTATTAAATTGGTTGGATTTTTATTTACTTTGATTTAATATGTTGGATTTTTATTTATTCTGATTGAATATGCGGGGTCTTATTTGTTTCATTAAATAAGTTGCGGTTTAATGTATTTTCTGAAATATGTTGAGTCTTAATTTAAACCTTAACTTTTGTCAAGTTTTTAAAAGTAAAACTGAAATTAGTTGGGATATTATTTTGTTGCAATTGTTCCCTGTTATCCCAATTACCAAACATACTCTAAAAATTATCACCCTACTATCCATATAACAAAAAAATCTATAATATATGTTTTTATTTAAATATTTTTGAACAAAAACAAAATTTATAGATTTGGAAAAAAACCCTTCATAAAATATATATTTCCAGATTATTATATAATGAATTCAACCATATATTATAGACTAGATTTTTGTTTGGATACTTTAATTTATAAATAAATAAAAAACCGAATAATTTAAACCAAAACTAGATTGAATATCTCTATTCATAAAATTATCTAAGTTAGTGACATATACCTCTAGCACGCTTCAACTTTGCAACCATTTACCTTTTTAAGATCAATATCATATCAGGTTGTTTACAAAGATTATTTCCGTGCTATGGCACATGTAACCTAGTAAAACAAATAAATGGTAATTAACATGTCTAATTAGGTAAATAAAAATGGAACAAAGTAAATATTTTGTTATAGTATAAAAATTTGTTATATGCGATTTTACTTTGTATTTAACTATTATAGAATGGATGATTTGTTTCATAATATATCATGATATCTAGTTTATCAAATGGATTCTAACCAAAATAAATTAAAAACTTTGACATTAATTTAATAAATTAGATACACACATTAAAAATGATATAGGAAAAAAACAATGTACCCTTTTTCGACAAAGAATAAATATATTTTCTATTGTCATTTTATTGGTATTATGCACTCATATTTTGTCAAATTCATAAATTAATATATTATAACTATAGTACATTATTCTTATCATTTATAAAATATGTGTATTATAATGTTTGAGTGGGATTTAGTAACTGAATTAGTAAAATTATAAAATATTACAACAAGTTCTTTAGTCACATCTATCTTTCTTGAACCCAAGTCCTCCACTTTTTCTCTTTATCAGTTTCACACCGTTCTCGTTACGTAAGTTTCAGGCAACCGGCAAATATATATTTTCTATCGATCTCTTTCAACTAATTTGCCAAAAGTTACTATTTTGAAAGCCTTTAAACAATATATATATATATATATATGTATATTATAGTTTTAATTAATCAAAACTAATATAATGAATATATTTTCATTTAATATTAATATGTAGAGGATTCATAAATCAGAATTTAATAGGTTGATATAAATTTAACTTAACTGCAAACTCGTTACAATAAAATAAAATAAAATTACAATAGATAATATAAAGATGGTAATTAAAATAAAATTTATTTGTAAAATAACCTTTGTTTATAACAAAAAAAATAGCATGAAAATATTAAATCCAATCTTTTGTCATGCACACTAGGGTTCGCACCTCGGAAACATGCGTTCACCTCCACATGTAGTTGCGGCTGCTCCACCGGTGGCAGCGGTTCGTTCAAGACAGAAGACTCAAATTGAATATATATTGTTATTATACTTTCTTCACTTATTCTTTATAAGGTCTATGCATATGCTTATAATTATATTATTTGATGATGTCTTATTAACATGATTTTCAGTTTTAAGTTATAATTTTATATAACATCAAAAGTTGAATAATGTAAATCAATTACAATAAGTTCTCTAAACATACTTGCCTTTTTTTTTTGGACTCAACATTATATTAAAACTCAACTTTATGTTACAAGAGCAAGACTCTTTGTCAAAGAGTATGACTCACTTTCTACAAAATTAAACAAACAGAGCAAAAAAGAAGAAGATAGAATAGCGGTTTATATTGTTGATAAAAACCAGAAACTTTTTTAAAAAAGCTTCAAAAATGATCGATTTGAAATCAATTACCAGTTTCTCTGCCATTAGAGGCAATCGAACGGAATAAATAGCTCATGATATCTTCAAGACTCTTGAGCGTTTAACAATATTTCTGCGCTACAACATTTTCTGTAGTGGAGGAATGTGAGGCAATCGATCTCGCCATAAAAGACGAAGTGGGTGACAAGGATCTCACAAGGGAGGAAATTATTGGCTTTGGAATATCCACATTTGAACAGTTCATAGCCGAACCAATAGTTGAGTAGGAAGAGTTAGGGACATACTTTGAGTTATAACCCAGTATGAAGAAAGTTCTCTCCTGTCAACGGCAGGAGGAGGGTTGGTAACGTGGAATCAAAACTTCCGGCAGTGGTTTGGATTTGATGTGGTGGCGGCAGACAAAGCTTACGGCAGGAGCATACTTGTCTATATTCGTCAAAACTTAGACCCTATCTGTTTTTTTTTTCATATGGATTTGCATCTAGATTCACGATAATTTTGTTTTCTTTTCTTTTTAAAATTTAATGTCAATATATTCTGAGGATTTTTATTTATTTTAAAAAATTAACTTGGAATTTTATATGCTTTATAAATTAAATTAGGATTTTATATGTTTCGTTGAAACATGTTGGATTTTTTTTTGTTTCATTAAAAATATGTTAGGTGTTTTAATTCATACATTAACTTTTGTAAGGTTTTTTAGGTGAAACTGAATTTTGCTATGAAATTTTTTGCAATTATTCAACGATAGTAGATCTAATTTTTCTTTTGGTAAAATTGTAAAGTGTTTATACAATTTTATATTTTTAACAGAAATCTAGAGATTAAACAAAGATAACGGAAATACCAAAAATCTAACAAAAATCAACATCAATACAGACCGAACAAGACCCAACATAAAAACAAAAAGACGGGAAAATCCACTGAAACTCGAAGACCCAACAAACTCTCGATCGATCGAGCACATTTCCCACCTGCAGAAGTCTTCGAGTTACCATGAGTAAAAGCGAGAAATAGACCAGCCCTTAAACCCACAGCTTCTCAAAAACCTCTATTCCAGACAGCGGCTTCTAAGAGATGATCTAAAGATTGAAGCCCTACCGAGAACCAAAAGCCAAAGAAACCGCCTCTAACTAACAAGTAAACGGTCCCAACAAAAAACCCACAGAGCAACTCTCTTGGCGAGAACGAGAAACAATACAAAGCTTCCTGAGTCGTAGAAGCCTCAAGACAGAACCCAACCTTTCAAATTTTTCCTAAGACAAGGGGATCGAGCTCGACAAGAGAAATCGTAGAAACTCCAAATAGAACCACCGAAGAATGAACCAAACAATGCAATGGATAAAAAGGGAACATAGCCACCAGAGAACCAAGCTACATAAAACCACGCCACCACCGTGACTCAAGTAACCAGATCCACCGCACATATCTGACCCGCTCAACAATACAAGCACATTGACACTAAGCCACCACCGACGACACACAGTCATTGTAGCCACTTTCACTGACCATGCACAGCCACTGAAGCCACCAAACCCGATGAGCAAGCCATCATTAACTAGAGGAATGAAATTTGAAATGGTAAAATTTATCGGAGCAAGTGTGTGGATACAGGATCCAACACTATAAATATGATACTGAATTTGTAAAGTAAAAATAGATATACTCAAATAGAATGTAAAGTAGAAAATGAATTGCTAAAAGAAAATATGTAAACTTGTATGTTATTATTAGAATGAGAAAAGATCACCCCCTTACAAGGTTATGGGGGCCTATATTTATACATGATTCTATACTTAAATGATATAAATAAATCCTAATCAACTCTATGATTCTCTTTTAATACGTCAGTTTGATTTGGTCTTGAATGTTGTAACACATTGACTTTTGAATGACTTTCTCCCTTAGCTCGCGGGTTTACACTGCTTCGCGAACTCTCTTCGCTCCGCTTGCTCCTTCTCTCTACGAACCTCTATTATTCATCGGACCCCGATTTGTTCTCTCAAACTCTTTATCGGTTCGCCTTTCTTGATCACTCCGAACAAAACTATCATTTATTTACTTTGATGAAATGGCAAACATATGTTACCCTATGAGAGAGTGGATCATTTGATTCGGGATCCGGTATCAACAAAGTGGCAAGAGAAAGAGGCTTAGGAGCTCCAGCGACGTTCTCACACACTAGAGACACGCTAGAGACCGCTGCACGAGCCATGCTGTTGAAGATATGGACCACCCGTTAAAAAACCATTCCTCCCCGAGAACATAAGACGGAGGACCAGCAAGTAAAACCTCCAGAGCTAAGGAGAACGGAGACGACGATGGGAAGGTCTGCCATCCCCGATCGAGCCAAAATTCTGTCAAAATCCTAGATGGAGATAGGAGCCGATGTTGGATGAGCCACCGCGTTCCAACCTCGACACGGGCGAAGACCGGCGAACACATGAGACAAAGGTTGGGAGAAAAGAAAGAAAAAACCATCAGTATGTATGAGTCACACTCCAAACCTTTCCTAGCAAAATTCATAGTAGATCTAGTGCTTTAGACATTTGTATCTTTAATGAATACTTTTAGGTCATTATTATACCAGCGACATATAATATAACATTCAACAAATTTAATGTTAATTTAAAAAATGTTCTTCTATAATAATAGTATTAAGATTTTTATTATTTTCTCCATCTACCAAAATGATTATATAAGCTATAACCATATACGTGTATATATATATATATGGTCAGAAATTTTTGTTGTCTACGGTCTATACGTTTTTTTAGTACGGTTAAGACCTAATCACTGCTGATACTTTGTATAATATCAGCAGTCGACTTTTTTCCTACAATACAAAATTTGTAAAGATCTTTATAAGTAGTAAAAAAATTATAAGTAGTAAAAAATAAAGTATTCAATCTACTAAAATTTTGGTATTACCAATATTGGTCAATATGTAAAATTCGTGTGCATGGAAACAACTTAATAACTTGAATTAATTACAATAATTTGTGATTGTCGTTTGCATAATTTTATTCATACACTCTTAATGTACATGATTTCGCATACAATTTACTCCTGTCTCCGGGTGACCACCAAGCGTCAATATGTGTGTCCTGTATATAAATATCTAAGCACTACGTAAATACACGAACATTACAAATTAACTTTATTTCTATTAATATTAATAATTAAAGTAGAAAGGAATGTAATAATTTAAAATGCAACGCAGTTCAACCAAAACGTGACGATCATAACATAACAATTTTTTTTTAATATATTTTTGGACTTCAAATCAGAACATAACAATTATGTCATGGCGATGCTTTGTATTTGTACGTCTGTCACAGACCAATATGTATTATTTTAAATCCCAAGTTTTGAAAGTATAGGTATTATAGATATTAATTAAATATTGTTATTATAATCATCATGACGCTATTTGAAGACATTCGCCATGTACACAAGCAAACTTAAGTTCCATCATCAAATGCCGTTTTCTGAATTGACATATATATTTTCTTAATAGTGAAAATCTTTCAGGGGTTTGGCAGGTTAGCACCCAAAATATTGTAATTAAAATAGAGTATAACCGGCCGTACTACAAAATGGCTTACATGTTTGAAATAGTCCGAGACATATATAGTTAGTATTTTGACCACAATTGTTTCTTTTCCCATCATTTTCATGTTTATTATAAGATAGAAACATAAACACAACTTAAACGCGAATAAGCAGCCACAAATTTCTCTAAATGGTTTAAAAAGTTTTAACAACAACAACACTTAAAAGCTACTATCAATCAAATGTATATACATGCTTAAGGAGAATATGTTCTAAATTTTGTGAAGACACATCGTGTAAGTTTTGAATCTGCCAATCATTTTAACCAAGAACAAACTAGCCTCAGTTTGATAAATTTTAAGAGTTTAAACTCAAAACTAATTAGTGGTGAATAAATTGATCCATGCTTTACCTTGGTCCATATTTATTTTGATATGGGTTCTCTCTATTCGCTAACTTGGAGACCAAACAACCGCATTGATGAACTTTTAAACCATTTTTTTTTTGTTAAAGGTGAGCTTCTAAACCATTAGTTTCGAAGTACAATCATTCGAATAATAAATATTTATATATTCATAGGTAGAGGGAGAGGGAATATAATGAGGAGGTAAAAATGGTAGAGAAGTTTCTTTTGATCACTTACATTAAACACTGTTAAGAAATGTAAGAAAGTCACATATGAGCATTAATGCCCAACGGCACACGAAATACCAATGACTATGAAGTCTATGATCTTTTATTAAATATATTTGATGATATATGCCGATGGTTTATTGGTATAACTTTTATATTATTATTATATGGAGATAATATAAGACTTCTTCCAGTTAATCATCAATTCTAACTTTCCCAGCCACCATTTTATCAACTTATAATTATAAGACTTTCGTACTACTAAATTAGATTAGTTTTTTTTTCTCAAAATTTTTAAAAATACAGAAAACTGACATCTGAAATCTTAAATATAGAAGTATATATATATATATATAACTTACAAAAATATTTCATATTATATGAATTTCGATTTAAGATTTACAAAAAATATAACATAAAATTAATATCAAAGATAAACAAAACCTGCTTTAAAATATATATATATATATATATATATATATATATATATATTCTAGTTGATCAGTTTACTAGTAGTATTAGACTAAAATTAATTTTCTCTGATTTTCTAGATTCCCTGGACATGCTTTCTAGTATTATACTACTTGTAGGTTTGGATAAAAGATGAACAAAAGCCAAACACTTTTTACTACTACTACTACTCCTTTTAACCAAAAAACAAACAAACAATTACTACTCCGTCATATTGCGTTCTAGCAGCAATTAAATATTGGATCTTACATTTTTATTTTACTTATCAGATGTTAAACTAAAGTTTCAAAAACAGAAACAAAAAAGTTCAGAACAAAAGATTAAAAAGAGAAAGAGAGAGAGAGAGAGAGAGAGAGAGAGAGAGAGAGGTGTTGGAGCAATTGAGAAATTATAATATGACATGATGAGATTCCAAAGAGATGTGGCCACATGCTTCATCATGAATTTCGGGAGTTTCACCAAAAAGAGTCAATAAAATTATTTGAGAGAAGAATTGCTGCATGTTCAAGATTTACCAATAAAGACAATTTTTAAAAGAAAAAGAGGGAAACAAAAAAGAAAAAGAAAAAGAAGAAGCATGTTAGGGAAAATGCTTGGCCTCCTTTAGGCAAACCGTTCATGTGTTTCGTTGTGTGGTATTTTATTTTGTACCAAAATATGTTAGTTTGGGTTCCAAACATACGCAATGTATATGTTTGTCTTATGATCATACCTTATGTGAATAGCTCACCACGGCCGTGCCTAACATATTGGGGGCCCTAGGCATATTTCTTTTAAATTAGCTACATTTTATTTTAAAATAAAATTTATGTATATAAAAAATAAAAATTCTTTTAAAAAAATAAAATTAAAAGCTCAAGTGCATACTCTAGTATGTAGTATGGCACTGTCTGCAGTATATAACATAATGGTTTACAATAAATCGTACTACATTGAATGGTGAAACAAAATGCATACTGATCCGACTTTAATTTTAATATTTTTTATAATAATACTCATATATCTTATAAAATATAACTATAAAATTAAAATCTATTTATCAATATATCTTACAAATTATAATTACAAAATTACAATCTATTATTTTGATTTTCCCATAACATATGAGTAATATTTTCTCGAATATGTGCCATATATTGTTGATCTGCTCTCTCGGCTTCCTCATACTCATTTGAGTTATTTTCTTCATTTTCTGTATGTATTTCCGAAGAATCTTCAAAAAAATCTACATCAGAAAAGTTTGAAATTCTGATAAAGTTATGGAGCCCCATCGTAGCGAGAATCACTCTCTTCTGCACCTCCAAACCATATCTACGATCGTCGCTAAGAATCCTCCATTTTTTCTTCCACACTACAAAAGTTCGTTCAATAATATAACGTAAAGATGCATGAGACTTGTTAAACAACTCTTTCTTATTCCTTGAAGGAGGACCATTGTTGAATTGTGACAAGTGGTACCTTAAAACACGATTTCGTGTTGATCTATAAGAAGCCTTGCTTATTTGCATATCCTGAATCTACCACATAATACTTATCTCCAGGAGGTAAAAGAAATTCAGAATCACTATCTTGTGCAAGTGAGAGCACTCTTGTGTCATGACATGAACCTGGTGCTCCGTTCTAAACATAAGTGAATAACATATTCATATCACATACTGGCATTACGTTGAAGCTTGTTTTGTCGTGACGACTCCAATACATGGCTTGCAATTGAGGTGGGACTTTAACACATACATGAGTACCATCCATTGCCCCAACAAATCCACTAAAAATGGCCAGTATCATCGATCCGCTTGAAGATTTTGTGGAATCATGTGTAGTTCTTGTATCGTAGGTGTTTTTATGTAGTCAAAGGCAAGCAACTCAGTAGCTCTTAACACTTCACCAAATTTCCTCTTACCAGTCTCTTGGTTCCGTCCAAATCGTAAACCAATATCACATTGAACTTCATTGTCCCACACACTCGAAGAAACATAGCAACACTCTTCTCAACACTAACATTTAATGTGGGTTGTAAACCATAATTCAGATTCAGAATGTTGCACAATTCTGTAAAGGCAGCAAATGACATTCTTAATAGTTGGAGACATGCAGCGCTGTCACTTTGAATACGGTTTCGGAGATTCTGCCATCCTAAACCTCCACCAGTTTGATATGGTCTCCTATGGAAATACCGCTCATAAGAATCCAAAGTGGGTTGTATAAATAAGTCTTCCATCTGCTCATTTTCTAAAGTCCACAACTCAAATCTTTCTGCTTCAGATAAATTGTGCATTCCTTGTGATTGTAATTGACAAATCTGTAAAACCTAAAAATATAGTAAAACACATAATATTATATAAATCGGTATACTTTGCGATCTTTGACTACTACTAGCTGAGATACTACCACTAGACGAGGGCCCACTTGATTCACTTGGTTGAGAAGTCTCAATATCAATACCATATCTTGTACATTTTGTTAGAGACTCCAAAAACAAATACCTACTCTCGGTGGTAGGAAAATGAGAAGCATTCATCCAATGTCGACTCCAAAATCGGTCACGTCTTAGAAGCTCAAGACATTTCATGTAGAAGTGACCCATGTATATTGGTATCTCCAATGAGTTCAGGAGCTCGACTGCATCATCAAAGTCATTGTAATCTTCTGGATCATAATAACTAGGATGTAATCGGGCAAATGATTATCTCTGAAAGTCCCTTATGGTTGACATTTTTTCTTGGATGGTTGATTCAAAATTTTGTCTTCTACGAAGTCCTCGTGATCCACTAGATCCTCGTGAACCACTCCCTCGTAGTGACCCGCCTCTAACAGAAGAGTATGGAGTAGTTCTTGAAGTTTGTCTTCCTCTACGTTCAGGTACTTGTGGAACCTCACGTGTGAATTGATATGCAGGTTCAGAATTATTATATATGTTTACACGATACACCTCATCATCTTGTTGGGTTTCATGCACTTCACTAGGCTCCACTTCAGCATTATTGTCTTCCTCATATGTATCCTCTGCATTCTCCACATTCTCCGTCATTAATTCTTCTCTTCTTTGTCGCACTGAATGTTGATGCTGAGAACCCACATCAAGATTAGCAAAACATATGCGCATGATTTCCCAAAATTTAGGAGGTTCTTGGTGAAAACGTCTGACTCTAGCGTTTTCCTAAAAAAATAAAAAATAAAGGAATAATTATTATTTAATAACTTTATAATTAAATGGATAGAAAATTAATTACCTTTATGCGATCTTCCCACCAATCATCTGAAGCTTCAATTTTGTCTGTAATAGGATCTACCGAGATACCAGTCTTTCCTTGTAAAAATACCCATAATTTATATTGTTTTTTCCACTCATCGAATTTTCGTCTCAATTCATCCCACTTCATGTTTTCATTAAATTTTTCGTTGAACTTACGAACAATATAAGTTCGACCTGGTTGTCCTGGATCCTTAAACATATAATTATTTAAAGCCAATGCTTCATCATACAATTCAATCAATACTTTTTCTTCTTCAGGAGTGTATCTCCGATCAGCTTTTTTCTATGAAAATTAATAATAAACATATAAGATAAAAATGATAAATAAATTCAAAAAAATTCATCCTCTTTTAATGGATACTATATAGATTTCAATTAACACTTTAGATCTATAGGCAATACAAAACAAAATGTTAAATAAATTCAATATTCTCTAGGTGACAAACTAACCAATCTTATAGTATGAAAAAGACCCAAATAAATATATGAGAATGTAACATCAAATATAATTATTTAAAAATTATCCGTCTACGTATTAGAGGATCCATATCCGTATTGGTATTCTGTCTTGGTGCGGGAGGATTTCTGTTTTGGTTGTTATGTTGACTTCTTGACGACATATCTATAATTAAACAAAATTATATATAAGATTAAAATTTTTTTAAAAGGTGACAATGATGATATTTCTTTATGATGACTATTCATGAAAAACTAATGTGAATATTTTCTGAAAATTCAAAAAAAAAACAAAATTCAAATTTTGAGATAATATGAATGAAATAAAACAGCAAGCGTGAATGCTTGGCTCACAAACTTGACTTAAGTTGATTCTTTACGATGATGAAGATAAATAGTGAAAAAATTTCAAAATACTTTAAAAGAAAAATCAGAAAATCAATATTAGCAAATGCGTGAAGACTTCACTCAGTATTTTGACTAAGATGATTCTTTTGGATCGATGACAAAAATAAAAAATGAGAAAATTTGCAAACTTTTAAAGAAAAAAAAAATCTAAACTTTAAAGATAAATGAATGAAATAAAGTAGCAAAAGTATAAAAAATTTTCATAAACTTTTTAAAATTTTTTTTGTGTCTATTCCTAATACACATGAAAAAATCTCAAGGTTATATAATATATAAATATACTAGGTAATTTATCATTATATTAAGTAATTTTTCTCTAATCTAAACATTAAAAAATTATGAATTATATTTAAAATAAGAAAATAGATTTATGAAAATTTACCAAACTAATGTAGATGAAAATGGTGGATGGATGAAATTTTGAAAATTGGGAAATGATAAAAGAAAAAAAATTTGGTTTTTTTTTCGGAAGTGATTTGAGATGATGAGAAATGGTGAAAAAAATAGTTGTGTAGTTGATATTTATAGACATTCCAAAATAATTTCAACCAATAAAAAGAGAGTATTTGGATTGCCATCGTAAGAGAAACACAGAGAAAACACACTTTGGTCTGACTTTACTATTGGTCCGAAGGGTTTTGTTAGCAGACACAAAAATGCAGACCAATAGAGTAAATTTTTGGTATGAGGTTTAAACAATACTGCATACTGGTACGAGTTTATTTTTGTTTGCTTTAGTGCGTACCGGTATAATTTTGTGAATAGTGAAAAAATGCATACCGATCCGACTTTAGTATGATCTGCAGCATACCTTACAACCATTCACAACCATAGTGAATTAAAATATAATGTAACACTGTCTGAGGTTGATTTTCTAAGTTCTTTGGACAGTTAAATATTTATTTTCAATTCTAAACTAGATGTTCAAGAGAATGCAGATATTTATAAATTATCGGAGACAAACTTATCAGAGATCTCTAGCATGATGCATATAAATCTGTTTGTTGTAATCTCATCTGTTAAAGGTAAAAATCGGTCGATCATGTAAATCTCATCTGTTTCCAACACACATTAATTAGAATACCACTCCTTGATTGATAGAGCACAATTAGGAGAGAAAGATTTACAAAAGAAATTTCAGAAATAAAGATCTAGGGGTTCGGACTAAACCGTCGTCCTCAAGGTAATGACTTTCTAATTGAAAATTTGACTAATAAATGTGCAATTATTCTGATTATTTTCTTATAAATGCATTTATTAGTGGTTTTTCTTTTGCTTTAGGTTCTAAACATGAATAGTTTGAGTTTGTACAAGCGTAAGAGCCTCAAAACCCACCTGAAACAATGTGAAAGCGTAAGAGCCTCAAAACCCACCTGAAACAATGTCATAATTCACATCAAAGTAATACAAGCAAACGCCATATTCACATCAAAGTAATACTAGCAAATGCAAGACGTCGTCGTTTGATAGATGTTTTTATTAGTTTCTTCTTTGCTATTGCTTCACTTCACTTCAGCATTCTTTGACAGAAAAAAAAAAAAATTTAAATACGGAAAAATTAACAAAACAAAAGAGGATTAGGGCCAAAAGGTTATTACTAGCAAGCAAAATCAATCAAACCGATAAATCCCATACCATAACAATGGTTACAAGCAACCATCAATGACCATAGTCCATAGTATGTAGCAAAGTAACATAAACATAAAACGTTATAAGAATTCAAAAGGAAAACTCGAAAACTCATGAAATGTAACACATTAAGTTCTTGAATCTTAAAAAGAGCAAGAAGCTCTTCATCTCTACTCTAATAACCTGATTATCACTTGTAGGACTGCTTCCTGTAGTTTTCCAGCTTAACACCCATTATCCTCTCAGCTTCAAGCCTCTTGTGCATTGCAGCATCTTCAAGACTGATTTCTACCTTCTTCTTCTTACCCTTTGATTTTTTCTCCTTCACAAGGCGTTCCACAACAATGATCAACTTCTCTCTGGGTATTAGTTCACGAAACAGGCGAGCAATGTCCACCAGAATGTCATCGTACTTGGGATTTTGGGCCACAATGTTGAGTACATCAACGGAAGATAAGGAGCTGGACTGGTGTTGAGCAATGGGTGCTGAAATTGGGTGGAGTTTGAAGATTTGGTTGTGTCTGGCTAGCTTGAGGAAGATGATGGGGCTTATGAGGATCTACTTATAGCCAATGGTGGAAAATTTTCAGACGAAATGGCAGGATGCTGCACAGGAAGATTCTTAGTCAGAAATAGATTCTTCACCACGACAACATAAACTTGGTCAATGAGACGGTTTCTACAAAGTTCTTGGAGGTATGGAATCTTGTATTTGTCTGCATGTAGAGTATATGAAGCGAACCAACTTACATGAACTCATTTCCGAAAGAGCGATCGCTTGTTGAAGAAGTTGACTCAAACATCTGCCAAAAAGCATTCGATGCTGTAGCTTTTGTAATACACAATCCATTCATTGTTAACTGAATTTAGCTAGCAATTTTTTTTTTATTGTTATAGGAAAATTCAGAAAAGAGAAAAAGAAGATACCAAAATGATCTCGGATTTTAAAATTAGATCCCGATTTAATTATAACAACTTTTTATCCAACATTGGGATATTAGGTTTCGAGCTTTGGGTGCAAAAGAGAGATAAACTATGGTAGACCATAAAGTCCTCGGCAAAAGCTTACTAAATTAGTTTGCTTTACATTCAAGACAAGTCTGATTTTTTAGTTGTAAACCAAAACAAAACCAAAAGACATTGAAAACAATTGGAATCCGATTACACAAAACATAAAACTGACTTTTGCCTTCTCTTCAGCTTTCTCAAAACTCGTTTTTTTTCTTTCTCTTTTCTATTGCTTTCTGCAAACACACCAAAACAAAGGCTTAGAAGAGTAGTTCTCAAAAGCAGAAGCAAACAATAGTTTTCACATCAAATGGTAGAAGTAAGTAAATTTCTTCCTCAAAACCATATGCTCAGCACAAATCATTTAAACATTATATCAATATCAGATTCTAGACTCCGTATGTTCGCAACCAGTATCTATCTAATTGCCAACTTCTCATTGAAGTTGAAGTGCTTTACACTCAAATCTTGATTTTATATCACTAACATAAAAGCTTCCAAACAAACACCATGAACTGATACAAACAAAAATGTTTAAAATTTCTGCTATGTATGAAAAACACATAAACCACGAAAGGCCTAAACTTGGAACTAAACAATACCAAGTGTAAAATTCAATTTATTAGTCTCAAGATAGATCTTTACAACAACGAAACAAAAGAATCCAATAAACTTTATCACACAATAACATCTACACGAAGTAACTTAACCATTATAATCAATACACAAATCATTAACATTTAACAGATATGTCTGCAACAAAAAAACAACTACGGTTTCTATCTATTTGCACATTTCTCATTGAAATTTGAAATGCTTCATATTAAAATCTTGATTCTATATCATTAACATACAATCTTCCAAACAAACACCAAAATCAGAACATCATAAAATTGATACAAACAAAAATGTTAAAAAAATTCTGCAATGTAAACAATACAAATAGGTTCTCTTAAGAATGGATCTAATCAACTTTATAATACAATGAAAATATACACAAAGTAACTTAACCATTATAATCAATACGCTAATCATCATTAACATAACAAAAAAAATCAAAGAATTACCTAAGTAGCACCGACGATGATGTTGTTGATCGGAATAAAGATGAGCTTAACAAAGAAGCCAACGAATCCCATTACTACAAACCCAATCGCAGTACGAACAGCAACTTTCGTGAATTCTACAACGCAAAAATCAAATCATCATTGCCAAAATAATACAGATCTATCTTCTTATTAGGATAATTGAGACCAACGATCCAGCAGATTTCAGGAAATTGAATCGTAATGATACCTTTGCGATCTGGTTTGTGGCAACGCTTAACGAGACGAATGCTATCTTTAGCGAAGTCTCTGAGAGGATCAACGACGGAATCAATGGCGTCCATGGCGATCTTGTTGATTTGATGATCTGAAATGAAATTGAATCTCAGAGTTTTGTGTTATTTTTGGTTGGTTTGTTTTTTTCTTTAAATCGGAGGAAACGATGAAAGAACGTCACAAAGACCAATAAGAAAGCGAGGCTTGATAACACGTGGACTAAGTTACCACGTCAGCATAAATTCTGATATTAGTATTGGGCTTGTTAATCATTTTAGGCCCAGATCCATTCCACACCCATACTTACTATCTTGTAAACAGAAGCCTATTTATGTACTAGTAATGGTTGTTGGTTACGTTTTTTATAGGGAATTTAATGAAAAAGCCTTCAACTTTAACCCCATCCATATTTAAATCTTTAACTATTGTTTTAGTAAAAAATTTCCTCAATTTTAATCCGTTAATAGATTTGAACCTCTCTAAAACCGCTTCCGTTTCCGGTGACGGAATGTTGTTTTGAAAGAAATAAAATGTTGAGGCATTTGTATTTTTATAGAAACAACAAGATTTTTAATTGAAAACTACATGAAGTGGATGTAAAAATTTCGAATTGGAAACTTATGGTTCCAGTTTCGTGATTTTATTGTGGATTTTGAATGGATTAGTTTGGTGTTTAGAAGGTGTAAAAATAAATAACATACACAAACCATGAACAAATACCTAACAATTCAAGATGTTGAACAATATTTTGTTTCAAAAAATCGACAAAAAAAAACTTAGCAACATTTTTTAACAAAAAGAAAACTAATAGTCTGATACAAACCCTCGGAATCCACCTAAGGTTTATGCTTCACGGTTTCAAGACTTTGGCTTGAATGGTGCGATGGAACGATGGTAGAGATGGAGATGTTGTTGAATCCACAACAACACATGAATAAACTAGCTTGAATCTCACAAACTAATTTACACGCAATCACACAAGACCAAGAACTCTCTCCAAAGACTTGAAATGACTAGAACTCTAAGGCTACACACTTTGAAACAAAACACAATGTTTTGATTGAAAATAATTCATAGGAGGCTCAATACAAATGATGACAAAAATGAGCTTATACAGGCTCGAAAATGAAACTATCCTAATGTTCTAAAAGGTTAAAGGAAGAAACAAATCAATCAAACATAATGCATATAGTCGGTGGAGGTTTTAATGTGATTTGAAGCCAAATATGGGAAGTTGTGTTGCAGCTTGTATCTTGACAACTTGGGGAGATATGTTTGGTGTCTTAGAACCTTCTCAATGGCTGGAAGAGTCTTAAACATATGCAAGAATGGATAAGGAAAGAGCTGTTGCGATTTGAATGGTCTTGACTCCAAATCAGGCAAGTTTGGTCTTCTTTGGTTTTTGTATGTTCAGGTGTATGATGTTGCACCTTAGGACGTGTAGGAAAGACTCTGATTGATGTGGATAATTTCTTGGTTGCCAAGGGAAGATGTGAAATGAACCAGTTATGGAAAGTTCCATTTCTGGTACTAAATGACCGCTACTCGAACCGCCTCTTTTCTTGATCAATCTCCAAATTAATGTTGGTATTTATTCTTACATCATAGTCCTACGATGTACTACCCATTGCAACATTAAAAACTACAGATAGCCTAAAGTAGACACTACCCAAATATTAATTTTGAAGAGAAAATTGTGTTGGCTTAGTGGTAGAGTTTTCTTCAGCCACAATCTTCTATTTTTTTCAGCCCTGGGATTTAAAACCGAACCGGTTTTACCAAACCGAACCGAACCAAAAATTTGGTCGTTCGGTTATGGTTCGGTTAGGAGGAACAAACCGATAAGAGGAAATTATAATTTTGATCGGTTATTGATTCGGTTCGGTTTGGTTACATGAAAACCGACAGGAACCGATATTAAACCTCAGTATAAAAGCCTAAACCTAACATTTCACTCTCTCTCACCCGACAGCGGCTCTTCACGACAAATCTCTCTCAATCTTCTTCTCACTTCTCTCTCAGTTCAACCCGAGAAATCTTGTCTTCTTCCTCTGATTTTCACTTTTCTTCAGTTCTTCCTAGTTCATTCATCGGTCTAGCTCAAGGTTAGTTCCTTTTTCTCAATTTCTGAGCATATCTTTGTTAATTTGTTAACTGGGATTTAGGGTTTGAGTTTGGGGATGTTCTGTGAAATTGAGTGTCGGAATTTGGTTATTATGATATTCTACTTAGATATTACTGGGTGAATTTGGTTGTTCTTCTTGCTTCTGTGATTTTGGATACCACCTGTGAGCTTCCTCAATAGTCAATAGTGAATACGTTCAAAGACTTTTTCTTAGATACTGGGTGTGGGTGGTTTTGATTTTCCTCAATAGTCAATAGTCAAGTTCTTAACTTTACTGAAGTTCAATTATCACATTTTTTTCAATGGTCTTCGTGAATAACAGAAATTTAGTAAATTTCTTCATCTCAAACCCAAATAAAAGAATCAAAACACGCTTATTGTCTTCTTGGGGTCTTATCTTAAGAAAGAGAGAGAAAGAAGAGACACAGTAGTATTAAAACGAGTTTATGGAATTTTGGTGTCTTAAAATAATAGTCTAAGAGTTTTTATGTGTTTCGTGTTGGTGTTATAAGTACTTGGGTAGTGATGAAATCGTTCATGCCTTTGTTTCTTTATTCTCTTTAAATGCTGAATCAATTTGTAAAATGATGTTCTGTCTTTTGTAAAATGATGTTCTGTCTTTTAATGCTGAATCAAATGTTCTATTTATCTTTTGTTGTAGATGTCATCTACTGAAGACAATAATGATGAGATACTTAGCGATGGTATTCGATCAGGAAGAAAACGTGCTGCTGGAAAGAAGAGAACAACCACAGAGAGATCAAGTTCTGAGGTTCCTCCGGTAGCAAAGAAAAAGCAAGCTCATAGGGCATTGGTGTGGCAGCATTTTAGTCAAAGGGAAGATGACAAAGCACTCAGCAATTGTCTGTACTGTGGCCAAGAGATTGGCTACGATACCAAGAAAACTGGGACAAGTGCGATGAGGAATCATATTGACCGATGTAGCTTGTTTAAAGCTTATCAAGATAGTGGTACTCAAAAGGTGTTAGCGGGTGATAGTAGTGGTGTAGTCACAGCCGTTAAGTATGATAAAGAGTTATTTAGGAGATCTGTTAATGAGATGATTGTGTTGAATGAGCTTCCGTTTTCTTTTGTGGAGTCAGAAGGGTTTAGGAGGTTTTGTGCGAATGTGATACCCATGTATACGGTTCATTGCAGGAGGACAGCAACGAAGACATCTTGGCCATGTTTTTGAGAGAAAGCTAGTTTGAGGAAGTTGTTTAGCAGTCGAAGCAGAGAGTTTCCCTCACTACAGATATATGGACAGCTCCTACTACCTACAACAGAAACATGGTAGTAACTGCACATTGGGTTGATAGAAACTGGGATATGCGAAGAGGATCATCAGCTTCAAACCTGTGACAGATCATAAAGAAGACACAATCGCTGAGCATCTGACTGATTGTCTAGCGGATTGGGGAATTGAGAAGGTTTTCACAGTTACAGTGGACAACGCTAAGGGAAATGATAAGGCATTAAGGCTATTCACAGAAGCTTGTAGGCAACTGGGACCTAATGCATTAGTGAAAGATGGTGCTTTACTGCATATGTGTTGTTGTGCCCATATATTGAACTTGATAGTTAGGGACGGTCTAGCAGAGATAAATGATAGTGTAGTGGCTATTAGGAATGCTGTCAAGTATGTGAGATCATCAGGGACAAGGATGCAGTCATTTCAGTTGCGGGTTCTAACAGGAAAGGTTAGTAGAGGGAGCTTGTCTCTGGATTGTGTTACTCGCTGGAACTCCACATATCTCATGTTGTCTGCTGCATTAAAATTTAGGGTTGCATTTGAGAAGTTACTGGCAGAAGATAAAGTTTATAATGAGTATTTTATGGAATCAGAAGAGAATGGACTAAAAAGGGTTGGACCTCCAACTTCTATTTGCTGGGATGAAGTACAGAGGTTAGTTAAGTTCCTTAAGCTCTTTTTCAATTGTACTTTGGCGTTTTCAGCATCCAAGACAATTACCTCTACTGTTTGTTACAATGAGATAGTGATCATTGAAAGAAATCTAATAGCATTGAGTAACAACAAGGATGGGCTTCTACGGATTGAAGCAAAAGCTATGAGGATCAAATTTGAGAAGTATTGGGATGGACTTATCAATATGAATCCACTTGTCATCATTGCAAGTGTGTTCGATCCTAGAAACAAGATGCAGTTTGCTTCTATTTGTTTTGACAAGCTCTACGGTAAGGATAGTGTAGAGAGTGGTCATCTCAGAAGCTCAATTAGGGCCTTGCTGAAGCAGTTGTATGAAGAGTATGTGATGAAACAGGGTATATCATCTCAAGGTGATAGTGTCGGAAACAGGAGTGAGAATGGGGAATCTGAGGTTGCAAATATGTTTGATGATTTGTCAGATGAAGAAGGTGAGGAGTATGAGACCAGGGATTCTTTGTACTCAGAGATGGTTTCAGATACTGCAAATGAAGAAGCTGCTACTGAACTTGACATATACTTGTTGGAAAAACCTGTGCCAAGATGCAAGAACGGCTTGGGAATGGACTATGATGTGTTATCATGGTGGAGGCGCAATTCTGTTAAGTTTCCAGTCTTGTCAGAACTAGCTAAGGATGTGTTAGCCGTTCAAGTCTCTTCTGTTGCTTCAGAGTCCGCATTCAGTACTAGTGGTAGGATTTTAGATCCTTTTCGTAGTTGTCTTACACCATATATGATTGAAGCTCTCATCTGCACACAACAATGGCTTCGAAATACAATTCAGGCTGAGAAGCTTGCAAGCTTGGTTCAAATGTTTGAAGAATTAGATTTTCATGAGTCTTTAGGTAATGTGTTTACTGTTTTATGTCTATAATTTTATCTTTTGTTTTCATTGTTGGCTGACTGTGTTTATTCTTCTTCACAGGTCAAATACCACAAGAAATTGAGAAATAGAGGTAAAGTTCTCTTCACAGGTCAATATGGTTTGATATGACTCTCTCTCTCTCTCGAAACTATGTTTGTACTTTGGACTTTGGATTGAATTTAGAACTTTTGGTGTTTATTGCAGCAAATTACTGTCTCTCCTTATTCGTTACTTTGGACTTAGAAATTTGATGAATGGGTTATGTTTTATCAGATCAAATCAAAAAATAACCAAAGATAACCGAACATAACCAAAAATAACCGACAATATTCGGTTCAATTCGGCAAGAAATTCATAACCGAAATTAACCAATTTTCGAACCGAACCGAACCGCAATTAAAATCGGTTATTTTCGGAATAGATTTCAAATTCCGAATAAACCGGAAAACCGATAAAACTGAACCGAACTAGCAGGGCTAATTTTTTTCTTGGTCTTCTTTGAGGCTTGTTCGGTGGTTTTGGTACCTCTTGCTCTCTACGACCTCTGCTCTCACTTTTCATTTAGGAATTTTTTAGGTTTTACGATTTAAGATTTAGAGAATTTTAGGTTAAACTTAAAATAAAGTGCACTTTATATTGTTTTATTAGTTTTTCAGTTAAAAATCTTGTTGTTTCTATGAAAATACAAACGTCTCGACGTTTTATGTCATTCAAAACAACATTCCGTCATTGGAAATGGAAGCGGTTTACGGAGGATCAAATCTATTAACGGATTAAAGTTGAGAAGATTTTTTACTAAAACAATAATTGAGGGTTTAAATATGAATAGGGCCAAAGTTGAGGGGTTTTTTTCATTAAAATACCTTTTTAATAATATAGAACAAACTATAAAGTTACAAATGGTAACAAATTTTAGTCATATCAAATCGAATTTTAATTCCATATTTTGTGAAGATAATGAATGATAAAATTGTGATGTTACATAATTATTTGCTCTCGGTTCAGCGATCCCTCTTAGTCGAGAGGTCAAACGACCAAACCATTTCATAAGCTTTTACTTTTTGGGTTGCACACCTCAACATGCTTCTGGTGAGAACAAGGCTTGCTAGTTGGGGAATGCAGATCCCAATGGTTTGTGATCTCTATACTATTCAACATGAAACGCATGACCATCTTCTACTGCACTGCAGCTACTCGGAGGATGTTTGTCACTCAGTTATGCGGCGTCTTGGCAGGACCGGCTCTGAGTTTTGCAGGGCTGATGTGATCCTAGGAAGCACTAAGGAGCTGGAAGAGGAAATGGAAGCTTATGAAGATGAGAAAATCCAACAAGGAGCAAAGGATGCATTGGAACAGCTTGAACCGGAGCAGCTTGTAGCCGAGGAAGCTAAGAAGAAATGGATTAGCTCAACAACAATGTTTGATCCGGGAATATTAAGAGGATCTCTTGAACTTTGGAGGTTGTATCAGGTCCACATTGGTCATGATACACGTTCGAGAAAGCTAGTGCATGGCCATATGATCTACTTGCACTCTTTTTCCCTTATCTCGGTTTTGTCCCATTGGGTTTTCCGAGTAAGGTTTTTAATGAGGCTTGTGGCTCATATGTTCATCCTTACCATGGCCTAGTTCTGATCCATCAAGGCCCATTTATATGACATTTTGGGTGTCCCTATCTCTTATATTTCTATCTATTTTATTTCAAACATTCTCTTTTAAATTCTGCATGGTCTTGTGTGAGTTCTGAGGCATGTCTCGTAACTCCACACTCTTTTATTGCTTCTTCTTCTTCTCTTCTATTTATATTCTGATCTGAACTCATTGTATCAATTATCAAAACTCTTCATATTTGTTTGATTATCCTTGCTTATAGTGATCGGATCTTCATCCTCACCAAAGTAAGTTTCGATAGTCTAAGAGTCTTTCACCACTCTTACGAAGTATCACCTCACTCCACCCCTTGTTCAAAGTATTGGGTCTTTACCCTCTCCTGGACAAGCTTGAAGTCTAAAGGTCTTTCACAACTTTTGGAAGTTTCGCATCGATCCAGAAAACTCGTCAGACCATACTCGCCGTTTCCCATCATTTCATCTCTTCCGCATCCATCATCTCTTCACTCCGACCATCACAACCTCTTAGAGAGCATTCAGGGACTGGATCCTAATCAGGATCACATCAAGTGGTATCAGAGCTCGCTCCAACCCAGGTTGTGTCGATTCAAAACGTTTTACCCTTTGATATTCCACAGATCATTTGAATCGATTATGTCAGATGATTGCTCGAATTTTTATAAATTCATTTTGTCTGATAAAATCGTGAGATCTGTTGAATCTGTTTCAAAAAAGAGTCTAGTATTTGTTAAAATTGATTCTAGAATTTTTGAACATGTTTTGATAATTTTTCGAGGTTGATTTCGTCGAACAGTCGCAACTAGAGGTTCTCAGAATTTGAAAAGTTATTTTTGTGTTAACTTGCTAGAATTGTTTAAAATCATTGGTTAACCCTATAATCGTGAAATATGTTGCATTGAAAACTGGATTGAGTCTAGTATTTGTTAAAACTGTCTCTGGAATTTTTGAATGTGTTTTGATAATTTTTAGAGGTCAATTTCGATGAACAGTCGCGATTAGGGTCCTTCAGCATCTGAAGAATCATTTTCGTGTTTTGCTCATTTGATTGCGATTTCTTTCAAAGGAACTTGTTGCTGGGTTTGTTTTATGTTGCTTTTGCAGGCAGAGATGGCTGATCATTAAGAAGAATCCAGTACAGCAATGACTACTCACGAAGGAAAGAATCCAGTACAGCAATGACTACTCATGTTGAAGGCAAAGTATGCAGCATCAAGATCGATGAAAGGACTTGCAAAACCGTGGCAAGTGAGTATATGGTCCAGAAGCTTGGATTAAAGGTGAAGCAGAACCCATGGCTCGATGATAATTACAACATAAGAGTGAGCCATCAAGTGACGATTTCTATACGCATTGGAAAATATGAAGATGAGGTTTTGTGTGATGTTCAACCAATGGAATCATGTCACATTCTCCTTGGAAAACCGTGGCAGAAAAAACATCAAGCGATCCATGAGTATTCTGGTTCCAAAAACCGATATTCGTTTAAGTACAAAGGAAGAAACCATGGTTTGGTTGCAATGAAACCACATGAGATTCAACAAGATCTGCTCATTCTAAAACAAAGAGTAAGACATTTTGTAAGTGAATCTCCTAACTCTCTTCACCAAAAGGAAAAAGTTATTGCGATTGGTTCTAAAGAGACTTCTAAGAGTCTAACTAACGCTGCATCGGAGCTGCCATCTCCAAGTGATAATTTTTCTCTCTTGCAGGTTCCTAAAGACACAGCAGAAGATCCAAAGGAGCCTTTTGAAGAATCTGGTCCGAGCAGAATTCAGTTTGAAAAAGGAATAGCAAATTTGAATTCTATGAATTCTAAAAGTGAGAAGCATAACATTTGTGAAAAAGCTGAGGAAAGCACAAAAGAGAAGAATCATCATGCGGTGTCAACCCATTCACAAGCTTGCCGAGCTGAAATGTTTGGTAACATCTTACAAGGTACTCAGGTAAGTTTAGCTTGCGAGTTTATTCGATATTGGAATAATTTTATTTTCACTCGTAGCTTCAAACAACCTGTTTTGAATGTTGAAATTTCAAGTATAATGCACTTGATTTTTCCCTTAAGTACCAAAAAAGATACAGGTACCTTAGATGTGTGCAATGGCTTAGGCGGAATCACATCCACACAGAGCTTAACAATGGATCCATCAGAGAGAGTAACAAGAACTGAACACATCATTGTGACCAAGGAGAAACCACCAGTTGCCTCACCACAAATAAAAACCCGAGGTAATTATCTAGACTCTTAAAAACGAATGAAAGCTAACTTGCTCTCTCTTGATGCAGATTGTACAATGGTGAGTTCAAAACATTTTTAAGAAAAGAAGCACTACAGGAAATGTGGGCATTAACAGCGACCGTTAAACGCTATGAATTAGATAATATAGTGTTTCCTAAACCGCTCTGACAGCGCCCGTTATAATAGGTCTGACACTTTTGATAGCAGATTGTTGTTGTGCTATAGTTAAATATACAACGATAGCATAGTTTACTGTGCAATTGTTAATGTTTATAATAACTTGATACATATGTTATTAAAACTCGTTAATTTGATTTTACCTATAGCAAAGATAGCAAATGTTTTGTGTTATTAGTTTGTTTTTAAATTATTCAAAATTTATTTATTAAAAATAATTACGAATTATTTTTTAATTAAAATATAATATTTTCGAATATTTGTAAAAAAAACCATTAAAATTAATATAAAATATTAAAATATTAAAATTTTTAGTAAACCATTTCAAATTTCATTGTTTACAAAAACCACAAACATACCTATCAATCTACCACTAACAAGCCTTCACAATCATCCCTAACATAAACACTATCATCATCAAAAGCTTCATCATCCAATAACGGCTCAGATCAAATTTAGCGAGACAGATCAACGGTGTAGGTTTCGCCCATCTTGTAATCTCGGAGGTTAATGCTCATTGGCTAACAACAAGAACGGCTCAGATCAAAGTTAGCGAGACAGATCAACGGTGTACATTAATCGCGTCAACAATAAGAAAGGACGGCTGAGATCAAAGTCGGCATTATCTAACGGTGTAGGATTCGTCCTACAATCTGGGAGGTTACTTCTCATTGGCTATTAATGAAAAAATCATAAAATTATCATATAAAATAGTTTATTAATGAAAAAATAAATTATAAGTATAAAATTTTAATGAAAAAATTCAATATAAGTATTGCAATTTTTAGAATATTTTTTCTTATAAGTATAAAATTTTAAAATTAAGAACAATTAATATAGGTTAGTATTCCAACTATCTAACTTATATGTTCATAAATACTAAGGCATAGTTTAGGGTTTAGGGTTTAAACTTTGGGGTTTAGATTTTTTTACTCAAGTATTTATGTTTTATAGTTTAGGGTTTAGAATTTTAACTAAAACTTTGAGGTTTCGAGTTTAAATTTGGGGTTTAGAGTTTAACTTTTAGAGTTTAGGATTTAAGATTTAGGGTTTAGGGTTTGAAGATATAATTTAGGGTTTTAACTTTAATTTAGGGTTTAAAGATTTAATTTATGATTTTAGCTTTAATTTAGGGTTTAGAGATTTAATTTAGGAATTTAATTTTATATAATAATATTACAAAATGTATCAATATTATAATATTACACAATGTACCAATACCATAATCTAATATCACAATACCAATATTACACAATCTAATATCACAATACCAATATCACAATCTAATATCCATAACCGGCAATACAATACCAAGACACAATAAGTTTTAAACACAATACCAATATCATAGTTGTCTAAGTTTCACACGAACTTTATTTTATCATTTAGCCATGCTACAACTGAACCTATTGCATCAGAAATAAATACAATCTCTGAACTTGGCCTCCTGACCTTTGCATTACCAATCTTAGCCACTTCTACACAGACCTTGCTTGCATTTGGACCTAGGGGTACATGATGGCACGTATCTTCTGGATCTGTTGAAATTACTCTTCCTTCAGCTACCTTACGCCCAGAGTTGCTGCAATCTAAAAGAAAACACTTATGCTTTGGACTTTTGGTGGAACTATTGCTGCCTGGACTCTACAACTCAAAGCAAATAATAGAAGCAAGTTCCAACATCAATGAAAGTTTCAACATCAATCAACAGACAAACAAATGAAAAACCTAATTTCAATAACATACCACTGCTTTAGGTAGTATTGCATCTGGAGTGGCTGCAGCCGTGACATCAATCTTTTGAACTGGCCATGCGATTTTCTCGTTAATTGCATCACCAATTACACTAATATCAGCACTTGGCCTCCACAAAGGAGCATTATCATTGAACACCTTCACAACTTGAATACTAACAGCACTTGGACTTAGAGGTATATTGTTAACCCTCTCTTTGGAGTTAGATGAGCACACGAGACCTTCAGCAATAACCTTATCGTCTTCATTATCCCAATCAAATATTTTGCATCTTCGAGTTTCACCTTCCTTGTTTTGCTAAAATGTAAGAGGCTAATGATTAGAGATATATCACTCCACTACAAGAAAATTATATTGGAAATTAAAACTTTACCATGGATACATCTTCAGAAGTGACTGGATCCCTATACAAAAGCACTTTGTCCATTGGCCAAGGTATTTTGCATCCAACAGCTTCCTCAAGATATGACACATCTGATGTAGGCCTCCAGAGAGAAGCTTTTGAGCTTAGTACAGACTTAACAAGGACAGCCATTGCATTAGGACCAATTGGTATACGACCAATTTTGTACATCGGTTCAGCAGAACAGAATTCTCCTTCACCAACAACTACTTCTCCTGAATGAATCCAATCCAGTATTTGTACTCTAACTCCTACTTTAAATCCACCACTACTCTCACATGTTTCAGTATCACCATTACTTTTCTGAGATAAGGAAAAGAAATTTGTTAATGTCTTAAAACCAGACCAATTGACAAAATGTAATGAAAAGAATTACCTTCTTTCCAGCTAAGTCTCTAACCAGTCCCTTTATCTCATCAATCTCACTTTTCATTTCTGCCATCTTTGCGTCTCTAGATTGCAGAAACGCTAACTTAGTAGCCGTAATCCCTCTACCAAACCCCCTTACTCGTCCAGGTTTGTCTTTTCCCAAAATCTTGCTCACAGCATCGTCCCTTATGTTATCAGCAGCTGATGTAGAGTCCATTTCACTATCAAGTGATTGTATTTGTTTCTGAGACAAACATTTAAACACAAGAAAACTCATTGATCATGATGCATTACTTACACACAATATAACAAGTTCCAGAATTCTTACAATAGTCTCGGCAAATTGAGGCTTCACAGGTCTACCATCAGCATGAGTGTGTCCCGCAATCCATACCCTACTCCTAGTCACCTTACTTGGGTTTGAACTCTTTTTTTTCTATATAATTAAAGTACATACATATCTCAGTACCATTTTATGCTAACAATATATATATATATATATATTGACAACTATTATTACCAAATCATCAGCTAAACGAAGCATTCCTTTGCGGCTGGTGGTGTGAGGAATATGATTTTGTCTCATCTTCCGGTACTTGTTACTTATTTCCTACATTATAAATATGAGTGGGATTAAATATATAAGACATGACATATAAACAAGAAATTTACTTACTTGTAGATAACTAACCGTGAAAGTTGTGCTACTCTTGCTCCTAACCCAAGAGTTCCACACTTGACTGGATGGGATGTTGCTGGGTTTTAAAGCTAGTCTCTCAGCAGCTGTCTTCGCAGCACATACTTTTGACACTAGCCTTGACTTCCTAGCCCTCCAGATATTACATATTTGCTTGAAAATAATAGTTTTTTCCATTCTTCTTGCAAGTCAAACCTCCCCTGCATCAAGTACAACAAGCAAAGGTCAAACATGTTTCATATCTGTTAAACAAAAAAAATAGTTGCATATAAATATATACCTGAATTTCTTCCCACAATGTTTCTTTAGTCACTGCATCAAGTTTTCTCCAATCAGCAAGTGTAACCGGAATGTGTTCACTCACAAGGACACCACGAAAAGATGATAATGTTACTGAACCAGGTCCAACATAATCACCAAAGTCAGTGAAAGAAACTGAAACCTTTTCATTAGGATTTTCAGCTACTTTACGCATCTTTGTTGGTCCTCTTTTTCTTCTTTCTTTCACTCTTTCCTCTGGTACCTGACTTTCTTCATCAGTATTGCTAGGAATCGCATTATCAACACCATCTTCTTCCATATTGGCAGTTTCTTCCATATTGGCAACTTCTTCTTCATCGTCCTGTGGTTCCTGTCCAGTCAAGCAAGCTTCTCCTTCTATCTCAGAATCTTCTTTCTCATCTTCAGACATTGCTTTCTCAGTCTGATCAGCCTCCGATGTTACATCTTCTTTGTCATTACCCTTCTCTTCTTCCATAACTTCCGGTGTTACACTGTCAACCAAATCATCTTGCGGTTCTTCAACCACATTATCTTGCGGTGTAACATCTTCTACCTCATCAGCTTGAGCAGCCACTTTTTTGCTTCTAGTACTACTTCTCGTACCCACTTTCTTTACTTTTCTTTTCTTATTCACCTTTAGTGTTGTTGCAGGAGCAACTGGTGGTGTAATATCTTCTACCTCCAAGCCTTGATTACGTCTACTACGACGAGAACCAACTTGACCTCCTCCTCTTGTCTTCGCCATTTCTAAAACTGATAAATGAAGAACAGTTTCAATCAACATAAAATCGAAACCCAAAAATCATAATTGAAACCGATAATCAAAATTGAAACAAGAAATGTGCCAAACTTTGACATGCATGTTCACTGAATCTAAGAATCAAAACCCAAAATCAAAATCGATACCCAAAATCACAAAATTCCGGATCAATGTTCACACAACCCAATAATCGAAACCCCAAATCAAAATGGTTTTTCATTCCAAAGAACAAAGAAGCTACGATTGAATGAGAACATACCTATTGAAGATTCGAGAGAGAGATTGTGAGAAATTGAGTTTAGAGACTGATAAATCAAGTGGACACAGTGAGAAATCGAGATTGAGACTGAGAAAGCGAGTGAGATCGAGAGAAATCGAGTGAGAGTTGCAGAATTTGAGCTCAATTTCTCAAGAAATCGAGTGATATCGCAAGAGAGAAGAAGTTTTTGATCTTTTTTTGCTGTAGGAAAAAATGATAAAGGGATTTTTTGGTATTTCTTTTATTTTGCCTTAGCCAAAATTTCACATTTTTCCCTCTTAACATTTTCAATAGCGGGACATTAAACTTCAGAACCAGAAAATTGGCCGCGTCAATTTCATATAATCCCGCTTAAATTATTTGTAGCGTTTACAATTTACGAAACACTATCTTTAAATCACGATTAATTCAAACATAGCATAGACATAAAAACGCTATCTTTTAATGCTATCAATACCCATATTTCCTGTAGTGAAGACTACTCTTGTACCATTACCGGTTCATGAGTTTTACTTTGACAAAATCAAACTCAAAGGAAATCAAGAGCAAGGTAAAGCTAATATTTTTGCTATGGTTAGTAAGGTTAATGATGCTGAATATTTGGATCATAAAATATTTGTCTCTTGTGTATCTAACCTTGCACCGGTGCTGCCGAGTGAGATGATGTGTCTTTTGCAGAATCATAAGAACGTGTTTCCAGTGGATGACCCCATAAGACTACCACCCATCTGTGATGCATCTCATAACCATATTTGGAGACCTGGAGACTATCTAGGACGTTCAAGACACTTACCCCACGAGATTTGGACCTCTTCACTTCACATGTTCTCCGTAGAACTTAAAATGGATTTTTCATCATTTTGTTCATTCCAAAATTATCAATGGCGACCAGGAGAGCTCTCATTGTGTAAGATAACCGCAAGATTCGACGGTTTTCTCACCAACAATTTTCTGATCAAAGAAGAGCCCCCGGATCCAAGACCGCTTTCATTTACCGAGATAATTTCGAGCACCGAACACTCCAAGGATCTTATTCAGATAAGTATTTATTTTTCTCGATTTGTTTCTCATGATTTAAGGGCTGTGAGTATGAATATATTATCTCCAGAAATCATTGAGAAAAATTTAGGTTTATTAAAAGATTATTCGGAACAGAAATCTTGTCTTGGGATGCAAGAAAAAGAAGGACTTGACAAGAATAATGCTTTGATACAATCTGATACATGTTTTCCTGTTTATTGTGAGTCCATGACTGTTATAATATGCTTGCTCTTTTTCAAAAGTGTTGACAACTTTTCAGGAACAAAAGAGGAGCCACCGGAATTAAAAGTTATCTCATCAAGTTGTTTTGCGAGGACTGGAATCGGAGATGTTTTCATGCAGCATAAGAAAACCATTGATTATTTTAGGATGATCTTTGAGGTTGGAGAACGAGTATAGACACCAATGATTGATGGTTCATTTCACCTAACAAGAAGAATCATCAACAATGCCCATCGACTTGATCTCTGAGGTAAGTTTCCCATGATGTTACTCTTTGATGGTTCTAACTTAGTGTTGTTTGTGGCAGGTCAAACAGATTTAAGGAAAAATCTTTTTCAACTGGGGGAGGATGATGTGATCCTAGGAAGCACTAAGGAGCTGGAAGAGGAAATGGAAGCTCATGAAGATGAGGAAATCCAACAAGGAGCAAATGATGCATTGGAACAGCTTGAACCGGAGCAGCTTGTAGCCGAGGAAGCTAAGAAGAAATGGATTAGCTCAACAACAACGTTTGATCCGGGAATATTAAGAGGATCTCTTAAACTTTGGAGGTTGTATTAGGTCCACATTGGTCATGATACACGTTCGAAAAAGCTAGTGCATGACCATATGATCTACTTGCACTCTTTGTCCCTTATCTCGGTTTTGTCCCATTGGGTTTTCCGAGTAAGGTTTTTAATGAGGCTTGTGGCTCATATGTTCATCCTTGCCATGACCTAGTTCTGATCCATCAAGGCCCATTTATATGACATTTTGGGTGTCCCTATCTCTTATATTTCTATCTATTTTATTTCAAACATTCTCTTTTAAATTATGCATGGTCTTGTGTGAGTTCCGAGGCATGTCTCGTAACTCCACACTCTTTTATTGCTTCTTCTTCTTCTCTTCTCTTTATATTCTGATATGAACTCATTGTATCAATTATCAAACCTTTATTCAAAAACTCTTCATATTTGTTTGATCATCCTTGCTTATAGTGATCGGATCTTCATCCTCACCAAAGCAAGTTTCGATAGTCTAAGAGTCTTTCACCACTCTTACGAAGTATCACCTCACTCCACCCCTTGTTCGAAGTATTGGGTCTTTACCCTCTCCTGGACAAGCTTGAAGTCTAAAGGTCTTTCACAACCTTTGGAAGTTTCGCATCGATCCATAAAACTCGTCAGACCATATTCGCCGTTTCCCAACATTTCATCACTTCCGCATTCATCATCTCTTCACTCCGACCATCACAACCTCTTGGAAAGCATTCAGGGACTGGATCCTAATCAGGATCACATCAGGGGCCCTAGTCGAAATAAAAATATGGGCCCCATAGTGTAAAACATATTTATATTGATATTTAATTGTCCTGTGTCTTGCCCATTGGCGGACCCAGAGAAAAAAATTAAGAGTTGCAAAATACTTTGGGGAAGTCTTGAACTGTTGATCTCATATTTTAAGAAGGAGCATTCCTACCAAATCTGCCACTTAAATAATTTTGTTTGGTGTTATAAAACAAAAATATTTTCATATTTTAGGTGGTGCAGCTGCACCAGATCCCCATAATGTGGGTCTTCTCATGCACCCTTGCATCTTCATGGACTGAATCACTCTGATCACTTTCCTCCTCTCTTAATCCACCTCAGTCTCAATAACATCAAAGCGTATAGCAGTTCAAGCCACAATTTTCCACCTTCAGAAAAAAACAATCGGATCCACAATATCACCAATACGCCATCTTTCTCAATTTTTTGGAACATTGATCGCAGCATTCAGGACACGCTCCTAGCTCGTCGATACCATAAAGGCTGCAGCCGCTTGCTATCACAATGGTTCACTCACTCCTAGCACTGCTATAGTTCATAAGTCTTATCAAGTTAATAGATCTAGTTTCTGTAAGGCTTTTTATCTTCTTTTTTTTTGTCCTGTGAAGCTCAAGCATATGTACTTAAATAATGTTGCAAATGGTAATAGAAATTAACATTTTATCAAAAAATATATAGATAATATGTTGATTTGGCTAGGTTGTGATTGTCTTATACTTGTTTGATCTTGGTTGTGGTTATAGATCATGTGGGCAGACAGGATCATTCTTACTGAGTAACTTGGTCCTCATGCATGAACACAATGGATACACGAAAATATTAATTAGAAGCAGATTGTTTTGGCGTGGTGGAATTTAGGAAGTTGTGCAATATGCCTCTTCTTCTTTAGTACTTCCAAGTATTTCAATCCTGAGTTTTAAGATGTGTCTATGTTTTCTTTCGAGGTTTTATGAAATAAGAAGTTGAGTTATTTAGAAAAGTGAATCGCTTGTTACACATTTCATTCACAGAATCACAGAGTTAGCATTTTCAATCGTTCGTATACCATCACCGATTTATTCAATTTATCATGAAGAAGTGAGACTAACAAATTAGTAGATACTTTTAATCATGACTACTAATTATAAAACCAAACCAAAACATAATCCAAATTTAGAGATTGAGAAATTTTCAAAGAAACCTTTTTCTTTATTATCCAGCTTGGGGAATACAGTGAAAGATGTTCCTCCATAAGTTAACCAAAACAAATCAAACCAACAAGAACATAGTATTTGATTATTTTCCTCTCAAGTGTGAATAATTTTCAACAAGATTACTATTGATTGGTATGGAGTTATGGAAGACATAAACGTAATGCAAAGATTTTGGTGATTCTTTGGCCAATTTATGCATAAGATACTCCTATGAAGAAATCAAAAGATTTAAATAAAATCATTGCCTTCCACATTATTTTCATCCAAATTATTCACATGAAAGACTAAACAAAAACAAAACCCCAAACGATATCAAATCCATTTCTCCGAAAAGCGGTTACAAAAACCCTAAAACCCAATATTCCCCACTTTATTCTCCGCCGCCGTTTTCTCCATTTTCTCCAGCCTCGTCCTCTCCGTCACCAGCTGCCCCATTCCAAGCACCTGGCCAAGCCTCCGGTGGCGCATACGTTCCACTACCATCAACCACCGGAGTTCCCATCACAACTCCCTGCGGATAATAATACGGCGCCACTCCATCGTCGGGATCACCGGCGATTGAATCATCCTTTGGAATAACATCGAGAAGAAAATCGAAAGTGAAAGTACGATCCACAGCCGCGGAGATATCAGATTTTTGAAGTGTACGGCGTTTGCTCTCTTCAGCATGGAGCCACGAGCGTGTCGTGAGATCGACGATAAACATCTCACAAGCTTTGGCGAAGAAGATGGGAGCCTCCGCGGAAATCATATTGACTTCAGGATCGGACTTCATTATCTTCTTAATTCGAGATAATGGAAGCTGATGACTTTTGAAATCGGTGGTCATTGTTTCTATCTGCTGTAACCAGAAATCTCTGAACTGGGGATTCTCAATCTGCGTCGGTTGTGGTGGTGGTGCTTGGTGGTTGTGGTTTGGGATGATGTTGCGGTGGTTCTCCATTTTGGGATTTAGGTTTTTTTTTTGTTTGTTTAACTTCTGGGGATTTTGATGGAAGGGTTTAGAATTCTACATATTTAAAGGAAAGTGTACGTGGGAGAGAGTGGACTACGAAGTAGGTAATTATTGTTTTTTTCTATGTTATACAGATACGAAATTTCCTACATTTAAATGTTTTTTTTGACGTAATTAATATAATTACCAATTTATGTTGTAATTTTGCAAAAGTATTTAATTAATGTTGAATGCTTTTTTAGTATAATATCCAGAAAATTTTATTTTACTTTTTTTTTTTGGATTTTAAATTTTAAAACTTTACATCAGGAAAGATTGAGAATAAGGCCATGAATGGAGGCAGATCTTTCATTTGGTTTTTTGATTTTTAGACTTTAAATTTTAGTTTTTAGATTTTGTTGTAAGATTTTTATTTCAAAAACAAATATATATATATATATATGTGGTTTTTGGTTTTTTGGGAAGAAATAAAAGAGAAAGTAGATTCGTAATTTTTTATTGAAAAAGAAAACTAAAAATCTAAAAAACTTGAATAAGAGATTATAACAAAAACAGGGGTTTTCAAAGTTTATAAAAAAAATATTCTAAAATCTTGATAGGTAACTAAATGAGCTTTTGAAAAACAAAAATCAAAACTTTTTCAAAATCTTTAAAACATTCAAGACCTAAATATGATCGAAGATGGAACATGACTTGCATTCCGTTTGATAATGAATCTCTTGTTAGCTCCAAGTCGCATTGCACAAAGCACATAAAAACTTTGACGTATATGGAGATATATATATTTCAATCTTTACGCTTTTTGCTGTGTTGCATTTCTTCAAGTCTTGAAGGGTTATTGTTTTAGTAACAAAAACCAACATTATTGTGTTAAGAAGCAGTACAACCCCTTTCAAGAAACAGTTTGACCATCCGCACATCAAGAACTGCATTGAGACGGAGAAGACCACATGCATGATTAAGCTTTTGTACCTTGAGAGCAAAATCTTTAGTTCCAGCAAAATCACACACTTTATTACTTATCCACATTGATTGCTTTTGCTCTTCTAGCTTGTTCTCTAATGCTTGCCGTTCTTGATCCATCCACATTTTATGTCTAATTAGTTCAGATTTTGCAAGACAGACAGATCGAAATTCAAATTGCAACAATGTAAGTTTCCAACTTTTGAACAATTTTGAAACATAGAAAAAGCTGATAAAAGAAGTATTTTTACAAATATTATCATGTTTCATCATTCAAAGAGAAATCCTAATGCATATAACTTTTCCAAATCAATGGAAACATAAGTGGTGGATATAAGATATTTGAAGAGATAGTTTGAATGCATGCCAAATTTTGCTAAATATCAAGCTTGTAATTTAAAACCAACGATAATATTCCTATTTACATTAACAAACAACTTATCTCAAATCTATAAAAAAAATCAATAAAAATAGACGTTTTGCTTGCAAAATTGAATCCGTATACACTTGTGCGTGAAAATCCATTGAAAATGAAAAAGGTAGGAAACTTATGTAAAATGTTTCAGAGTCATTTTTGGGATTTAATGTTGGATTCGTAGTCCTTGTGTTTTCTTGTATGTAATCCATGAAGTATAATCAAGCAACAAGACTAGAGACCATTTATTTTTTGGATATCATTTGTTTTTTTTTGTTGTTGTTGTTGTTGTTTGGCCTTTCCCAATGTCAACAAAACACTCAAACTCCATTGCTGAGACCAGGGGGTGCCTATAGAGATATGAAAAAGGCATTTGCCTCAGGCCCCCAAGGTTTATAAAAATTATAGGGCCATTATTTTGTAAAAAACACTAGGTATCAGCGTGGTTTAGGGAGGATTGAAATTTTTTTCCAACCCAGGTTCGAATCTCAAGATTCAGATTCTCCAACCGAATTTTTTTTAATTACAACAAAAAAAACTAAGAATTAACAAAACAAAAAGGAAATCAAATCTAAAAGTAAATAATCTCAAATCGAAAAAAGAATTACTTTTCCAAATTGAAAACTAAAGTTTTGTGAATTTATAAATATCTTCTTTGGTTTAGGTTATACAATTATCAAGCAAAAGAAATAAAAAATCCCAATTAGAAGTGTTGAAATTTTTGAAAGGAATGGAAGATTGTTATCCAAACTCATGGATTGCTTATCGGATATTGTTGACGATTCCAGTTTCAGTTGCCACGGCTGAAAGAAGTTTTTCAAAGTTAAAGATAATAAAGTCTTATCTACGATCAACTATGTCATAAGAAAGATTGAATGGTCTAGCTATCATATCCATAGAAAGAGAACTATTTAGGACTTTAGATTATGAAAATTTAGTCAAAGAGTTTATTGAAACAAAAGGGAGAAAGATTATGCCTTAGTTTTTTTTTAATAATAATTTATGTTGTTTCAAAATTATATTATATTTGCCGAAAAAAATTTTTTGTTACTTTTTTTTATAAAAACAATTATATTAAAAAGGCTTCATTTTCTAATCTCACCTTAGGCCTTTCGGAACCTGGGCACGGCTCTGGCTGAGACATGTAATTTCTATAGGTGTCTCCATGTGCTGCGGGTACGATGGCTTCAAACTGGTGTTACAGTTGTTCTTCAGTTTTACATATTTCTTTTCATTTCTAGGGATTTGGAGATTTTTCATCCAAGGGTTCACATATTTAAAGATAACTAAAGCGTACATGGATACCATGAGCTACAAAGCAGCCAATACTTTATGACACATAAAATTTCAAATTATTTAGTATCAACTTATCATTGATTATGTAGGTCCAAGTCTATGAGCAACGATACTAGAATTTATAGAAAGAAAAACAAATATTATGGAAGAAGATGAAGAAAGTGAGAAAGTAGAAAAAAAGTGAGATATGATTATCCAAATACACAAATATTTGGATACAATAAAACTAAAACACTGTAAATCTTTCCATTAGTGATACATAATATCTATACTACTATTATAACAAAAGTAAGAATGCACCACGGGTCCCAATGCACCACAATCAAAGTTGAGGAAAAATTACTTAAATACCATTAATGAAATATGGTGTTAATGATACTATTTAGTCCTAATCGTAGCCACTCATTTAGCTTAAATTTTGAACTTAATTTGGCCTAATTAGACTGTTGTCGGTTTAATATTCGTAATTCGTTAACTTAATGTTAAATGCGAGATCCATATTTCTAAAGCCCAAATTCAGCTCTGGCGTTTATGTTTTAACCTAATTATTCTGATCCTCATCTTATAAATATCGAGTTCAAAGCGATTATTTTTTTAGCATTAGGTCTGAGTTCATTTTTAGGGTTTTGTGTTTAAAAGTATCGCTAATGATATTTTTGTCTTATTATGATTCCGATGAATCGTTAAGCTCTCATATGTTTTCATTTATTGCAAAGGTTCTTTGATTGTCTTTCTTGAATGTTTTATGTTTTATTGTTTGATCTTTGACATAATTGTTGTTTTCGTATTTTTGTAGGGGATTCTAATTCTTTTTTTTGTGTTTCTTGGTTTTAGGTATATGGCTGTGTTAAGGTATCCGCTGGGTCGTCTTCTGGATTAATGTGTAGTTTTGCGACTGACGATGGTTGCTATAGATATCCTCGGATTCTCTTACATCGGGTATATCTGTTCATCAAATTTATTATATTTATTAACTATTATTGTAATCCTCATAATCGTATTTAACCCTTTTTCTAATGTCTGATGGTTTATGTTTGGAAGATGTTTATTATATAAGGTTTTTTTTTAATATGCTATTTTATTATTTGTTTTATGTTTTATAATTTTAAAACTGTAGATGACTTTGGTTGATTCTGAATCCCTCAAGCGAAATATGCACAAGGAAAGAGAAATATACTTGTCTCGCCTGATTTCTCTATTGGGATATGGATGTCTTCGTGGCGATAGATATCGTGTACGTGCTCGGTTTGATGTTAATCGGTAAGTGTTTTTATTGCTAACTATTATTTGTTAATTTTGATTTTATTATATAGTATTATGATTAATATCTTTTATAGGTTACGTGGAGATTGGTTTCTATATGAGGTATGGTTGTTTGTTATTGTTATATCTTTTATTCTTCTTTCTATAATACATATATACTCATACATGGTGATTTTGTTTTTAAAATTTTAGTCTCGGTATATCTATGACATACTGTCATACAATATTATCATTCGATTCGTCACGAAATCTGGTATGTTTTTAATGATTTTAAAAAATATATTGGGGTCTTATTATCTTTTAACGTTGTTTGTTTTAATCTTCTACTATTTGTTTATCTATCGTAATTGTTTTACTTATTTTCATAAATATTTGTATACTTATCTCTCTTTATTACGTATATAATTATATTTTATATGTGATGTATATTACTTAGAAGTTATTGTATAGTTATCTTGGATAATTATTATATTATTTACATATTTAATTTTAGCTCTTTTATTGTGTAGATGATGATCTCAGGTCGAACGAAAGTGATGCTAAGATCAGTTGAGTTTATATTCCTTGCGTGATGAGTGACTTAATATCATAAACATCTGTATAAATCATCTTATAGTGATTATATAGCTATCTTTGATAATTATTGTATTATTTACGTATTTAACTTTAGATTTTTTTTTTTTGTAGATGATGATCTCGAGTGAAATGAAAGTTATTCTAATATCAGTTGAGTTTATATCGCTAGCGTGATAAGTGATTTATTTTTCATAAACATCTGTGTATTGTATCTATGATAATTTTTATCGACTATTTCGTATTTTGTTTGTATGAATCCTTTTGAACATTTGTTATATTTAGTTATAGTGTACATGAAAACAATAAATTATATATGTTTTATTGATAATTATGAATGTGATTGCCTAGAAAAGTCGGTTGTATGATTTCTTTTAAACATTTGGTATGCTTTGATATAGTATACATGAAACTAAAAATCATATATGTTTTTATTGATAGTTATGAATGTGTTTGTCTAGAAAAGTCATTTGTATGAAACCTTTTAAACCTTTCGTATATTTTGTTTTAGTATTACGTGATGCACTAAACATTTTGTATATTTTGTTATAGTATACATTAAAAATAATAAATCGTATTTGTTTTTATTGATAATTATTAATGTGTTTGTCTATGAAAGTATCACATGTCTTGACGATTTTTTTTCCCCAAAAAATGTTTGATATGACTAGCCTATATCTTCTTTTCAGATATTCGATTGCTCTTGCACATTTACAAATACAAATTTGTGACACTGTTTTTTTTTATATATTCGATGATATCGCATTAGTAAAGGCTCTGGCTTGACCAGATATATTTTTGAAACGTCTTATATTATTCAACACCCTCTCTCTCTCAAACTTAAATTTGAAAATCAAATTTCGAAATCTTTGCAGAAGAAGAGAAAAATATGAATGGTCCTCCGTGAGTTAGGTTATTCCTACTTTGAAAATTTGCCTATACTGGCTAAAGCTTTGAGAAAATGGAGGATGAGCGCTTCACCTTATTCAAGCGTCGAGATCTTATTCTCTGATGAATATGTAAGTATCGTTTCAATTTTTAATTTTATAGTGATTTTAATTTAATAGCAATTTTTGTATCCTTAGATATTTAAGCTATATAATTACCTTTCCGTTATTTGTTTTAATTAGAGTGACAATATTCAAGCTACGATTCCTGGAGACCTTGTGTCTCCATTCGATCACCTCTTTCCCCAAGGGTCTTGGGCATATGTGGACGATTTTGTAACTCTTAAGGAAAAAGGGAGATTTAGGAATTCAGACCATGATTACCGTATGCTTTTCACTGCTACGACTAAGGTTCGCCCGAGTTTTAGAGTTGATAACCTCGAGTTCTACTGTTTCACACCCTTTGATTTGATTTACAAAGGGCTGATCCCTCCTATGAAGCATACGCTAGGTAAATCTTAAATATGAGCTATTGCTTTTTTTTTAGTTTTGTTTTAGAATAATTCTGGTTAGTTCGTTGTTGTGTAACAGATCTATTCGGTATTGTTGAAAATGTCCAGCCTCTTGTAATTTGCATTGACCATCCGTTTAGAGAGTTTGTTGGTCAGAGAGTAAGGATGGTGAAATTCAAGTTATGGGACATCGAGTATGTTTTTGTTTTTGCAAAATACTGCATTCCTTTAAATGTGTATAATTAAACCAGGGTAGTTGTTTAGCTAACGGTTATTTAAACTTTTTAGAGGGTACGATCTTGATTGTGTTGCCTTGAACAAACATGCTGATAAGTTGGCTGCTAGATGGAATTTTCAAGCGCCGAATAAGCTTATAGCTGTTTTAAGCAGATGGAGACTTTTTGTAAGGATGGTATGACATATCTTACTTGCTTCTATCAAATTTATTACATAAACTCGGATTTGTTTGTTGTTACCTGTCTACTTGTATAACACTCATCATCGGTTCTTTTCATAACAGGATCTGTGTCCATTATTTCTTGTAAGCAGCTTGGCGAGATACTCTTCGATCCTCAAATTGATGAAATCTATGATCTGAAGAAAGCGTAAGTAAATTTATTTCGGATATCATTGTTAGTTCTGATTTTTTCGGCATCTTATAAGTATTAGGTAAGGTTATTTGTAAACTTAGTAAAGAATTTTTATGGTTTTTTCATGGTTTTGTTTACAGTTTGGAATATGAAGGCAATAGCTGTGATGAATCGGGCTCTTCTGATTAGATCTTATCTATTCGATGTTCTTACTTATTATCGTCCATGAGTGTTTGATATTGGGGTTATAAAACCTATGTTCTGTTTTTTACTTTTTCTGGAGACATTGTTGTTATTTTATTTTCGTGCCTTGGACAAATTTGTCAATTTTCTAATCTATATGATTGCCTGTTAATGGAAACAAAATTATTCGCAAGGACTAATGATTATATTGGTTTTTGCGTTGTGAATATCCTTAATATTCCTCTGTTATATTCCATACATTGTCTGTGTGTTGTAGGATGTACTTAGATAATAATATGAAACCATTGAGTTTTGGAATTTGGTTAAGTCTAATAGCTACTTTATAATATCTATATTATAATATCTATATTTTATAGTATTCTAATATTGATTGAGATGAAACTGTTATGATTTTTTACCTTCGATTTACATTTTATAATCCAATTACATTATTGATAATGAGGCTGTTTACTACTTATCTGTTTAATAAAAGTTAATATGTACAAGCATATGTAGAGTGTGTACATCTTATTGTTGACTTTATTAAAACTTATTCAAATACATATAGAGAGAAATATATGTATAGTATCCTTTTAAAATATATAGGTCGGTTTAGATTGTTTTGCGCTAGGTAAGATATATTTTAGGTTTTAGCTCTATATCTATCCTGACATCCGTATTGTTTTTGATCTTACATCGTGGTTAGAGTGCTTTTAGAAATCTTAATGGATTCGTTGCTCTACGATACTATGAAGAAGGTTTTACGTGATAGTTTACCTATTATTGATGTTGCATGTTTGAATCCGTATGTTCATGAGTGGCGAATTAAGAATAAGGTATTATCAAGGTTCGAGCGTTGTTTGGGTGGTTTAAAGATTTTGGATTTTATACTGGTTGATGTCAAGGTGTTTTTATGTCGTTGCACTATATACTGACTATAATTAACGAAAATTTGGTTTATGTATTTATTTTAACTAGGTTTTCTGTGGTTATGTGTTTGTAGGGACATAAAATTCATGCTATAATGGGTGAATCTTATTTCGAGCATTTCTATAATTGGATTATGTTAGATGACTGGATATGCCTAACTGGTTTTAAACTTAGTCATGTTTGTGGGATGTTTAGACCTATGCCTCATCGCTTTATGATTTTTTGGCAATCAATCACTACGATTAAAAAAATTGATCCTGTTAGTATATGTAGCTACTATTCCTTTGAGTCTTTCGATCATATAAAAAATAGTATAATATTGGATCCTAGGTTTTGTGTTGGTATGTTATTCTATATGATTTTTCTATTTTCAGAATGATTTTTGGTATTTGTTTTGGTGTATTAATAACTTACTTTGTTCTTTTATAGATCTTATTGGTCAAGTGTTTAGTGTTGATAATCCTTGGGAAGACGTACAACGATTATTGGGATAACCTTTATTTTAAGTTGCAAGATTTAGAGTGTGCAAATTTTTTTTTTCTTAATTTGTATTAGGTGAACTTATATAATTGTTGATGTTAATTAATGTGTTTTTATTTATTACGATGGACAGGGTTAATCGTGTTCTATGTAGATTATCAGGAGAGTATGCCACCGATTTGTTTAGTGGATGGAGACAATCTGTTGATGACATTAATATATGTATTTTTAGATTTGCTAAGCTTGAGGCTAATGGTGGTAATGAATTTATTACTTTATAGTTACAATCTGTGTTTATTTGTATTGACATATCTATTATTTTGACCTTTTAAAACATCTTATTGTAGGTTCTTGGGTAGCAACTACTGCGTACACGTGCACTCGTGTCTTTATTAATCCAAATTAAGTAGAGGCTAACGACATGCGTTTAAAGATCAATGGAATTAAAATGTCGTAAATGACATTGATTGGTTTTACTGTAAAAGTTTTATATTCATTTGTTCTTTAAATTGTTGTCTTTTCCAGTTACTTTAGTTATTTTAGTATTTCGATTCTCTTTTTTTGGTTTCTGTTTATTTTAACTATATTAAAATTAATTCAGCTTTATGTGTTTGTTTCGTTTTACGAAATTGTTTTATATAACCTGATGAGGTTTGTTTAATATAATATCGTTGTTGGCAGTTTTTATTCGGTTTTTAGTTTCTAATACTAGATTGTGATTTAAATTATTAACTTTTTGGTGTTCAAATAACGCTGATTTACTATTGTGTATCAATTCACGAAAGACGGAATGTCTTCATCTATGACAAGAATGCTCATTCTGTAGTTTGACTCTTACATCAAAGTGATATATTAACGTTTATTTATTTAATTGTGAATGTATATGTTTCCTCAAATTTATTGATTTCTTAGTCTTATTATGAATTCTTATTATAATATTGGGTTCTCATGACGTTTAGTGTGGATTAAACGTATTATACACTGGTCTCTGACATACGTTTACGTCATGCTTCTGCGATGATTCGTGTCAAAATCTTACGGGTTTATTTTGATAGGAATTGTCGGGGGTGTAACTATGGAGTTCATATCATGTGGTGATGTGTGGGTTAGTTTTAATTCTCTAATTACATTAAGCATCTTTTTACTAATGACTTAGTTCTTATTGTTGGTTTGTTGTTCTGCTTCTGTTTTAGGGTTCTAAAATACAAACTACTGTGGAACAATTATGAAACAACCACATTTTTTTTTGCACATGGAAATAATAAACTAATGTTCATACATTAAACATTCAAAACCATATAACAACCAATTACACAAACGACCACAAAAAAACAGTTTTACGGTTCTAGCAATCCTACGAAAGCTACAAAAAAACCATAAAACTACCAGATCCTAATCATCCCCTCCTCACTGCTTCGATTCCACGATCACGTTTTATCTTTACCTACATCGATAAAAGTGATGCATCAACATTTCGTAAACCAAACGCTGAGTGAGATTGATCCTCCCAACAACAGGTTATATGAAAGCACAACGTAATTCAAACAACCACAACAACACGAAATAATAACACCACATATTACTTCAAACAATCAATTAACAATTCAAACTCCATGAAAAGCTAATCAATTATACCGATGACTAAACACCTAGCAATTCTAAACCTCATGAAAAGCTAATCAGTCACCAAACAAAATATGAATTAGTCTAACAACTATTCACACGTGGGTACTGTTCACCGCTCACAAGTCTGCTTCACTAACGACACAACTCTGCCGCCTAAACACCTTATTGCCTTAACACACAAATGGCCAACGACCAACAAGCCTATAACAATAGGACTTCAACAAGGCAATACCCCACACTAAGCAACAAGGGAACACTCCCAACAAGCCATGGAATCACTAAGAAACCACAACACACAATTCACCAAACAAAGCACATGAACACAATCAAGCTTTCAAGACACAAACAACAACAAATCCATGGTTCCCTAACCACCAAAAGCTTAGTAAAACTCACTAAAGCTTCCCAAGTGACCCATGAAATTCATCAAGAACCCACGAAAATCACAATCACCAAATCAAGCATAAGAACTCATAATCAAAGCTTAACAAGGTACAACAAGCACAAATCCATGGTTCTCTAACCACCACAAGCTTAGCAAACACTCACTAAAGCTTCACAAGTGACCCATGGAATTCACCAAGAATCCACGAAAATCACAATCACCAAATCAAGCATAAGAACTCACAATCAAAGCTTAACAAGGCATAAGAAGCACAAATCCATGGTTCTCTAATCACCACAAGCTTAGCAAACACTAGCTAAAGCTCCAGACATGACCAAAAAGCCTCTAAGCATCCTAGAAACACCACAATGCTTAACAAACCCCACAAGCCCCCACACAAGGCTTAATGTTAACCTTTGGTCACAACTCACCTTAGAAATGATGGATCTAGCCTAGGATGAACTTTCCAAGCTCAAGAAGATCTCCACTCTCTTCCCTAGCCCCACGCCAAACCTAGCCTCCAACCCTTCCTTTTTAAGCTTCACCCCAACCTTCACACACACTAGATTACAAAGATCCAAGCACCACAAAACCCTTTTCTCTCTTCTCTCTCTAAGCTCTCAAGCACAAAGCTCTCTCCCACACTTAGTGAAAATGGCGAGCACAAGGTGGAGAAGAATAAGAAGCCAATTTTATTTTGTCCACTTCTTTTTGAGAAAAACCCCACAACTTCCGTATCGACTTATGACACCTTCAAAACAAATCTAAATTAATTATTTCAACCCCATAATTAATTTCTCTAGACTTGTCTAAGGTTCATAAAATCGAAAGAATTTCCGAATTAATTAAATTAATTAATTTTTTAGAACACAAGCGTTACAATTCTCTCCTATAACATAGATTCGTCCTCGAATCTTATGTTACCGTTCATCTCCAATGAACCCTTCATCTCCAATGAACCCTAATCGTCGCAACGATTACTTAAGCTTTGGCCAACCCGACCAACTCAACACACACACGAGGTCTACTACCAACCTCCGAGGTTTTCCCACTACCTCTTGACCTACACGGCCAACACACAAGATTAAACACTAATCCCCGAGGTGTCCACACTACCTCTTGACCAACCTGGTCAACATACACGTACACATGTACACGCATGTACACACGAGGTCCATAACTAACCTCCGAGGTTTTCCCACTCAGTCACTATGCTTATGACACCGCAGCATCTTATGTGCTTATCGTTCACACACAGACCAAACCCCATCACTCATGACACCGCAGCATTTCCGAGTTCTGGGCATCTGCCATACCCCGCAGGATATCCACCAGACCTCGCAAGGTATCAACTATACCACAACACTCAAGACACCACAGCATCTCTGAATTCTGGGTATCCGCCATACCACTCCACTCGGGGTAATATAACCTATAAGAGTCTCGATATCCTATACCACTCAGCTGTGGGCAATATATTATACGTCTAGGATATACACCTTACGAATCCATGGTATCTCATATCACTCTAGGTTATACACCTTACGAGTCTGGATACATCACCAGTCGCACTCTCAAGACACGCATTCTTTCAAGCTATCGGCACTAGAAGAACTAGTTTTCTCATCGAGCAATAAGTCACACATCTATAAGCACCTCGACTGAACTAGCTCCTGTGATCTGTGTAAATCCTCGCAAAGTAACACCGACATCACCCATATTTTGCACCCGAAATATCTGCCATGCATAACCAATAACCAGGCTATCACACCTATACCCAGTCACTTTAGGTACACCATAATCTCTTCCCGATTATGAACCAAGCTTTTAAATTCTCATAAAAACTTTCCATGACACTCGTGCCATCACCAATAAAACAAAATACATAACCATGACTCCCGAAGTTATCAGTAATAAGAAATACTCATCTTCTTAAATACTCATAATGTAACATCGTTATACACAACGGATATACAAAATGAAAACATATAGCATACAACTACACACCAAAACTGGAACCTCTCGATGGAACTCAAGCCGCAGCTTGCTTCTGGAACCACTTCAGGAACCTCGTTTCCATCCTAGCCTCTGGCTCCCAAGTTTCCTCCTGCACCCTGTCACAGTCCCACAAAACTTGTATCATCGGAATCCTCTTCCGACGAAGCTGGAGATCCTTCGCTCGAGAACTCTCAAAGGTCTCGCTTCAACGGTCATATTAGGCTGGAGATCTAACAGAATCTCAGGTAATACCTCGTCACCCCTATGCAAACACTTCTTCAGCATCGACATATGGAAGACCTTATGAAATGCCTACATAATCTCAGATAACTCCTACCGATATGCTACCAGTCCAACACGCTCTACAATCCGGAAAGGCCCTATATACCTCGGACTCAACATAGTCGCAGTAATGAACCTGTTCGGACCTCTCACCAAAGCCATCTTGAGATACACTCTATCTCACACCTCAAGAACAAACTCTTTCCACCTCTTTTCGGCATAACTCTTTTGCCGATCATGGGCTTCTTTCATGTTCAGCTTCAAAATCTGGATCTTCTCCATGGTTTCCTGAACAAAACTCGCACCCAATGTGCTCCTCTCCCTCACTTGATTCCAACACAAAAGTGTACGACATGGCCTCCCATACAGAGCCTCGTGTGGAGCCATCCCAATACTCGCATGGTAATTATTATTATACGCAAACTCTACCAAGCTCAAGTGATCTATCCAATGACCACCCCAATCCAGCACGCACATCCTCAACAAATCTTCCAAAGTCTGGATGGTCCTCTCGGATTGTCCATCTGTCTGAGGATGATAAGCCGTACTCATGTGTACTCTCAGGCCCATCTCAGCCAGTACTCAAATGAGCCTCGACCAGGATCTCTCACCTCAAATCCTCGTCCAAAGGTACGCATACCCTATCACTTACAAGGATAGTGTCATTCGCAGATACCTGATACCCAGAACCTGCTTTTCTCGAAGCCTTAACCAAACCCTCATATTTTTCCTAAGCCAACTAAACTCTGCTCAAAAGATCTGCCTGATTCACTGCCTCTAAGCCCAAGGGTTCCTGAGATACAAGACACAACCGTAATGTGCTAATCTCGCTCACCAAAGACTCAACCTCATGCTTCCAAGCCAAAGCTACCCGCTTCCGACTCAATGCATCCGCAACCAGATTAGCCTTACCAGGATGGTAAGCTATCTCCAAATCATAATCGGCCACTAGCTCCATCCAGCGCCTCTGCCTCAAATTTAACTCAGCCTGAGTGAAAATATTCTTCAGGCTCTTATGATCTGTGAACACCTGCACCTTTCCGCCATAAAGATAAGATCTCCAAATCTTCAAAGCGAAAACCACCGCAGCCATCTCAAGATTATGGGTAAGGTAGTTGCCTTCATGCTTCCGCAGCTGCCACGAAGCATAGGCAATAACCTTCCTCCGCTGCATCAACACACAGCCAAAACCAACTCCTGACGCATCGGTATACACCACGTAAGACTCACCCGGATCAGACAATGCCAATACTTGAGTACTAGTCAACAAGGCCTTCAGTTTCACAAAATTCTCCTCACACTCCGAGGACTACACGAAAGGAACATCCTTTCCCGTCAGCTTCGTCATAGACTTAGGCAAACTCGAGAACGCCTTAATGAATTGACAATAATAACCTGCCAACCCGAGAAAACTCCTAATTTCTGTGCATTTGTCGGCCTCGGCCAAGCACTAATGGCCCAAACCTTCTCTAGATCCACCGTAACCCCCTCCACAGAGATAACATGACCCAGAAAACCAATCATCCGCTGTCAGAAGTTACACTTGCTCCACTTAGCAAACAACTTCTTTTCCCGCAGCTTCGCAAGAACCACACGCAGATGCACTTCATGCTCGTCCATGCTTTTCGAATACACCAAGATATCATCGATAAAGATGTTCACAAACTCATCCAGATACTCTTGGAAAATGCTGTTCATCAATCTCATAAATACAGCTGGTGCATTTGTCAACCAAAATGGCATCACCACAAACTCATAGTGGCCATAACGAGATCCGAAAGCCATCTTCCAGATATCTACCTCATCGATAGGAATCTGATGATATCTTGATGTCAAGTCAATCTTGGAGAACCAAGTAGCCCCTCTCAACTGATCCAACAACTCATCAATCTGAGGAAGAGGATACTTGTTCTTCACTGTGACTCGGTTAAGTCCCAGTAGTCAATGCACAACCGAAAACTCCTATCTTTCTTCTTCACAAACAACACTGGTGCTTTCCACGGTGAAGTACTCGGGCGAATAAACTCTTTACTTAGCAACTCCTCCAGCTGCTTTTTCAGCTCTGCCATCTCTGCTGGAGCTATCCTATAAGGAGCTTTGGATATCGGTGTCGTCCCTGGTTCCAACTCAATCATGAAAGGGTCCGACCAAGATGGTGGTAACCCCTGTAATGACTAGAACACATCCCGAAACTCCCGAACGACTCGAGTATCCTGAACAATAGCCTCTCTAACGGCCTCCGACAAAGAAATAGTAGCCAAATAAGCCTCGCAATCCCTCTTGATCATACGCTTAGCATGCATAACCAAGATCACGAGACTCCCGGAAGTCGGTCTCACACCCTGATATAGACTTGAGCAGACTTGAGTTTTGTGAAGCAGACTTGTGTTTTTAGCATTTCTGGAGGTTTGGAATTGCTAGGTGGTTAGTCATGGCTGAGTTTGATTAGCTTCTCATGAGTTTTGCTTGGTTAGCTGATTTGGTTGAAGTATTATGTGGTGTTATTATTTTATGTTGTTGTGGTTGTTTGATTGCGTGGTGCTTTCATATAACATGTTGTTGGGAGGATCAATCTCACTCAGCGTTTGGTTTACCAAATGTTTATGCATCACTTTTGTCGATGTAGGTAAAGATAAGGCGTGATCCTGGAATCGAGGTGGTGAGGAGGGGATGATTAAGACCTGGTAGTTTCGCGGTTTTTGTAGCTTTCGTAGGATTGCTAGAACCGGTATAACTGTTGACCTTCGTGGTCGGGTGTGTAAATTGAATGCTATCGTTATTTTTGTAATTGCTCGGAGAATATTAATTGTATGGGAGTTTAGTATTGAATAATTGCTTGTGTAAAAAAAAAATGCGGTCGTCACACCTCTAGTTGGGAAAATTCTTCATGTTGGTACGCCATTGATCATGATAGAATAAGACACTGTAGTGATAGACTTCCTAATCCAGCGTCTCCGTTTTGAGTGAAATCCCATCCCCTCCATAACTACATCTAGAAATGTTCATTAAACCTTATAAAATGCCTAAGAGATATCTAACTTCAATGCCATATAACCTTGAGCAAGCTTTCTAGTATTTAGAGAATGCAGCAGCTCATGAGCAATAAGAATATTATCAGAGATGCTTCGCGCATGAATAAAAGCTGATTGATTTTCAGAGATCAAATCCTTCAGCCATGGTTTAAGCCTATTAGCTAATACTTTAGAGATAACTTTTTATGCTACATTAGACAAACTGATAGGCCTAAAGCCTAGTCGGGGAGTCTTTCTTGGGAAGCAAGCAAATAGTGGTATGATTTAGCTCAGGCTCTAAGTAAACCTTATGAAAAAACAACTGGAGATAGTTATAGATACTATATCCTTAAGAACTGTCCAATGTTATTGGTAAAACCATGCATTCATACCATCTGGCCCTGGAGAGTTTCTTGAATTAATACTAAAAACAGCAGCTCTGACCTCCTTTTCTGTGACAGGTTTGATAAAGTATGTATTAATATCAGCAGTAAAAGAGTTTGGGATACCTTGAAATAGCTCCGAATCAATCTGATTTGAGTATGATGTATAGAGAGTTTGGAAATATGTGATGCGGACATCCAACCAAGCGTCGACCATGGTGCTTGCCACAACCACCTAAAACGACCCGAGAAGACTCACGACCTTTGTGCAGACCAAATAAAGTTCAAAAACAATTCAAGCAACATGCATTAAGTAAAATATGTCCCAAGAAAACTCAAACAATAGACGAAAATCAGATCTAACAACCTAGATGAATTAAACCATGAATTCCCATCGAATCACCCAATAAAACCCAACAAAGAAAACTACTCGCTCATGATGCAAAGAAACGCAATAGATATCATAAAGAACATCATCATAAACAAATCAATAAATCAAAGAGGATTCAAAGAAAACTTCTCTAGATGTCACAGAAGAAAGTTTGTCTCCCCAAAAGCAAATAAAAGTGTGTAAGAGATGAGAAACAATTGAGAACAAGGATGAATCTTCAAGGGGCGGCTTCTAAGGTTTGGAGCTGACAAAAAAGCTCTTGTGGAGGCGTCTTAGGGCTGTGGCTTCTATGGTGAGGAATCACAGGAAATCTCTTTGAAGGCACATAAGTCACACCCAAAACATTAGGTTAAATGAGTATTTATAGGACTTGGGGTGTGAAAAGTTGGTTCTAGGTTTTCTGAAGCAAAACTCGGCCTTTTGGGCAAGTAGGCGGCTGGAATCATCAGGAGGGCTGGACTCGGTCAAGGGTGCAGTGACCAGGGTCCTTAGGAGGCTTGACCTTGGTCACACTCCTTGTGACCGATGTTGACAGGGCTTCAATCTTCGGGTCATATCTTCCCAACGGCTGAATGGATTGCTTCAATTCTTGTCCCAGGTGAATCTTGACTCTTCTTGTTTCCCGGGACATAAATATCTCTGAAATTTCTCCATGGGAAGGAATTCAATGAATGCTAAACTTCTGATACTCTGAAACTGCTTCGAAACGGGTTTTTCTTGACTTTGTGTCCTTTTTGCTCCAAACATTCTAAAAGTCCCCAGGAAGTGAAAATTGTGAAAATGGCCTTGAAGTATCCATAATTACTTGTTTCTCCACTGAATCCCTAATAAAAACATATAAATAATGGGCAAAAATACAATGTTATTAGACGACCACCACATGCGTTGTTGCCTCCTCGTCCAGTTGATCGATGACCGCGAGAACCACCAGAATTATCTTGGTGGTTATTTTGATGATTTTGTTCAGACCACCATTCAGGATATCCATGAAGCAAGAAACATTATTGTCTCGGCTGAACTCCGGCACATATTCAATTTGTTGATTCTCCATTTGCTGCTGGTACGCTGGCTGACTCTTGTGATTGCTGTTCTTCTCCATATTTAGTACTATGTTTTATTTTCTTCTTCCTTAATTTCTTATGGATTTGGAGATTTTCATTGGAGGTTCAACATATTTAAAGCGATAACTCAACTTTTATGGATACCATGGGTTAGTAAACAGTCAACACACAATTTATTACTTTCCTAACTATAAATTTTGACTCTTTAAAGATATATAATATTAGTTAATGTTATTACCATAATGTGTGTATATTTTGACTCTCCTTTTTGTTTGCTCTAGACGTTTCAGACGGGTAGGCCTGCGTCCATACGGCCTGATCTGTTGCATATGATAATTGTTGCCCATGATATTGCAATTATTCTCTATCTTTTGTTTTAACATTTTTTTGTTTAAAGTTTCTAGGGATTTGAAGATATTCCTCAAAGTGTTCTCACATATTTAGAGGATAACTAAAGGGTATATTGATATATAAACTGAAAAAGTATTCAATAATTTCTAATATATAAAATTTAAGGCATTTATTGTTTTTCTATACTTTAAAAGAAAAAATAATGCGTAGACATTTATTTTCACGCAAATGTTTTTTTTTTGACAAAATTAAAACAATATATACCTTGTGTGCGAAAATCAGTTGAAAATCAAAAAGCTAGAAAATTTATTAAAATAGATTCACTTGATTCTTTTGATTCATAGTCCATGTGTTTTATTGTATGTAATATATAGGAAGTGAAAAGGTTTTGCTAATTCTTTTGGCCAAGAAGGTAATGAAGATGCATATGCCTTCCACATTGTTTTCATCTTGAACAGTCATATTCACATAAAATGATAGAAATCAACCAATTCGCAGAGCAAATGATATTATGCAATCAAGCAAACAAGACTCGAGACCATTTGTTTGTTTTTGCATATCATTACAGCGCCGATATCAGAGCAGCTCCGGCCTCTCACAATGTATCAAAAAAATACTCATCAAAATCCTATTACAAGTAAAATTATTTCATGGTTATAAATTCTGGAAACAAATAAAGGCTAGATTTCACCTTCTTGCCTTATCTCAGCATGGTTATTTGAAAGCCAATCATAAATTTGTGCTAAATCTAGAAACTTTTACAGTAATGAACAAACGACATGTGAGAAGTGACCTAATATCCATGGAATGAAGATAAATGATAGAGACAATCATCAATTCAGAAAGTTAACAAAAATTAAGTTCCTAAAGAAAGTTAAAGATTTTTATTAAACAATTCTTTTGTAAAAGATTGTTTTGGGATGATTACATAAACATTAATACAAAAAAAATTGACAAAAAAAGACGCAAATAAAAAAACACACTAAAAAATTAAAACCTTAAATAGACAAATGCAAGCCTAATTCACACTTCACTCTCACCGCGGTTACCTTTATTTTCCCTAGGCTCATTCTCTCCAACTCCAGCCTCCGCCGTGGGATTTGGCATAGCCACAGAGTTGGGATTACCAGTGAGGGATTCATACTTGTGAATACCATTGACAAGGAAGTCAAAGGTGCTGGTGCGAGCCACTGCTGCGAAGATATATGATCTCTGTAGTGTGCAGCTTTTGTTCTCATCGGCGTGGAGCCACTAGTGAATTGTGAGATGAGCTAGGAACTTCTCGCAAGCCTTGAAAAGTAGGATTTGACCTTCAGCGGAGACCATACCCACATCAGAGTTCGACTTCATACTGCCCTTGTTCCTCCCAAGCGGAAACTTGTCTCGGCTGAACTCCGGCATAGTTTCAATTTGTTGATTCTCCATTTGCTGCTGGTACGCTGGCTGACACATGTGATTGCTGTTGTTCTCCATATTTAGTACTATGTTTTATTTTCTTCTTCCTTAATTTCTTATGGATTTTGAAATTTTCGTTGGAGGTTCAACATATTTAAAGAGATAACTTAGCTTCTATGGATACCACGGGTTAGAAAACAGTCAACACGCAATTTATACTTTCCTAACTATAAATTTTGACTCTTTAAAGATATATAAACTTACAATTTCATACTTTCCTAACTCGATGAAATTGAGTGGCAATGTTGAAGTTCTTACTTGTGCTTTGGATAGATTGTAAACTGTAATAAAGAGAAACCGTAACTTTTAGATCTAGAATCGTAACTCTTAGATCTGTAAGTTTTGTTTTTTATTCCAATTTTTTTTGTTTGCAAATTAAAAAATCATGATGGAGTTAAAAATACTCAAGATTTCTTTTGACTTTTTACAAAGTAAAAAAAAAAACTAATTATTTAATTTGAAAAGGTTTAATCTACTTTCCCAATTTTACCATAAACTTTGGCCTATTTTATTATTTCACTTGATTCTTTTGATTCATATTCATTGTGTTTTCTTGTATGTAATATAGGAAGTGAAAAGATTTTGCTAATTCTTTTGGCCAAGAAGGTAATGAAGATGCATGCCTTCCACATTGTTTTCAGCTTCAACATTCATATTCACATAAAATGATAGAAATCAAACAATTCACCAGACCAAATGATATTATGCAATCAAGCAAAAAAGCCTCAAGACCATTTGTTATTTTTTTTGCATATCATTACAGCGCCAATATTAGAGCAGCTCCGGCCTTTCCCAATGTATGAAAAAATACTCATCAAAATCCTCTTACAACTAAAATTATTTCATGGTTATAAAATCTGGAAACAAAGAAAGGCTAGATTTCAACATGGTTATTTCAAAGCCAATCATCAATTTGTGCCAAATCTAGAAAACTTTACAGTAATAAAGAAACGACATGTAAGAGGTGACCGAATTTCCATGTAATGAACATAACTGATAGAGACAATCATCAATTCATAAAGCTAACAAATATTAAGTTTCTAATGAAAGTTAAAGATTTTTATTAAACAATTCTTTTGTGAAAGATTGTTTTGCGACGATTACATATACATTAACAATAATTTCAAATATATAAAATTTAAGGCATTTATTGTTTTTTTATATTTTAAAAGAAATAACTACTACTTATACAATAATGAGTAGTCATTTTTCACGCAATTGTTTGTTTGACAACGTTAAAACCATACATACCTTGAGCGCGAAAATCCGTTAAAATCAAAAAGCTGGAAAATTTAGTAAAATAGATTCACTTGATTCTTTTGATTCATAGTCCTTGTGTTTTCTTATATGTAATATAGGAAGTGAAAAGATTTTGCTAATTCTTTTGGCCAAGAAGGTAATGAAGATGCATATGCCTTCCACATTCTTTTCATCTTCAGCATTCATATTCACATAAAATGATAGAAATCAAACAACTCGCCAAAGAAAATGATATTATGCAATCAAGCAAACAAAACTTGAGATCATTCGTTTGTTTTTGCAGATCATTACAGCGCCGATATCAGAGCCGCTCCGGCCTCTCCCAATGTATCAAAAATACTCATCAAAATCTTCTTACAAGTAAAATTATTTCATGGTTATAAAATCTGGAAACAAAAGAAAGGCTAGATTTTACCTTTTTTTTACTTATATCAACATGGTTATTTCAATGCCAAAACTAGAAACTTTTACAGTAATAACCAAACAACATTTAAGAGGTGACCAAATTTCCATGTAATTAATGAACATAACTGATAAAGACAATCATCAATTCAGAAAGCTAACAAATATTAAGTTTCTAACGAATGTTAAAGATTTTTAATAAACTATTCTTTTGTAAAAGATTGTTCTGCGACGATTACATAAACATTAACACACAAAAAATGACAAAAAGACACAAAAAAGACACACAAAACAAAACAAAAACACAATAAACAATAAAAACCTTATACAGACAAAAGCAAGCCTAATTCACACTTCACTCTCTCCGCGGTTACTTTCATTTTCCCTAGTATCATTCTCTCCAACACCAACCTCCGCAGTGGGATTTGGCCGTGCCATCGGGCTGGGATTACCAGTGAGGGACTCATCCTTCTGAATACCATTCACAATAAAGTTAAAGGTGCTGGTGCTAGCCACCGCTGCGAATATATCTGATCTCTGGAGCTTGCAGCTTTTGTTCTCATCTGTGTGGAGCCACGAGCGAATTGTGAGATGAGCGAGGAAATTCGTGCAATACTTGGAAAGTAGGATTTGTCCTTCAGCGGAGACGAACCCCACATCAGGGTCCGACTTCAAGGTCCCCTTGATCCTCCTCAGCGGAAAATGTCTTGGCTGAACACCGGCACATATTCAATTTGTTGATTCTCCATTTGTTGCTGGTACGCTGGCTGACTCTGGTGATTGCTGTTTTTCTCCATATTTAGTACTATGTTTTATTTTCTTCTTCCTTAATTTTTATGGATTTCGAGATTTTCATTGGAGGTTCAACATATTTAACGGGCTAACTAAATTTTTATGTATACCATGGGTTAGTAAACAGTCAACACACAATTTGGTACTTTCCTAACTACAGATTTTGACTCTTTAAAGATATATAATATTAGTTAACGTTATTACCATAATGTGTGTGTGTATTGACTCTCCTTTTTGTTTGCCCTAGACATTTCAAACGGGTCGGCCCGCGTCTATATGGCCCTATCTATTGTATATGATAATTGTTGCCCCTGATATTGCAATTATTCTCTATATTTTGTTTTAACATTTTTTTTGTTTAAAGTTTCTAGGGATTTGAAGATATTCCTAAAAGTGTTCTCACATATTTAGAGGATAACTAAAGGGTAGATCTATATATAAATTGAAAAAGTACTCAATAATTTCAAATATATAAAATTTAAGGCATTTATTGTTTTTTATATTTTAAAAAAATAACTACTACCTATATAATCATGATTAGACATTTAATAACTAAAACCATATATACCTGGCGCACGAAGATCTGTTGAAAATAAAAAAGATGGAAAATTTAATAAAATAGATTCACTTGATTCTTTTGATTCATATTCCTTGTGTTTTCTTCTATGTAATATAGGATGTGAAAAGATTTTGCTAATTCTTTTGGCCAAGAAGGTAATGAAAATGCATATGCCTTCCACATTGTTTTCATCTTCAACATTCATATTCACATAAAATGATAGAAATCAAACAATTAGCCAGAGCAAATGATATTATGCAATCGAGCAAACAAGACTCGAGACCATTTGTTTTTTTTTGCATATCATTACAGCGCCAATATCAGAGCAGCTCCGGCCTCTCCCAATGTATCAAACTAATACTCATCAAAATCTAGATTTCACCTTTGTTTTGCTTATATCAACATGCTTATTTTAAAGCCAATCATCAATTCTTGCCAAATCTAGAAACTTTTACAGTAATAAACAAACGACATGTAAGACGTGACCGGATTTCCATGTAATGAACATAACTGGTAGAGACAATCATCAATTCAGAAAGCTAACAAATGATAAGTTTCTAACGAAAGTTAAAGATTTTTATTGAACGATTCTTATGTAACAGATTTTTTTGGGACGAAGTCGTAAACATTAACACAAAACAAAAAGACAAAAAAAGACACACACAAAAAAAGACATAACAAAAAAAACACAATAAATAATAAAAACTTTAAACAGACAAAAGCAAGCCTAATTCACACTTCAATCTCTCCGCGGTTACCTTCATTTTCCCTAGTATCATTCTCTCCGACACCAGCCTCCGCAGTGGGATTAGGCATAGCCATAGAGCTGGGATTACCAGTGGGGGACTTATCCTTGTGAATAATTTAAAATATATAAAATTTAAGGCATTTTTTATATATTTTAAAATAAATAACTACTACCTGTACAATAATGAGTAGACTTTTTTCCACGCAATTTTGTTTTAAAAAAATAAAAACCATACATACCTTGAGCGCGAAAATCCGTTAAAATCAAAAAGCTGGAAAATTTAGTAAAATAGATTCACTTGATTCTTTTGATTCATAGTCCTTGTGTTTTCTTATATGTAATATAGGAAGTGAAAAGATTTTGCTAATTCTTTTGGCCAAGAAGGTAATGAAGATGCATATGCCTTCCACATTCTTTTCATCTTCAGCATTCATATTCACATAAAATGATAGAAATCAAACAACTCGCCAAAGAAAATGATATTATGCAATCAAGCAAACAAAACTTGAGATCATTCGTTTGTTTTTGCAGATCATTACAGCGCCGATATCAGAGCCGCTCCGGCCTCTCCCAATGTATCAAAAATACTCATCAAAATCTTCTTACAAGTAAAATTATTTCATGGTTATAAAATCTGGAAACAAAGAAAGGCTAGATTTTACCTTTTTTTTTACTTATATCAACATGGTTATTTCAATGCCAAAACTAGAAACTTTTACAGTAATAACCAAACAACATTTAAGAGGTGACCAAATTTCCATGTAATTAATGAACATAACTGATAAAGACAATCATCAATTCAGAAAGCTAACAAATATTAAGTTTCTAACGAATGTTAAAGATTTTTAATAAACTATTCTTTTGTAAAAGATTGTTCTGCGACGATTACATAAACATTAACACACAAAAAATGACAAAAAGACACAAAAAAGACACACAAAACAAAACAAAAACACAATAAACAATAAAAACCTTATACAGACAAAAGCAAGCCTAATTCACACTTCACTCTCTCCGCGGTTACTTTCATTTTCCCTAGTATCATTCTCTCCAACACCAACCTCCGCAGTGGGATTTGGCCGTGCCATCGGGCTGGGATTACCAGTGAGGGACTCATCCTTCTGAATACCATTCACAATAAAGTTAAAGGTGCTGGTGCTAGCCACCGCTGCGAATATATCTGATCTCTGGAGCTTGCAGCTTTTGTTCTCATCTGTGTGGAGCCACGGGAATTGTGAGATGAGCGAGGAAATTCGTGCAATACTTGGAAAGTAGGATTTGTCCTTCAGCGGAGACGAACCCCACATCAGGGTCCGACTTCAAGGTCCCCTTGATCCTCCTCAGCGGAAAATGTCTTGGCTGAACACGGCACATATTCAATTTGTTGATTCTCCATTTGTTGCTGGTACGCTGGCTGACTCTGGTGATTGCTGTTTTTCTCCATATTTAGTACTATGTTTTATTTTCTTCTTCCTTAATTTTTATGGATTTCGAGATTTTCATTGGAGGTTCAACATATTTAACGGGCTAACTAAATTTTTATGTATACCATGGGTTAGTAAACAGTCAACACACAATTTGGTACTTTCCTAACTACAGATTTTGACTCTTTAAAGATATATAATATTAGTTAACGTTATTACCATAATGTGTGTGTGTATTGACTCTCCTTTTTGTTTGCCCTAGACATTTCAAACGGGTCGGCCCGCGTCTATATGGCCCTATCTATTGTATATGATAATTGTTGCCCCTGATATTGCAATTATTCTCTATATTTTGTTTTAACATTTTTTTTGTTTAAAGTTTCTAGGGATTTGAAGATATTCCTAAAAGTGTTCTCACATATTTAGAGGATAACTAAAGGGTAGATCTATATATAAATTGAAAAAAGTACTCAATAATTTCAAATATATAAAATTTAAGGCATTTATTGTTTTTTATATTTTAAAAAAATAACTACTACCTATATAATCATGATTAGACATTTAATAACTAAAACCATATATACCTGGCGTACGAAGATCTGTTGAAAATAAAAAAGATGGAAAATTTAATAAAATAGATTCACTTGATTCTTTTGATTCATATTCCTTGTGTTTTCTTCTATGTAATATAGGATGTGAAAAGATTTTGCTAATTCTTTTGGCCAAGAAGGTAATGAAAATGCATATGCCTTCCACATTGTTTTCATCTTCAACATTCATATTCACATAAAATGATAGAAATCAAACAATTAGCCAGAGCAAATGATATTATGCAATCGAGCAAACAAGACTCGAGACCATTTGTTTTTTTTTGCATATCATTACAGCGCCAATATCAGAGCAGCTCCGGCCTCTCCCAATGTATCAAACTAATACTCATCAAAATCTAGATTTCACCTTTGTTTTGCTTATATCAACATGCTTATTTTAAAGCCAATCATCAATTCTTGCCAAATCTAGAAACTTTTACAGTAATAAACAAACGACATGTAAGACGTGACCGGATTTCCATGTAATGAACATAACTGGTAGAGACAATCATCAATTCAGAAAGCTAACAAATGATAAGTTTCTAACGAAAGTTAAAGATTTTTATTGAACGATTCTTATGTAACAGATTGTTTTGGGACGAAGTCGTAAACATTAACACAAAACAAAAATACAAAAAAAGACACACACAAAAAAAGACATAACAAAAAAAACACAATAAATAATAAAAACTTTAAACAGACAAAAGCAAGCCTAATTCACACTTCAATCTCTCCGCAGTTACCTTCATTTTCCCTAGTATCATTCTCTCCGACACCAGCCTCCGCAGTGGGATTAGGCATAGCCATAGAGCTGGGATTACCAGTGGGGGACTCATCCTTGTGAATAATTTAAAATATATAAAATTTAAGGCATTTTTTATATATTTTAAAATAAATAACTACTACCTGTACAATAATGAGTAGACTTTTTTTTCACGCAATTTTGTTTTAAAAAAATAAAAACCATATATACCTTGCATGCAAAAATCCGTTGAAAATCAAAAAGCTGGAAAGTTTATTAAAATTGATTCACTTGATTCTTTTGATTCATATTCCTTGTGTTTTCTTGAATGAAATATAGGAACTGAAAAGATTTTTCTAATTCTTTTGGCCAAGAAGGTAATGAAGATGCATATGCCTTCCACATTGTTTTCATCTTCAACATTCATATTCACATAAAATGATAGAAATCAAACAATTCGCCAGAGAAAATGATATTATGCAATCAAGCAAACAAGGCTCAAGACCATTCGTTTGTTTTTGCATATCATTACAGCGCCGATATCAGAGCCGCTCCGGCCTCTCCCAATGTATCAAAAAATACTCATCAAAATCATCTTACAAATAAAATATTTCATGGTTATAAAATCTGGAAACTAAGAAAGGCTAGATTTCACCATTTTTTTACTTATATCAATATGGTTATTTCAAAGCCAATCATCAATGCGTGCCAAATCTAGAAAAGATTACAGTAATAAACAAACAACATTTAAGAGGTGATCGAATTTCCATGTAATGAACATAACTGATAAAGACAATCATCAATTCAGAAAGCTAACAAATATTAAGTTTCTAACGAAAGTTAAAGATTTTTATTTAACAATTCTTTTGTAAAATATTGTTTTGGGATGATTACATAAACATTAACACAACACAAATTGACAAAAAAAGACATACAAAAAAAAACAAACAAAAAAATCACAATAAACAATAAAAAACTTTAAACAGACAAAAGCAAGCCTAATTCACACTTCACTCTGTCCGCGGTTACCTTCATTTTCCCTAGTATCATTCTCTCTGACACCGGCCTCCGCAATGAGATTTGGCATAGCCACAGAGCTGGGATTACCAGTAAGGGACTCATCCTTGTGAATACCATTCACAATGAAGTTAAAGGTGCTGGTGCGAGCCACCGCTGTGAAGATCTCTGATCTCTGGAGCGTTCATCTTTTGTTCCAACGGGCGTGGAGCCACGAGCGAATTGTGAGATGTGCGAGAAACTTCTCGCAAGCCTTGGAAAGTAGGATTTGTCCTTCAGCAGAGACCAAACCAACATCAGGGTCCGACATCAACGTCCCCTTGATCCTCCTCAGCAGAAACTGGTCTCGGCTGAACTCCGGCACAGATTCAATTTGTTTATTCTCCATTTGTTGCTGGTACACTGGCTGACTCTTGTGATTGCTTTTCTTATCCATATTTAGTACTAAATTTTTTTTTTCTTCTTCCTTAATTTCTGATGGATTTTGAGATTTTCATTGGCGGTTCAACATATTTAAAGGGATAACTCAACTTCTATGGATACTATGGGTTAGTAAACAGTCAACACACAATTTAGTACTTTCCTAACTATAAATTTTGACTCTTTAAAGATATATAATATTATTTAATTTTATTACCATAATGTTTGTGTATTTTGATTCTACTTTTTGTTTGCCCTAGATGTTTGAAACGGGTCAGTCCGCGTCCATATGGTCCGATCTGTTGCATATGATAATTGTTGCCCATGATATTGCAATTATTCTCTATCTTTTGTTTTAAAATTTCTTTTTGTTTATAGTTTCTAGGGATTTGAAAATATTCCTAAAAGTGTTCTCACATATTTAGAGGATAACTAAAGGGTAGATCTATATATAAATTGAAAAAGTACTCAATAATTTAAAATATATAAAATTTAAGTCATTTATTGTTTTTTTATATTTTACAATAAATAACTACTACCTATACAATAATGAGTAGACTTTGTTTTCACGCAATTTTGTTTTGAAAAAATTAAAACCATATATACCTTGATTCTTTTGATTCATATTCCTTGTGTTTTCTTGTATGTAATATACGAATTGAAAAGATTTTGCTAATTCTTTTGGCCAAGAAGGTAATGAAGATACATATGCCTTCCACATTTTTTCATCTTCAACATTCATATTCACATAAAATGATAGAAATCAAACAATTCCCCAGAGCAAATAATATTATGCAATCAAGCAAACAAGAATCAAGACCATTTGTTTGTTTTTGCATATCATTACAGCGCCGATATCAGAGCCGCTCCGGCCTCTCCCAATGAATCAAAAAATACTCATCAAAATCCTCTTGCAAGTAAAATTATTTCATGGTAATAAAATCTCGAAACAAAGAAAGGCTAGATTTCACCTTTTTTTTATATATCAAAATGATTATTTCAAAGCCAATCATCAATTTGTGCCATATCTAGAAAATTTTACAGTAATAAACAAACGACATTTAAGAGGTGACCTAATTTCCATGTAATGAACATAACAGGTAAAGACAATCATCAATTCAAAAAGCTATTAAATATTAAGTTTCTAATGAAAGTTAAAGATTTTTATTAAACAATTCTTTTGTAAAAGATTGTTTTGGGACGATTACATAAACATTAACACAAAACAAATTGACAAAAGAAAAGACACACAAAAAAACAAAAAAAATCACAATAAACAATAAAAACTTTAAACAGACAAAAGCAAGCCTTATTCACACTTCACTCTCTCCGCGGTTACCTTAATTTTCCCTAGTATCATTCTCACTGACACCAGCCTCCGCAGTGAGATTTGGCATAGCCACAGAGCTGGGATTACAAGTGAGGGACTCATCCTTGTGAATACCATTGATAAGGAAGTCAAAGGTGCTGGTGCGAGCCACCGCTGCGAAGATATCTGTTCTCCGGAGCATGCAGCTTTTGTTCTCATCGGCGTGGAGCCACGAGCGAATTGTGAGATGGGCGAGGAACTTCTCACAAGCTTTGGAAAGTAGGATTTGACCTTCAGCAGAGACCATACCCACATCAGGGTCCGACTTCATGGTCCCCTTGATCCTCCTCAGCAGAAATTTGTCTCGGCTGAAGTCCAACACAGATTAAATTTGTTAATTCAGAATTTGCTGCCGGTACGCTGGCTGACTCTTGTGATTGCTGTTGTTCTCCATATTATTACTATGTTTAATTTTCTTCTTCCTTAATTTCTGATGGATTTGGATATTTTCATTGGCGGTTCAACATGTTTAACGGGATAACTCAACTTCTATGTATACCATGGGTTAGTAAATAGTCAACACACAATTTAGTACTTTCCTAACTATAAATTTTGACTCTTTAAAGATATAAAATATTAGTTAATGCTATTACCATAATCTGTGTGTATTTTGACTCTCCTTTTTGTTTGCTCTAGACGTTTCAAACGGGTCGGCCCGCGTCCATATGGCCCGATCTGTTGGATATGATAATTGTTGGCCATGATATTGCAAATATTCTCTATCTTTTGTCTTAACATTTTTTTTTGTTTAAAGTTTCTAGGGAGTTGAAGATATTCATAAAAGTGTTCTCACATATTTAGATGGTAACTAAAGGGTATATTGATATATAAACTGAAAAAGTACTCAATAATTTCTAATATATAAAATTTAAGGTATTTATTGTTTTTCTATATTTTAAAAGAAAAATACTACCTATACAATAATGCGTAGACAGTTTTTCACGCAAATGTTTTTTTTGAAAAAATTAAAACAATATATACTTGTTCGCGAAAATCCGTTGAAAATCGAAAAGCTTGAAAATTTAATAAAATATATTCACTTGATTCTTTTTATTCTTAGTCCTTGTGTTTTCTTGTATGTAATATAGGAAGTGAAAAGGTTTTGCTAATTCTTTTGGCCAAGAAGGTAATGAAGATGCATATGCTTTCCACATTGTTTTCATCTTCAACATTCATATTCACATAAAATGATAGAAAACAAACAGTTCCCCAGAGCAAATGATATTATGCAATCAAGCAAACAAGACTCTAGACCATTTGTTTCTTTTTTCATATCATTACCGCGCCGATATCAGAGCAGCTCCGGCCTTTCCCAATGTATCGAAAAAATATTCATCAAAATCCTCTTACAGATAAAATTATTTTATGGTTATAAAATCTGGAAACAAAGAAAGGCAAGATTTCACCTTTTCTTTTACGTATATTAACATGGTTATTTCAAAGCCAATCATCAATTTGGGACAAATCCTGAAACTTTTACAGTAAAAAACAAACGACATGTAAGAGGAGACCAAATTTCCATGTAATGAACATAACTGATAGAGACAATCGTCAATTCCGAAAGCTAACAAAAATTATGTTTTTAACGAAAGTTAAATATTTTTATTAAACAATTATTTTGTAAAAGATTTTTTTGGGACGATTACTTAAACATTAACAAAAAACTAATTGACAAAAAAAGACACACAACAAAAAAGACAAAAAAAAAACACAATAAACAATAAAAACCTTAAACAGAAAAAAGCAAGCTTAATTCACACTTCACTCTCTCCGCGGTTACCTTCATTTTCCCTATTATCATTCACTCCGACACCGGCCTCTGCAGTGGGATTTGGCATAGTCACAGAGCTGGGATTACCAGTGAGGTAATCATCCTTGTGAATACCATTTACAAGGAAGTTAAATGTTCTGGTGCGAGCCACCACTGCGAAGATATCTGATCTCTGGAGTTTGGAGCTTTTGTTCTCATCGGCATGGAACCACGAGCGAATTGTGAGATGAGCGAGGAACTTCTCGCAAGCCTTGGGAAGTAGGATTTGTCCTTCAGTGGAGACCAACCCCACATCAGGATCCGACTTCATGGTCCCCTTGATCCTTCACAGCGAAAACTTGTCTCGGCTGAATTCCGGCAAAGATTCAATTAATTGATTCTCCATTTGCTGCTGGTACGCTGGCTGACTCTTGGGATTGTTGTTATTCTCCTCATTTAGTACTATGTTTTATTTTCTTCTTCCTTAATTTCTTATGGATTTGGAGATTTTCATTGGAGGTTCGACATATTTAAAAGGATAGAAAACAGTCAACACACAATTTACTAGTTTCCTAACTATAAATTTTGACTCTTTAAAGATATCTAATATTAATTAATGTTATTACCATAATGTGTGTGTATTTTGACTCTCCTTTTTGTTTGCTCTAGACGTTTCAAACGGGTCAGCCCGCGTCCATATGGCCTGATCTGTTGCAAATGATAATTGTTGGCCGTGATATTGCATTATTCTCTATCTTTTGTTTTAACATTTTTTTTGTTTAAATTTTCTAGGGATTTGAAGATATTCTTAAAAGTGTTCTCACATCTTTAAAGGATAACTAAAGTGTAGATCTATATATAAATTGAAAAAGTACTCAATAATTTCTAATATATAAAATTTAAGGCATTTATTGTTTTTTTATATTTTTAAAAGAAATAACTACTACCTATACAATAATGATTAGAAATTTTTTTATGCTAATTGTTTTTACCAAATTAAAACCATATATACCTTGCACGCAAAAATCCGTTGAAAATCAAAAAGCTGGAAATTTTAATAAAATAGATTCAATTGATTCTTTGGATTCTTATACCTTGTTTTTCCTTGTATGTAATATAGGAAGTGAAAAGATTGTGCTAATTCTTTTGGCCAAGAAGATAATGAAGATGCATATGCCTTCCACATTGTTTTCATCTTCAACATACATATTCGAATAAAATGATAGAAATCAAACAATTCGCCCGAGCAAATTATATTATTCAATGAAGCAAACAAGACTTGAGACCATTTGTTTGTTAACTCTTGTATATCATTACAGAGCCAATTTTTTTAAAAATACTCATCAAAATCCTCTTACAAGTAAAATTATTTCATGGTTATAAAATCTGGAAACAAAGAAAGGCTAGATTTCACTTTTTTTTTAATTACCTCAACATGGTTATTTCAAAGCCAATCATCAATTCGGGCCAAATCTAGAAAAGTTTACATTAATGGACATACGACATGAAAGAAGTGACCGAATTTCCATGGAATGAAGATAACTGATAGAGACAATTATCAATTCAGAAAGCTAACAAAAATTAAGTTTCTAACGAAAGTTCAAGATTTTTATCAACCAATTCTTTTGTAAAAAATTGTGTTTTAGACGATTACATAAACATTAAGACAACACAAATTGACACACACAAAAAAAGACAAAACCCTAAACAGACAAAAGCAAGCCTAATTCACTCTTCACTCTCTCCGTGGTTACCTTCATTTTCTCTAGTCTCATTCACTCCAACACCGGCCTCCGCCGTGGGATTTGGCATAGCCACAGAGCTGGGATTACAAGTGAGGGACTCATCCTTGTGAATACCATTGATAAGGAAGTCAAAGGTGCTGGTGCGAGCCACTGCTGCAAAGATATCTGTTCTCTGGAGCGTGCAGCTTTTGTTCTCATCGGCGTGGAGCCACGAGCGAATTGTGAGATGGGCGAGGAACTTCTCACAAGCTTTGGAAAGTAGGATTTGACCTTCAGCGGAGACCATACCCACATCAGGGTCCGACTTCATGGTCCCCTTGATCCTCCTCAGCGGAAACTTGTCTCGGCTGAAGTCCGACCCAGATTAAATTTGTTAATTTTCCATTTGCTGCCGGTATGCTGGCTGAATCTTGTGATTGCTGTTATTCTCCATATTTATTACTATGTTTTATTTTCTTCTTACTTAATTTCTGATGGATTTGGAGATTTCCATTCGTGATTCAACATATTTAAAGGGATAACTCAGCTTCTATGGATACTATTGGTTAGAAAACAGTCAACATGAAATTTAGTACTTTCCTAACTATAAATTTTGACTCTTTAAAGATATATAATATTAGTTAATGCTATTACCATAATGTGTGTGTATTTTGACTCTTCTTTTTGTTTGCTCTTGAGGTTTCAAACGGGCTGGGCCGCGTCCACATCCATATGGCCTGATTTGTTGCAGATGATAATTGTTGCCCATGATATTGCAATTATTTTCTATCTTTTGATTTTACCTTTTTTTGTTTAAAGTTTCTAGAGAATTGAAGATATTCGTGAAAGTGTTCTCACATATTTCGAGGATAACTCAAGGATAGATTGATATATAAATTGAAAAGGTACTCAATAGTGTCTAATATTTAAAATTTAACGCATTGATTGTTTTTATATTTTAAAAGAAATAACTACAACCTATTCAATAATGAGTCGACATTTTTTTCATGCTAATTGTTTTTACCAAATTAAAACCATAAATACCTTGCGCGCGAAAATCCGTTGAAAATCAAAAAGCTGGAAAATTTAATAAAATAGATTCAATTGATTTTTTGGATTCTTAATTATACCTTGTGTTTCCTTGTATGTAATATAGGAAGTGAAAAGATGTTGCTAATTCTTTTGGCCAAGAAGGTAATGAAGATGCATATGCCTTCCACATTGTTTTCGTCTTCAACATTCATATTCACATAAAATGATAGAAATCAAACAATTCGCGAGAGCAAATGATATTATTTAATCAAGCAAACAAGACTCGAGACCATTTGTTTGTTTTTTTCATATCATTACAGCGCCGATATCAGAGCAGCTCCGGCATCTCCCAAGTATCAAAATCCTCTTACAAGTAAAATTATTTCATGGTTATAAAATCTGGAAATAAAGAAAGGCTAGATTTCACCTTTTTTGCATTATCTTAACATGGTTATTTCAAAGCCAATCATCAATTCGTGTCAAATCTAGAAACGTTTACAGTAATGAACATACGACATGTAAGAAGTGACCGAATTTACATGGAATGAAATAACTGATAGAGACAATCATAAGTTAAAGGTTTTTATTAAACAATTCTTTTGTAAAACTATTGGGGTTTGAAGTAATAAAACAGATTTTTTGTAAAAAATAAGTTTTTTTTAATAATAAAACTTTTTTGAAAACAGATTTAGGTTTCGAAAGAAAGTTTGTTGCTAGATCATAATACTTATGCATTGAGAATTAGGAAAAACAGCTTCAGATCTGAAGATAATTTTGTGTTTCTCTCTTCTTCTTCTTCGAGATTTACAATTATCTCTTTGTTTCTGTGTTTTCTTTTTCCAATCAATATTAAAGTAAAATCCCACTCAAATGATAAATTTACAGAACCTCGTAACCATAGGATGATGATTCTCATTCAGAAATTAATCATTTCTCATTTAGACGGTGCTTACTGTTAAGTACTTCAACAGTGAACACAAACATTCCCACCGGAGTAACAATTTTTTTTATTATTATTAAAGAGAAACAACTTCAATTATTAAAGTACTTCAACACAAGCATTCCTACAGGAGTAACAATTTAATGTGTTGAAGTTGAAAATAACTAAACTAAACAGCATCATTATCTTCTTCATCATCATCTTTTGGAGGAGGTTTATTAAGATCAAACCTCCCAACAGATTCTGCTTCAGTCACCTCATGTTCCTCTTCTTCCTCTAGTTTGACGTTTAGATCAACCTCTAAACGTCTCACACCTTCGCCTCCTGAAGCAATAGCACCGCCGCTTTCTTCTCCGGCAGTAATACCACTGCCGTTTTCTTCACCTCCTGAAGCAATAGCACCGCCGCTTTCTTCTCCGGCAGTAATAGCACCGCCGCTTTCTTCACCTTCTGAAGCAATAGCACCAACGGCAACAACAACAGCTTCGCTATTTTGATGAGAAAATTCTTTGGCGGCCTCGGAACCATCAACAATTGTTTTCTCCATAATTCTTTGGCACAGATGAAAGAAAAATGATTCTCGTGTCAATGTTTTTATATCTGTATTTCATGAAACCAATACTTTGAACCAAATTTTGGTAAGTAGAGTATTCTTTTTGAATTTTGTTTTTTTTCTCTTTTTCGGTTATTCTTTAACGTAAACTTTGACTATTGTTGGATATTTTTATAAAGGTAATAATAACAATACAGGTCAATGAAGAATGAAAATAGTGTGACCCTTCTCATATAAAACAAAATATTTATAATTTGTGATAATACTCTTCCTAAAATGTGAAAATACGTTTCCTAAAACATGATAATCAAGATTATATTCTCTTGCTAAAACCCAAGATCTGGTCAGTATTTTCTAGTCAAGATCCACTTCTAAAACTTAATACTTATTCAATGGATACAACCTGAAAAATCCGCCAATAACCAGTGATCCAACGAGGCAATGATTCAAGAAAATAATCTACTTTATTTAGAGTGTTTGATTTAAAAAAAAAAAAATTTAAACCTGCCAAGAAAATTTTTTACTTCTATGGATTTTGATTTTAGAAAATTGCATAAAAATTATTAGATACCGGTTCGATCAGAGTTATACTGGATCTACATTTGGTTCTCTTTATACAGCAAATTCGTTTATATCGTAGGTTGTAGTCTTTTGACAATACAATCAATAATATTTGAGCTTACTATTTAAACCTATTGTACATATTTCATATTGCTGTAACTATTTGTCTATTTGGTAATGGTACGTTGAAAAGGCTCACACTATCTTCAAGTCTTAGAGACTCGGTGAAGACTTAAGTAAAACTTCCTCGTCCTATAAACCACGCTGAGACTAAACACCATAGCCATTAGACACACCACAGACATGAGACCGCACGTGACTGAATAACACACCGAGCCCATGCAGACAAGCGACTCAGTCTCTGTGGTGAATCCTGCTTGCTTTTTCGCATAGTAGTCATAGATGTTACTTGCGATCACACCTGAGAACACAAAAGACCCAATAGGCAACGCTGTAATCTGGAAATTGTAGAGAGAACCAAAGCTCTTTAGGCCAAAAATGTCAGAGACTGAAGCAGGAGCGATCGCCCAATGAGCTCCATAACCCATTCCTATCACAATGGTCACTATATAGATCTTCCCGGGCCAGTCTATGGCATAGTAGATAAGTCCTAAAGACATTATGCCTTGGACCCCAGACATTGCTAATGTCCTTGGAAGTGAGAGTTTCCTAGTGAAAGTAATGAAAATGTCATTTAAAAAAACTAAATGTTTATGTTTGATGTGGTTTTAGGTTTTGTACCTTATGATAAGCTCTGAGAAGTAGCCACCAGCAACACGGCCAAGAAAATTGGAGATGCTAATCAGTGAGACGAATACTTTAGTGTTGTTGTACCCAAGGGAATAACAAATCTGACCAAGATTGTCGATAACCGTAATTCCCGAACCTACACCTAGAACTAGAGACATAAATATAAGCCAAAAATCGACTTGTCGCAAAGCCTGTAACAAGGTGAAATCTTCTCCTACACACGGCGCTTTTCTCTTTTCCGGCGATACATCATTCCTCTCTATCAAAGTTTTAACCTCATTCTCATCCACATTAGAGGTTCCTTCTTTAGGCTTCACTAAGGTAGCATTACTACCCGAGATAAAAACCGATGAAAAAGGAACAAGAACTGGAAGAACCATGAAAATGACAAGGATGGCTCCAGAAGTTGTAATCACTGTTTGAGTTATATCAACAAGACTCTGAACTACCAATATTCCTAATAAATAAACTGCAAGGACAACACAGAAACCGTAAATAGCTAGGAATCGTAAATCATCAGATCGCGAGTTCGTTCTGTAACTTCGTTCCACGGGTCTAACAATGAATAGTAGAGCAAGAACCACAAGTGGTGGTCCAAGAGCGACCATGAGTATAACCGAAGAATCGTGAGTTGGACTGAACATTAAATAAACCTGAGTCAAGATTGCTCCACTTAAACCAGAGAACCCTTTTAGGATTCCCACTACAGGACCACGGCTTTCGGGAAAGTTACGAATGCATGACACAAGAGATGCTGTATTGTAGTATGTTTCACCATTTGTTCCCACGAAAATAGCAACAAACAACTACATAAACAAACAAAAAAATTAGTTACTTTCTATAGATTAAGAAACCAGAATCAGGAAAATTAAATCATGTGCTTGCTAATTGCAGTCGCAGCAGCGACAGTCAAACGAACATGGCTTTACTAAAGTACATTTGAAATATAAAATAAAATCTAATAAATGTTACATCAAATACCATTGTTAAAAAATATTTTAAAGAACAAATTAACACTTTTTTTTTGGTAAAATAACAAATTTACACATGTTAATAAAGTTCAGACCAATCTCAAATCTAAAACAATTATCTTCTCCTAAAATCATTAATATTAATATAATCTTATCAAACTTAACGTGGGATAGAATCTAGTGTTTACTTATGAAGGAAAAACAAAAGTTTCACAAGTTTATGATAGAACGTAACACATTTTATTTAATTTTCTAATTGTGACATAACTGGAATTAATTGAAGTTCAAGAAATCAAATATGACTTCTTAACTATACTCTCTAGCAAAATTACGTACACATATGTTTTAGATTTCTACTAAAAAAAGTCTAAAACTCAGATATATATATATATATGCTTACATTTTCGTCATTTAGAAAACAAAGAATCATAATGAACCCCAAAATATTGCAAATTAAGAGAATTAATACCAAAAAATCAATAGGAAAACACACTTAGTAAAGCAATAAGTCGAATGTAAAAAAAATGTCGAATGTATATGTAAATATGATTCAAGAAAAAAGTCAACTAACCATCCAGAGGGGTAAAATAGGTAATTGACCAGTGACGACGAGCCAAACAACACCGTAACCGACAAGATTCTGAGTGGCACCGACGAGAAGAACCACCCAGGAGGGTGAGACTTCCGATAAGCCTCCGGAGACGAATCCGATGGCGTCGCCGAGGTTCTTAGCAACGCCGAGAAGAGCGATCTGTTTCTGGTTGTAACCTTGGGAAGTTTTGATCGCCGGTGACATAGAGCCGCCGAATAGATAACCGACGCCGGCGACGGATTGGATCCACATGGCACAAACGAAGACTAGCCATCGGTCGTTGACTAGGACCTCTAGTTTGTGACGCCACCAAGACATAGTCAATGGCTCAAAAACAAAATTAAAATTTTTGCCAAGGAAGGAAAATAATCATTTGAGAATAAAGCTAATAAAATTGCAAAACAAACCGGTTAACAACAAAAAGAAATTCAAAACAAACCGGTTGAATTACAATCAGATTTATTAATTGTTACTAAATTGGATACAAAATTTCGTAAATCCAATGTACAACAAAAATATCCTCTAATATTAAGGGTCAATATGCTAGATGATCTTTGATCAAAAAAACTTGAGAAAATAATTTTGTGCTAGAAAAAGTTAATAACTAACTTATTTTAGGGAGTGAAAAATCAAAAATAGTCTGGGCAATTGGCAAGGAGAAATAGGTAGATTGGGTAATTTAGAAAATAACACATATTATATTAAAATAGCACCATATTGAAATAGAGTACTGGAGTAAAGAAAAATTAGTGTGATACTATAAAATAACATGAAATTTGAAATTAAATTAAACATTTTTTCAGAAAAATAAAAGATAAATATGGTGAAAAGAGAATAAATAAATCAAAATAACTTAACTGACATCTTGAATTTTTGAAAAAAACATGACATATACAAATAACAGTTTTTTATTTAAAATTAACGTGCAAACAAAAATAATAATGTGTGCTTATTTAAAATTAGTGAGACATATTTTAAAAATAGGTTATTTCGTCAAAAAAAATATACTGACAAAAACAGAAAAATTCAAAAGAAATCTGAAAATAAGAAAAATGGAAATAACAAACGTTTTTTTAAAATAAAATGAAATATGACGAAGGACTCAAATGTAATTTTATTTTGCTCCTAGACAAGTATTGTAGCTCGTAGTTATTTTGTTAATTTAATTTACTTTTTGGGTCCTGCAATTATATTACCCATATATTAAAGGTTAAAATGTTTCTTAGTTTGAGGGTGTAAAATGTTTCTTAACTTTTCTCCTTTTATTTGATCATTTGTTATGCCTCATTTCTTTGTTACAATCTTTTGTTTTCTATGTTGTTTCTACATCTTTGAGAAGAACCCAACAAAGATCAAGAACTATGGAATCTGAAGAAAAGTGTTTTTACAGCTACGACTACAGCTATATATGGTCTTTAGAATCTCTAGTTAGTTGTAATGTTCAATAAAAAGTACGACATAAGATTTTACAAACATAGTAAACCACAAAAGTGCTCTATCGTAGATTGTCTAGCAATTGCATGAAAGGTTAAGGTGTTTTTTTACCAACGCATACATTTAACAAAATTTATAGCAGGAAAAAAAAAAGAACAGCACCCGTCAATACAAATAAGTGTTTACTTATTTATTATATACAATTCATGTGTAAGGTAAAAAAACGAATAAGCAACAAGATCAAAGACAACAAACACGAATAAATGAAAGGTTTTAAAAAATTGGTTTGCATGATCTGGAGAATGAATATGTTAGTTTGAGTTGCGTTTAAGGTACACCAAAACTCCAAGTCCAGCGGCAAGAGCAGCCCCGGCTGCAACCGTTTTGTAAGCGGCTGCCCATGAGCTTGACTGTTCGTACTCCATATTCTCTGAGCTTAAACCTCTCTTGTGCCCTCTCTCTTCTGTGTAGTCCAAATGCAATTTCAAACCCTGCACCAATTTTGGAATCCCCAAACCCAAATATATTCATTCTTTAGCTCAACAATCCACATAAACCAAACCGAACCAAAACCCGGATTGAAGGTCTCAATCCTTAGTACCTTGCATTGACAATAAGAATGGAGGAATTACTTATTTACCTTCCAGCCTATTGATTTTGCGTGTTCTACAGCAGCTCCAAGATCACCATCTGATGCTAAAACGACTTTATCATTGTCTTCATCTTCATACTACAAATCACAAAATATGTCAAGAAAATTATAGTGTAAAAAGCTTTCGAATTTCGAAAAGATACATTACCATTATCTGAGGCAAATGATCAGGATCAATGTCATCTCCCATTCTTTGTAGAATTGCAGTTATCAGAGTTGTCAAACTCTGTGTTTCTATAATTGGAAAATTAAAAGTGTTAATGAACATAAAAAGGTGTTTTTATTTCCAATAAGTTATGATTTAACGAATCTTACCACACACAAATCTATGCATCCGTCCCTTTTTATCTTTAAGTTTGAAAGCAAATGTGTTAGGAAATGAGAATGATTTTGTTCCTTCTATCTCTGAAGATAATTTAAATGATTCTTCTTCACTGCAAAATTAGTTTAAAGAACTCAAGCTTTTAATCAAAAAACACTAATATGGTTTACAGAAGCATAAGTAAAAAATAAACCTCCTCATTTCATCTCCATCTTCGTTAGGAGACGAAGCCATAGCCGAATCCCAAAACTTTTGCATCATTGAATTTGCTGTCTCATTATTTATTCCAGCCGTACTTCCAGCCTAGTCCAAAACTAAGTTAGAATACAATCTTCAACAAGAATGATAACAACTTATATCAATCTTGTCTCATGTTTACTACAAAAAACAAAAAAAGTGTACCGTAGTAACAGCAGCATGAGTTATGTGGATTACATCAATAACAGCTACAACATCTCCATCTGTGTGATATCATCAACATTGGACAAGTGATGAAATAACAAATTCTTCATATTTTCTTGTTCAGAGTCAGTTTTGGTTACCTTTATCTAATACAGGAAGATGCAGAAATTTTCCATTATGCATTATATGTAAGGCGTCAACAATTGCCATATCAACTGTTGCAGATTCTGGATTTTGTGTCATAACCTATAGAATAATTGAAAAGAAACAACTAAGACAAGAAACGACCATTGATATAAATCCTACCAGAATCAAAATTAATCCGAAACCAAAGAACATAAGGAAAATATTACCTTCTCCACAGTAGTAGTCTCTGGAGGAAGGTTTTGGGCTATCACTCGCATTAAGATGTCCTTTGAGCTAACAAAAAACACAATTTAAAATTAAAGTTCCATTAGAAGAGTTTGAAACATGATATGTTAATTAAACTTGAGACAATAGTTGCAGAACAGGCTTATTCTGCAGATAAACGAAAGCCAAATATGAGACTTACGTAAGAATCCCTACTAATTTGTTTTCAAGCATCACCATGGCTGAGCTAGACTGATACTCAACCATCTTCATGGTTACTCCTAAAACTGTCTCATCCAAACCAACCTTTAAAACCCTGTACATTTTCATTCCAAATTTACTCATTAAGCTTTTGCATTTGCTCTTGATAAAACAAGAATAAGATCAAATTGATTTATAAATATGATATAAAAGAAGATATTACCTACTTTGTATTCTCTGGAATTATAGTTGAAAGCGAAGGCTTGAATATTCGTTCTCTAAGTGTCTCCATAAATGTGTTTGGTCCTATCTCCAAAAAAAAAAAAAAACATAATCAGAGATATAATTAAACGGAGATTCTTAGTTCCATAATTATTTATCATACCAGCTATAGATGTTCCCCAGTTCTTTTCAACGCCTTCAACAGCTGCAGCAATAGCTTTACCCTTCTCAATTGATCTTTCCAAACGAGCAATTGCATCATACAAACATTTTGCAATATCGAGAAGTGCAATAACTTCTCCATTCTCTACCACCGGCAAATGTCTAAATTTGCCTGCAGATCCACTTGTCAGAAACAATATATAAAGCAAAGAATTTATGAAAGAAGCAAGAAAGAAATGTGTTGTTACAAACCTTGAACCATCTTTTGAAGAGCTTCTACAGCAATAGTGTCAGACAAAACAAAGACAGGGTTCTTAGTCATAACTTTAGATACAGGTGTTTCTTCAAGGTTGAGTTCTTTAGCAATCACTTTTGTTGCTATGTCCTTTTAAACCAAAAATAGAGGAATTAGATCTGTCAAAGATCAAGACACATTTTGTATAGGTTATGAAATTCTTTTTACCCTGTCTGTAAGGATCCCACAAAGTAATGCATTAGAATCAGTCAACAACAATGCATCAACACGACGTGCAGCCATCCTTCGGCAAGCTTCATATAAAGTTGTGCTATCAGGTACAGTAAGGGCTTTACACAACCTTAGTCTCTTTACAGTTCTCTCTCCACTCCTTTCACCACTCAAGCTTCTACAACATGATGCAAACAAGTAATACATGAAAAACTTCACCAGCAAAAGCAAACAAACACCAAAGCTTGCGCTTAATACATCTCTTTGGAAATTTTTACAATTTTGCGAATCAGGCCATAACACCAAATTGGAAGCATCAGAGATGATTACTATACATTTAGCTCTTTCACAGTTTATGAATCTTCCTCACAAGAATTGGCTAGAGTCATTACACCGGAAAAGATAACTATCAAATGCAGCTTTAACAACCAACAAACCAAGTTTCCTTATTCGCAATATCGAAGCAATGTAATTATGTATAGTGATGATCAATCAGCAAAGCTAATTAATAACTAATGATCCAGCTCAAATGAAGAAGTAGTACCACTTGCAATCTCCAAAAAACCTACTTTTAAACATACTTAATCATATTCCTACAAAATTAACAAGCATACCAATAAGCCTAATCAAGATCAACTAATGACTTTTAGCATCTATAATGATAAAGAAGTAACGATTAAAGAGTGATTACATAGAAGAACGAGAAGATGTGAGAGATCTTCGTGGGAGATCCGAGCCACCACCACCACCACCTTCGTTTTCAGAAGCTTTCTTCCTTGCTTGAAATGAATGACCAGAGAACGATAGACTTTTCCTAGACGAACCACCTTGATTTGCCATTTTCTCAAAATTTCCAATCTCCTTCCTCAAATTCTGGAAAATAAGTTAGACGCAGATTTTGACTTTTCCACAAATTAAACTTCAAAGCGAAAACTCAACAATGTTCTATATCTATTCACAGAGGATTCAAATTTCAGAATGGAGAGAATCTTCAATCAATTCCAGATTATGATCGATAATTTTTCGAATTGCTTACAGAATCGTACGGATTTCTAATTGAGCGACGTGGATGCGATTGAGAATTTTGAATTATCCGTATTCTTGAGATTATTAGAAACAAGACGATTGGTGATGAATGTTTTTGTTCAAGGGATTGGATTTTCTCGGGAAAATTTGGAAGAGAAAGTTGAAAGGAGAGGGAAAGAGTGAACCAGAGGAAATAAAAATAAATTTTGTTTTTTTGTTTTTTTTAATCCGTGGTGGAACTTTTCTTTTCTTGTATTTGCCAATCTGTTAACGATTAAAATACATATTTGTCCTTGCATTTGCTGGGAGTTATTCCACGCGGGAAGGACGACGCTGTCTCATTGTTCTTTTCTTATCTCAAAGGTCTTCTATTGGGTTTAGATTTTTTGCTCTCACTCAATGATGTTTACGTGGGAAATGACGTGGGAAATGGTGTAGAAACGAGAAAATAGCATTTTAATCTCAAAAGTGTCAAATGCTAACATTTTAAACGTTAAAGATATTACACTAACATTTTAAATTTTTAAATTATTTTTATTAACACTTTAAACTTTAAAAATATCTTCCACATTTTTCCGCCATAAAATTCATTACAAAATATTTATCGAAAAACTAACCGAATTTGTGATGGTAATCCGATAAAATATTTTGACGGTAATCTGATAGATTTTCGACAAAATAATTTTGTCGGAATTTTAGAAATTCAAACAGTTATATTAATGTACATATTTTTCAACGGTTTTTCAAAAATTGGTCAGAAATTATCTTACGGATTACTGACATAACTATTTTGTCGAAAATTCATCGGATTAAGATCACGTCAAAATTTTGTCACTACAAGAATATGTTAAGAAAAACTGACAGAATTTCTGACGTAATCTTAGTCCGACGAATTTTTGACATAATAGTACATCGATAATTCGTCGAACAATTTTTTACGGATTTCGAGTAACCAACAAAAATCTGTTAGAAATACAACTGTTTGAATTTTGAAAATTCCAACAAAATTATTTGATCAGAAATCCATCGTGTTACCGTCAAAATATTTCGTTGGACTACTGTCAGAAATTTCGTTAGTTTTCTGGTAAATATTTTGTAATAAACTTTATGGCAGAAAAACGCGGGAGGTAGTTTTAAGATTTAAAGTGTTAGTAAAAATAGTTTGAAAGTTTAAAGTGTTAGTAAAAATAGTTTGAAAGTTTAAAGTGGTAGTGTAATACTTTTGAGGTTTAAAGTGCTAGCAGATAACACTTTCAAGGTTAAAAATATTATTTTCCATGTGGAAACTGAATACAAATAATTAAATTTTTAAATATTATTTTATAATTTATATATTTTATAAAATATTTCAAGTCTTAAGTTTCTTAGAGTTTTGCATTTATTTTTAATATTATATATTATTGATAATATTAAAATATTCTCTTCTCTTTCTCCGATTCGACTTTCGAGGCTGAGGTGGTGAGGTTTTCAAGGTGGTTTAAATCAGAATCTCTGTCGGCTCCGAACGTCTTGAGGACAGTGAATCATGATGGAGTTGTTGAACCGTAGGCTCAAGATAATAAGAGTTAGGATTTTAAGAGATGAATTTGGAGTAAATAGGTGTTTTTATTGATATCGTGGAAAACAAGTAACAAGAGAGATTATAGTTTTTAAGCAAAGAAGATAAAAGATATGTGAAATCTAGAATTTAGGTATTCTTAGCGATTTGTGGATAATCCCTCAATGTCTCGAGACCTCTTCTTTTATATTGAATCTACGACGGTTTCAGTCGGTTTTGGGCCTTAATCGGAGTTTTTTCTTATCTCTTTGTTCTTTCCTTTTCTGATTAACATTACCTTTTCTATTAAGTCGGCTCTTGTTTGTGCAAGTCGGCAAGTTCTTCTTGATGGGCTAAAGTCGATTTGGGCTTTAGGTGAATGGAACTTGATTTGGGTCAGGTTTATGGTAGGGTGTTAAATCCGATACCAACATGAGTTCAGTCTGGAGTCTGGATTGGGATTGAGGCACTTTCTTTGAACAAAAAAAACAAGGATCATTGTCTAAAATGGACTATTTCAGAAGTTTATTTCCAAACAAGGTTTTTTGGAATGATATTTTCAACTAAAAAATGTCTGTTTAGAAATGAATTTCTGAAAATGTCAATTTTGGATATTTTCTCAAAAAACAATGTGTTTTAAATTTAGTCTAATTTTAACGGTAATATAGATATGGAGATTATAGACACATAGATTTTTTTATTAATAGATTTAAAGTTGAAGAACTTTTTCATTAAATATATAATTGAAAAGTTTTTTACGATTTATGTTTAGTTGATGAGTTTTATTATTAAAAATCATAATAATATTATCTTATTTGTTTTCATATTTTGGGTTACATGAACTTCTAGTTAAACAATATTTGAAATTTTGACTAACACGTAAATATATTGAATGGTGAAACAAAAAAAAAACAAATGGATGACCAATTGTGATGTCCATGTATCCGTTTAAAAACAAATAATGAGTTTTAAATAGGTTTTAATAGCTTACCGTGATTTGAAAACCAACTATAACAAATTACTATAGTCAACGTAGTACGATAAAATCTACAATAAAATATAAACTTATACAAATAATCAACACATGTTAAAATGGTGGGACTCAAAGCTTCACGAAGACTGTCATAGGTTATATTTCTGATTTTTGAATATGGCGATTAGTTGGAGATTTAGTAATATATATCTTGTAACCAAAATGTTTCTATCATTTTATCTTAGTCGGATTTAAAGATAACAATGAGTACAAATGGTTGTTTGTAAATAAATGATTGGAAAAAGTTGAGTTGAATATTCAACTCATTCCTCTCAAAAATAGTAAAAATGAGTTGACCAATTTGGCAATTTTTCTATATAATTTGTTATTTTTTCAGTTTTTTTTTGTTGTTTCACCAAATTTCAAGCATAGTTCATAGCTCATTAAAAGGTTGTTACTTCTGTATCTCTGATGATGCTAACTTTGGGAAAGGCTTTGTTCTTCACCAGTAGATCTTCCCATCGTTTCTTAAATATCTCACCGTAGAGTTTGCATAATCCCTATTGTATATTAAGTATTCATTCTCCACTGATATTTGATTTAGCAACTTCTTGAAATTTATTTTGTTGCTTCCGATTGCTAGGCTTACATAATGCACAATTGAACCATTTTTTTCAGCATCTTCTTCCACCTTTTCTACAATCTCAAATACCAAAAAAAAATTGTTGGTCAACACCAAGTCATTAACTAAGCTAAAGCTTTCAATATCTGCCGCATGATCCATTTAAATGTTTAGTTTGCTAATTATCTTAAAATTATTAGAATCATGCGTAAGACTTGATAAGAGAAAACCAACAAAAAGACCAAAACCATTTCCAAAAACAAAGAGCAATTTTTGAAATGGATCCTTTCACAATTTTATTGTGAAAAATGACTCATAAGGAGTGAAATTGGAAACATAAAATTTTCTTTTTGACAATAAAATTGTGAAATGGTCATTTTTTAAAAAACTTTTTCCTAAAAAGTTTAAACGCACACAAAAATGCAAAATACATACACAATATGTATCCTAAAACTAAAAGCATGCAATAAGCCAATAATACATGCATGTCTCATTCTTTTATTTGTTGGTATTTTCATTTCTATCCATTTACCAACTTAATTAAGGAAGTTTCATCTTCTTTTAGTCAACGAGAGCTAATGATTAACAATATTACAAAAAGAGAGAGACCACTCAACCATCGTCTAACGAATCTCTCAAGACATTTAATCAAAGTCATCAACCCACACTTTGACCACGACAGAGCTGACGTGTAACGACATATCTTAAATATATTATGCCATTTCACCGCCAACCGTAACATCATCGTAAGTAATACTATAAATTTCTCTATATCTTTCTCTTAACATAACTTTTCTTTCTCTCTATCTTTCGAAATGGGCGACTGGATTGCAGCGGTGGTGGCGACGGTGCTGTTCATAGTTCTGACGCCGGGATTATTGTTTCAGTTTCCGGGCAACAACAACTTTGTAGACTTCGGGAAGATGGAGACGAGCGGATACTCAATCCTTGCCCACGCCTTCATTTACTTCGGCCTCGTTGTTGTCTTCACCGTTGTCATACACTTTCCTGGAGTTTAATTTCTAGTCTTTATACTTACACAAATATTTCTACTTTTTTATTATCTATATATATATATATATATATATGCTTTCTTACCTTTTTATATTATCAGCTTTACCATATTTTCCTTGTTCACGTGATTATTATATGTGTATTTATACTAATGTTTTGTATTTTACGTTATTATAACATCAAATTTAATTCACTTAAGATGAAACAAGAAAAAAAGAAGAAGAAAAACTTGTGATGCATAAGAATTTTCAGTAATGACAAAATGGGAGAGTTGACGAATTATACATTCATATATTTTTATTAAGACATTTATAAGTTAGAGTATATAAATATTTCAAATTTTATTAAAATTTTGAGCCAAAAAAAGACAGGCTACCAAACATATGCATATATATATAATGAATCTCTTGGACCATCTCAGCAGCCATTTCAGTTTTATCTGTTTTATATTCAAATATGTTTTAGCCAAAGAAAACAAATATTGTTTCAATTAACGTCCCCTTCAAAGTTTCCATGCAAAACTATTACTTTTTTTTTTGCTATTAATAAATGATTAATTATTGTTTTGAGCACTGACATAAAAAGACATGTTAGCTGCAGGTTTTCTTTATGTATGTGTATTCAATTCAATAAAAATATCATTACTAATGAAAAAAATTACTTATGAGTTATATGATCAGTCAGTTTCAATAGTACTCCACTTAACCAGCTTAAAAGAATAATCTCAAGATCTGTAACAGCGGACTTGGAAACATCAGTAATAGTCAGGTCCGGTCTTAAGACCAACACATAAAGCTTATGTTTGAGTCCTTAAAATATGTATTCCATATCAGTTAATCCAATCCGCGTCACGTCACATTAATGATTATTTGATATATCTTTTGATGCAGCTTTAGATTTGGACTCAAGAATCTGTATCTTTACATTTTAGAAATTGTGCTCACCTCAGGCGATGTGTTAATCGCTCTAATAGTATTTGAACCAGAGACCAAGGATTGACTTGGCTCACTCGTGCTATTACCATTTGAAATGTCTTCCTCTTTATGGATATACCAAAAACAAGGAAAATAAGAAGCCACTTCTAAGTTAAGTTCTATCTAAAGGAACTATTTAGAAGAACACAAACATGTTAAAACAAGCACAACCCTAATTAGAATATGATAAGGATTAGAAGATAAATAAATAAAAACACTAGTATTCGCAGCTAATGATGCACAAAAGTTTTGCTCAAATCAAAGCATAAAATAGACCTAGATTGAAAAAAATAGTCTTGAAATATTATTTTGAAAAACAAAAATATTGGAAAACAAGGCAAGGATAAAACTTTGAATTGGTGTGTTCGACGTCATTATGAAAGGGGTATTGGGTTAACGAACAAGGAGGTTATTAAATGTTTGGTTTTGCCTTTGGGATTAGTGTATCCATCACCCTCTCTGTAGAACAAGTTGAAGAGACGTCCAAAGTTGAAACACCGAAGAAGAATTGGTGCGGCACAATTAGGCCTGTCAATTTGAGTATTTACTCATGGGCCCCGCCCCATTAGATCCGCCGCGGAGCGGATGCATGTCAATTTTTTTTTTTAAAATCGTGGGTCGCGGGTCCGAGTCGAAGCATTTTTTGCGGGGCGGATGTGGATCGAAACATTTTGACATACGGGTTTGCGGGTACCCGCTTTAAAAAAAATTATTAATATTATTATTATTTTATAAAATTTAGTAGTTAAATTTTTAAAATATAATATATATATATATATCCAAATATATATTTTAAAAAAAATTAAGAATTTGTGTTTTTTAATACTAAAATTTTATTAATAAATATTATAAAAATTTAATTTTTTTTAATAAAATTATAAAAATTTAATTTTTTTTTTATTATTTCAAATTTTGCAGGTTACCCGTGGATATCCGCAAATTTAAGCGGGGCGGGTGCGGGTTCATTATTTTTATTTGGCGGATTGCGGGTTAATGCGGGTCGAAAATTTGTCTAATCCGCTACAGGGCGGGTCGCGGATCGCGGGTTGGACCCGCTTGACAGGCCTAGGCACAATATCCTTTATGTTCACAAATTCCTCCATAACCACTTTTTGGTACTCTCTATACATTTTATGCAACTCTTGGGATGTTTCTTTGCATCCTTGTTGACTCCACGTTGTTTCATGTAACAGTTGAGCCCATTAGCCACTTCTCCTCTTCTAATTTCAGTCTAAAAATATCATTAACCATGAGGCGAGAAAAAAAAAACAGAAATTAAAACGACACAAGAACCAAAAAGATCCCTTTAAGTTGAGGTGTACCTCGTAGCTTCCTACTGTTGGATCGATTTTTATTTAAGTCAAATATGTGTGTGAATATAAATGAGCCATTGTGATGTGGTTAAGCTCAAGTTGGAGCTCCATTGGAAGATGGATTAAGATTGGATGAGAGTCAAAACAGTTTCACGATTCCTGAGAATCAGGCTCATGAAGATCGTTGAAAGCATCTCGTCTCCCACTCCTCCTGGTTTTTTCGCTTTGACTTGGTTCACATCGTTGCTGAACAGATTGAAAACACCATTCAAAAAACCTCTATAAAACAAGAGCTATTTCTCTGTTTTATTGATGGACAACGGCACACATACATCAAAAAGATAAACTCCAGCAATCTCTCTAAAGTAAGTTATTCGAGAATAACTAGAGTTAGTTCGTTTAGAATTGATTTCGAGTGTTTGCGAAATCAATTGATAGTGGATTGTATTCTGGGACTCTTGGATCATTAGAACCTAGTAACACTACGGGAGATTCAAAGAGTTAAGGAAAGAGATTTTATTTCGCCTCCACTCGTTTCTTTTCTTAACCTTTTACAAATTTTAGTTTCAATCTTTTATCCGTAGTGTTGCTAATTTTAGCTCCTAAGACATGAGAAAATGTTTAATGTAAAAAAAGTAATATATATATATATATATAGTATTTTTAATCTGTGTGAAATATTCAGAAAAATAATCTTTCTGAAAACACTGGGAATATTTAAAGATATGAAATTAATACTTTTTAAACAACTGTGTTTTTAACCAAAACATCATCTATTTTAATACAGGAGTATTTAGCATGACATATTTCTTGATGATGTATTTTTTGATAGATCGGTGTAATTCAAATTACTCCTATAACATTTTGTGTCATAAATTAGTTGATTTCAGAACTCAAAGATTTGAAAAACTTGGAAATGGTGGACCTAAGTGGAAACCGCTTTAACGGTTAGATACAAGTACAAGGTAGATGACCACAAATGATTGAGTTTCTTTTCTAACTACACGCTTAATTAAGTAACTAAAACTTATGCGTTTGATTACTGTACGGATTTGCAAACTGAAGAATATGGAAGAGCTCAATCTCAGTAATACCAATCTTGTAGGCCAGTTTCCTTTATGCATAGCTAGATTGGCTGGACTTCGAGTTCTTGATATCTCATCGACCAATTTAACTGGTAAGCTACCATCAGATCTCGGTAACCTTAAATCCCTTGAGTACTTATCGTTGATTGATAACAAGTTTGAAGGAGTCTTCTCACTTGGTTGGCTAGCCAACCTCTCAGAGCTTAAGGTCTTAAAACTTGGCTCAACTAGCAACCCTTCCAAAGGATATTGGGAAGATTCTTGGAAGCTAAAATTTCAGTTGAGAGTTATTTCGGAAAATTATTGGAGGCCAAAATTTCAGTTGAGTTCTCTTTCATTAGGAAATTGCAATTTGGAGAAGGTTCCTCATTTTCTCCTATACCAAAATAATTTGCGTCATGTTGATCTCTCTGACAATAAAATTTCTGGACAGTTTCCTTACTGGTTGTTAGAAAACAATACAAAACTTGAGGTTTTTCTTCTACGAAATAATTCTTTTAGGAGTTTTCAGCTACCGAAGTCTGATCATAATCTGCTTTACCTGGATGTGTCAGTTAATGAATATGATCAACTCTTTCTTGACAACATTGGGTGGATACTTCCTCAGTTACAATACATGAATCTTGCGAATAACGGCTTTCAAGGAAATCTGCCATCTTCTCTGGGTAATAGGAAGAGTATTGAATATCTGGATATATCTCACAATAATTTCCATGGGAAGCTACCGAGAAGTATCTTTAAGGGTTGTTATTCATTGCGTATGTTGAAGGTGTCACATAACAATTAATCTACGTGAAGAGATTTTCCTAGAATCAGCCAACTTTACCAGTATGTATGTGTTGTATATGGATAACAATCAGTTTACAGGAAAGATTGGACAAGGTTGGCCGAGCTTGGAATTATTGGGTACGCTTGACATATCGAATAACAATCTCACGGGTGTTATTCCAAGTTGGATTGGCCAACTTCCATCCTTATCTGCATTACTGCTTTCAAACAACTCGTTGGAAGGTGAAATACCTGTTTCATTGTTCAACATATCCTATCTTCAGCTACTGGACCTCTCTGCAAACATTTTATCTGGGAGCATACCTGCACATTTCAGTTTTACATCTCCGCTTGTGCCACTTCTTCAAGGCAATAATTTATCAGGCGCTATTCCGAACACGATGTTAGTGAATGTCAGTACACTTGATCTGAGTGATAATAGATTGTCTGGGAGTATTCCGGAATTCATCAACCCCCGAAGCATCAATATTCTACTTCTTCGAGGGAATAAATTAGCAGGTCGTATTTCGCACCAGTTGTGTGGCTTAAGAAACATTCAACTTATGGATCTTTCCAACAACAGACTGAATGGATCCATACCTTCATGTCTCAGCAATACATCATTTGGTTTTCGAAAAGAGGATACATTCGACAATTATTATGATAACGAATTTAGACTTGGAGCAGCTTTAAATATATATATTTTAAATCTCTGATTGTGGAAGATGACTTTTCCAACTATTATGAGGCTGGCACCCAGACGAAAATTGAATTTGTAACAAAACACCGATTCAATGCCTACAGGGGTAAAAATCTCAAATTATTTTTTGGACTAGATCTCTCAGAAAATGAGCTAACTGGTGAGATCCCGGTAGAGCTTGGAAGTCTTGTGGAACTACAATCTCTTAATCTTTCTCACAACAACTTATCAGGTGGGATACCAGAAAGCTTTTCAGGTCTGAAGAATGTGGAAAGCCTTGATCTTTCTTTTAACAGATTACAAGGTCGGATCTCGCCACAACTAACAGATCTAAGCAGCCTAGCTGTGTTCAAAGTCTTATACAACAACTTATCAGGAGTCATTCCACAGGGAAGACAATTTAACACCTTCGATACACAAAGCTACTTAGGTAATCCTCTTCTATGTGGGAAACCTACTGACCTAAGGTGCGAGAGCAATCACTTTCAAGAAACAGATAATGGAATTGAAGATGTTGGATCCACCATCGACATGGTGTCTTTCTACTGGAGTTTTGCTGCAGCCTATGTCACAATACTTATTGGAATACTTGCATCTCTCTCATTTGATTCTCCTTGGAGCAGAGCTTGGTTCTACATTGTTGATGCTTTCATCCACAGGACGAGGAATTTGTTATGGTAAAATACTAGGTGACAAATGCTTCTTATGTACTAGTTTCATTGTCTCCCTCGTCTGTTGTTGTTCTTTTCATACTCCCAGCTTTGTTTCACAAAACCAGAATATAACTTATGTTTTGTTCTTGTGTACTGTCTTTATTTTTGAATAAATGGAATACCTCAAACATATATTGGTTCTAGTTTAGTGGTTGGACCAATAAAGAATCTACTGAAATACAAAAACTTGCATGAAACAATCTTAAAGTAGAAAAGAGTACGAAGACTCAATAAAGAAGATAATCTATACAGAGAACTTGCCCTTAGTTCTCTTTCTTCTCCCTTAATGGATTTTTTGAATTTTGGTATGAGCCCATGGCAAATGCCAATATTGCAATGGGCCAGAGACGGGCATTAGTGCTTCATCCATTATATTTTTAGAGGGTGCTCCGAGTTGCGCTACTTCGAACAACTGTAGAATTCCTCTAACATCTCTAGCTAGACTCTCCTTGAACCTCCCATCTTCACCTCTTATAATATTTACGGACCTATAAATTAAATATAAAAATAAGATATTATAAATTATCATGTTCGGGCAACATATAAAATTTAAGATAATTGTTGGAAAAAAGGTCAAGATGATTTTAAGTAAATAAATATAAGTTATTTAAAAAAAAATTAAGATATAATAATTCATAACAAACCCCGCGCATATGCGCGGATATTAGCCTAGCTAGTATATATAATGAATCTCTTGGACCATCTCAGCAGCCATTTAAATTTTATATGTTTTATGTTAAAATATGTTTTAGCCAAAGAAAAAAAATTGTTTCAAGTAAGCCCTTTAAATTTTCCAATTTTTCATGCAAAACTATTAATTTTTTTTATTTTGCTATTAATAAATGATTTATTATTGTTTTGAGCATTGACATAAAAAAAGATGTGGTAGCTGTTTTCTTATGTATGTGCATTCAATTCAATTAAAATACACTTCTAATAAAAATATTTTACTTATGAGTTAGGAGGATCTGTCAGTTTCAATAGTACTCCACTTCACCACCTTACAACAAAATATCTATTATAGCGGACTTGGAAACATCAGTTCAGGTCCGGTCTTAAGACCAGCACATAAAGCTTATGTTTGAGTCCTTAAAATATGTATTCCATATCAGTTAATCCAATCCGCGGCACGTCACATTAATGATTATTTGATATATCTTTTGATGCAGCTTTAGATTTGGACTCAAGAATCTGTATCTTTACATTTTAGAAATTGTGCTCACCTCAGGCGATGTGTTAATCGCTCTAATAGTATTTGAACCAGAGACCAAGGATTGACTTGGCTCACTCGTGCTATTACCATTTGAAATGTCTTCCTCTTTATGGATATACCAAAAACAAGGAAAATATGAAGCCACTTCTGAGTTAAGTTCTATCTAAAGGAACTATTTAGAAGAACACAAACACGTTAAAACAAGCACAACCCTAATTAGAATATGATAAGGATTAGAAGATAAATAAATAAAAACACTAGTATTCGCAGCTAATGATGCACAATAGTACCCATCAAATTTTATGCTGCATAATCACCTATTCACCTGTCATCAAGGAGTATGCTGCATAATAAAATTTTAGTCTGTGCCCACTTTGCTATCTCTAGTTACGTCTGCACAAGGATCTTGAGCTGTGTTTGGACTCAAAGAACTAATTAGAGTCCACTACTAACTATACATATATACATATATTGGGTTCGCTGAGATAACCCGCTAGCTTGGACAAGTGAAGCTCCCAGCGGTCAGGCTCGCTGAAACAGGCCCCTGCCCCCCCAAACAGGTCCTTGCCTCCGGGCATGACTTCGGCTGCTCCTTGTTTTAGATCCGATCCGGTTTGACACGGGTCGATCCGTTGCGAACTAGTTTTACTATTTATACCTTTTATATTAAATTAAGGATGTAAGTCTCTTTTTAGCAATTTCATTTGCTTCTTTTGGATCTAAGAACTTCATTGGACTAGATATTGTGTATCTTTTGCAATTAGTGAATTTCTTTTTATACTAAAACCTCTATAAATTAATAATGTTGGAAGTGGAGAATTTTATTAATGTATAGAGAGTACTAATTTATCGATAAATTAATAATTATTTATTTACAGAGAGTTTTTCTGAATTTCAGAAAAAGTTATATTGTAAGTAGAAAAATGAAGACAATACTTCGATATTTTTAGTTAGATTTACACATTAAGAAATAATCATTGCATATAAAAAAATATAAGTTTTTGATACAATTGGAGAAGATAATCTCATATATTTTTGATATTTTAAGAAAAAAATATAGATAAACTCCAACAAAAAAATACAAATTTACGAATAAATAAACAACATTAGAATCATATTTCACTAAAATATCTTATTTATATACAATAAATTTATATGATTATTAATTTATGGTTATGATGAGACCATAAATTTACATAGGATGAAAAAAATAGTATCCTATTAATTAATTAAATTGTGTTAATTATTACACTGTCCCAACTTGGGACTAGAGAAATTTATTAATTTATCGAGTATTAAATTATAGAGGTTTTACTGTATCAATAATTTCTCTTGTCAATCTTATCTATTTTCATTATGCTTTCAATATTTCATTTAGTTTGTTTATTTTCATCAATCATATGTGAATAGTCATTGATGAGTTAAGGGCTTGGTAGATTAGGATGATTTGATGAGTTAATGATAATTTTAGGACTAGATCTTTGGTTATCCTTCATTCAAGTTGATAGTAGTATTGCTAGATTTAACTTGATCACTTGAATCTAAGATCAATCTGATTTCATGCATAGAAATTGGGTGATGAAATACTTGAATGAGCTTTTCTTTCCTAGCCAATTGAAATTGATATTAGGGTGATTAGTGGTTTGATTGAACTTGAATGTTACTGTACATTTACAACTTTTCATAAACATAAGTTCATTGTCAGTGATAATGATTAGTGAACGGAAGTCTTGATTTGTGATCAATGACCTAAGATTGTGTTCATAGTTTGTTCTTAAGCACCAATAGAGTTTTCTTCATTGTTTAAGCTTCATTGTAGGTTTCCTTATCTTATAATCAATCTTGTTCTTAGCATTCTCATAGCTTCCTCATTGTTTAAGTTTCATTGCATAGCTTAGTTCTTAATAGGAATACTAAAAAACCAAACCAATTATAATTGTTAGCTTAATTATTATCATTAATTTGTAGTGTGTAGTTCAATTTTTCTCGTGGATCGAGACCCGTTGATACTACAAGTAACTTGCGTGCACTTGCGGGATTCTCACCTCACTTCCGATTCTTTATCATCTTCTCCTCCATCGCCTCATATGATTCATCTCTGGATATTGACCTAGAGAAACCTTTACTTATTTTACAGACCCTGTTTTGCTTCTTTCCTCTTCATCTTAAATATCTTTTTCTTCAGGTTTGATTTCGCTCGCAATTGATTTTTCGGTCTCTGACAGTTATCTGCTCTAATCGATCGAAATCGAGAAGGTTTGTAATGTATAATTTATCGATGATTTGCTGTGTTTCTGATTGAATAACTTTAATTGAAAAAGGATTCTTCGTGTAGGCTTTTCAACAATGAATCTCAAAGTTCAGAACACACAAAATTTGAGTAAAACGTAAATTTCAATAAAATCCCAAATTGATTTGATTTCATGTTTTCTCATCATTTGGAAGAAATTTTTGTGATATAGCTGCAATTTTGGTGGTTATACAATATAGAAAACCTCACAATTTCAAATAAACATTTCCGATAACAATGTAATCCACTCAATGTTCATAAAACACAGAGAGATTTTTCATGTCAAGCTCAAACAAGCTTCAACAATGGTAACACCAAATCCAGAATTACATAGAGAAGAAGAAGGAATATAATTTCACAAAATGATCTATATGATTCTGAAATCATAATCAAAACTCTCAATTAACCAAATCTGATCGTAACAAACTTCCAATTGCGTTCCATCTGAACCGTCCACGTATTCTTCATCCAACGCTTCCATCTTCATTGAAACCCTGTGATACAATTAGAACTTTTCTCTTCAATCAAACCTTCTATTATAACCAGTAACTCTACTTCACAATACACTTTCCTTATATGCTTCATCACAGCAGTTTTATGTATCAAATCCTCTCGTTGAAGAAACCTTGACCACAAGGTTTTGAAGATTAATACTTGTTGTGACTTCGTCACTTCTGTTACATTCAAAATTCCATCAAAATCCAATCTACACTTGTATTTGAATGTCCATCATGTTAAATTTTGGTTGGCAATAAAACCAGTTGAATGTAGAAACAATTCATTCACAACAGAATCATCGAAAAAATGTAGCATTTATTTCCCTTCTTACTCTGATGCTGTAAACTATGCTCTCTATGAAGAATTTCTTTGAACATTTGACAGGCAACAAGATTGATATTGAGAACTGTTGGTTTCTCACTACTCTCAACTCCTTTCCAGATCTTGAAAACATCACTAAATTGTAAGCCATCCAAATCAAATCTACAACATAGCTGTGATCGGTTCTTCTCCAAGACTGCAGACGTTGAACCCCCAAGAACAACATGATTCATTGGTACAAAACGAATCTGTCTCTGTCACAATCACCTTGGCTTGAAACAACTTCAACACATGATGTAATTCCGGTTCTGCATCAATGAATGACTGATTCTTCTTCTTTATCTGGCCAAACAAGACTGTGAAGTTGATACGATATTCAGCCGTGCCTTTTTACTTCTCTTCTCCAACCTGAACTTGTCTTCTTCTCTTCTCTCCAACTTTCCTGCTTTCTCTTATCCTCCAACTTTTTAACCACTCCTCAAATTTATATTTAAACCACCACCGCTTGGAAAACTTGATCTTTTTGTTTCTCATCACTTGTTAAATAACCAAGTTTAAACCAGTTTGATGTTTCTGAAATCTCCACATATCATTTATAGAAAGTTGAACATTAACATAGAAAAACTGTTTTCTTCCTCTTGAGAACAGAAGCTTCTTCAGTTTGGGGATCTCGTAGAGATCACATATCAATGTTTTGAGAAGTGGCTTGTCCCTTGTATTGATGACCACCATGCTTCCCTACTTAATCCAATCGCAGTTCCCAAGAAATGGCTCGATTTGTTTCGTGTCACTCACATTATCAAAAACAACCAACTTCCTTATTGATTAGGCTTCTCTTCTAGTAACCTAGTAGCTTCATTATACCTGAATCTATAGCTTTCTTCAGTAAACCATCTACACATTTCTTCTGCAACCCATTCAAGTCATATTCCTTCAGTGTCATATCCTACATAATTGTGAATTTGTTTTGCTTCAAGGAATGCTCTTGTTTGTAGTTGAATTTCCAATTCTTGTGATACTTCCTTTGTTTCCTCTTATTACAAACCCTTGGACATAATTGATCAACCAAGTGGTGTGCAGCGATATCAACTATAGTATCTACTGATTTTGGAATCAACTCTTCCACCACTTCGACATCTAAAATGTATATTTGTTCCACTTTTGGATCACTCCAAACATCAACTTTCAAATCATGATGTAAATTATTCAAGGAAAAACATCCACGTGACTGCAAACTATTGTTCTTAATCAACAATGATTTCAATTCCTCTACCCTATGGCTTGGTTCCAAGAGAGAGATTAATACCTCATTTTCAAATGTTTCACTCTGATTTTCGAAACTTGTTGTGGCATTAAGTCTTTCCTATTTTTTTCCTTCTCCCTAATTGACTCCGCTTCACCCAATTCAGCCTCTAGATTCAACTTTATATCACAAATCAAATTCTCATCCGTAGTACAAACTTCCTCCTTAAACCAACACCAACACATCACAATCCTTCAATCCTTCTTTCACTCATCTCTTTGTTTGGTAGAATTTTAGCTGGTTGAACACTTGAATCCGTGTGAGAAACATTTCCATAATCTAGCCCATTCTTGTTCTCAATTTCCTTCTTAGACAATAAATGTCATGTACTTTGATTGTTGAATCCAGTAAGCTTGTCATTAGACCCTTCTATGTTCATATTTTTCCTGGGATGAGTATACTCATATAACATTCCAATCAAAAAGCAGTGTTCTATAGATTGAGGCTGAAACATCCTAACATCCATTTGAGTATCCATTCTCAACTCATCCAAATAGACACTGACCAAATACTATTCTGATCAGCTCAATGTTTTCATGATACTCAGCAATTCTATCAGTTTCTTTCAGTTGCTTCAATTCCGCAATAGGATCATCACACACATCTTTAAACTTTTCCATAAGCAAAACTTTGTAAGCTATCCAATCAGTCATCAAATTACCACCAACAAATGACTGAAACATTGATTGATGCCAAAAAAGCTGCTAGATCATCAAAATGACTGGAAGCTAAACCAATCTTCAATTCATCCGGAGTTTGATCAATTTCAAAGAACTGTTTAACTTTGAACAACCATTCTTTGATCTTATCACCATTAAACCTAGGAAAATTTCAACTAGTAAGTTTAGTTTCGCCAAATTTGTTAATCTGTATACCTGCTCTTGCCTGCTTGATCTGGCCTGAATTGTCCAGGTGAATCACCGTTGATATACGGATCAGCTCATTCATTTCAGCCATATGTTTTTCCATCTGCCAATTTTGATCCGCTACATATTCTTCCAACACTGTGAGCCTAGATCCAACCGATTCATCCATAACCACCGCCTGCGATCGAGTTTCTACCATAGCTTCCGATTCTTTATCTCCTTCTCCTCCGTCGCCTCATATGATTCAGCTCTGGATATTGACCTAGAGAAACCTATACTTATTTTACACACCCTGATTTGCTTCTTTCCTCTTCATCTTAATTCTCTTTTTCTTCAGGTTTGATTTCGCTCGCGGTTGATTTTTCGGTCTCTGACAGTTATCTGCTCTAATCGATCGAAATCGAGAAGGTTTGTAATGTATAATTTATCGATGATTTGCTGTGTTTCTGATTGAATAACTTTAATTGAAAAAGGATTCTTCGTGTAGGCTTTTCGACAATGAATCTCAAAGTTCAGAACACACAAAATTTGAGTAAAAGGTAATTTTCAATCAAATCCCAAATTGATTTAATTTTTCATGTTTTCTCATTATCTGGAAGAAATTTTGGTAATATAGCTACAATTTGGTGGTTCTATCATACAGAAAATCTCACAATTTCCGACAACAACGTAATCCACTCAATGTTTATAAACACACAGAGAGATTTTCTATGTCAAGCTCAAACAAGCTTCAACAATGGTAACACCAAATCCAGAATTGCAGAGGGAAGAAAAAGGAATACAATTTCACAAAATGATCTATATGATTCTGAAATCGTAATCGAAACTCTCATTTAACCAAATCTGATCGTAACAAACTTCCAATTGCATTCCATCTGAACCGTCCACGTGTTCTTCATCCAACGCTTCCATCTTCATTGAAACCCTCTGATACAATTAAAAAATTTCTCTTCAATTAAATCTTCTATTACAATCAGTAGCTCTGCTTCACAATACACTTTCCTTCTATGCTTCATCATAGCAGTTTCATATATCATTCTAATGCTAGATTCCTTGATTTGCAAAACAAAGTTAGAAGATTTTGGCGTTTCTCTGATCAAAAGTTTTGGATATTTTGTTATTAGAGATAATGTGGAGATCAAGATGTGTATCTTGCGGATCAAGATGTGTATCTTGCGGATCAAGATGTGTATCTTACAGATCAAGTATTATAAGCAATCAAAGACTGGTTATAAAGTGAAGCCCGTGAAGCCCAACAAAAAATATTCTCTATATTTTTATATTACTTGTTGTGCAAGTATATTTCGTTTATGTGTTAGATAAAGATTAAGAAGATTTACATTATTTGGTGTTATCATTAGGTTAATGTTAGCACTATATATATGTGTCTTATGGTCTTCTATCAAATCAACAACTCATAATATATTATATTCTTTTATATTTATCATAGTATGAGAGCATTCGATCCAATCCTAGTGGGTCGGTGTTAAAATTTTTTGTCAATTATCTTGTGGTCACGATGACCATGGGATGTGAAGCTGTAGAAGAAAGTGATGCTACCGACGATGAAGATGATGATCACGTTGGCTTCTCATTGTTTTGAAAAAAAAGTTTTTTGCATCGTTAGTTTTTTATTAAGTCTTGCAAGGTTTTCTTTTTTCTTAAGTGCTGTGATTGGTTTTTTGATATAATTATGAAGTTATACCCACATTGGTTTTTAATTGAAAAGTCAATGAGTTTTGGTTTTGATTCTTCCTTTATATTTAATGGGATTTTGGTTGTGTCTTATGGGATGTCTTACATTTGGGTTTTCACAATTTTTTATATAAATTTTTTTAAAAATATTTTAGAGTTTTGATTATAGTTCGGTTATAGTTTAACCATGACAGGGGAGTTGTTTGGAAAACTCAAGTTTTTAGGTCAAATTTTTAGTTCAGTTTGTGGACTATCCGAGACAAGGACAATTGTTTGTGGTGATGCAAAGTTTGCACCCACGGGATGTTGTTATCCCCTTTTATCAAGACCAAAGACGAGTTCCACTCCTATTTATAAGATTGAAGTTCATCCAGGATTGTCGAAGAATGATCTCCGATCCCGCCCCATATTGTTTGGTTATCATCTACCCATATCCGGAGGAGTCCGTTGACCTGTTTTGTAAGTTCTCGACAAGATGTCCAAGACATACGTGTTCCGCTTTGTGATTGTAGTGTTTGCATTTTGCGTACCACATTTGTCATGCGGGGAAGTATTAGAGATAACGTGGGGAGCAAGATGTGTATCTTGCGGATCAAGTATTATAAGCCATCAAAGACCGTTTATGAAATGAAGTCCGTGAAGCCTAAAGAAGAATATTCTCTAGATCTTTATATTATTTGTTGTACAAGTATATTTCTTTTATATCACTACAAGAAAAACTGCATTTTACGACTGAATTTTGTGACCACTTTTTTGGTCGCAAATTTTGTGACGCATATGTGACTAATTTATGACTACTATTTATCTCAAAGCTAAATGGTCGCATTTATACGACCAAAATATATAGTCGCTAAATAGTCTTATATCTGCAACTATTTAGCGACTACAATTTGAATATATAAATTTGGTCACAATATAGTCTCAAATTAAGATGATTCTGCGACTCTCAATTTAGTCAGAAAATTACGTCCCATAGTCGTCCCAAAATTGCGACATATTTGCAACTATATTTTTTCGTTACATATTCGATACAAATTAGTCAGTTAAAAAAGTTGGTAAAAAAATGGAAAATATGGTTTACACAAGTTTTCTAAATATTACATAAATGTTATATGTAATGTTAACTAATGGTTTTGAAATTTCTTAATTTCTTTTGCATTTAATGTTTTTACTCACAAAAACTGATTGATTTTGTTTAGTATTGTAATTTGAGTTATTTTAGCATTACACATAGATTATGTTTGGCTCTAAAGCTTTAAAAATTATATGAACATGGTTGTGACTCTTAAAAATAAGTCACGAACGAGTAGCAATTTGAGACTACCATAGACGGAAAGTTACAAAACAGTCATAAATTAACCACATACATGTAACTTATTTGCGACTAACCCTCATGGTTTTATTTCAAAAATTTTAATATAAAATTATCAATATGTTAAGTTTTACGGTTTATACATTGATTTGAACTACTATAGATAGTGAATCATTATTATACCAAAACAAACTTTAAATTTTCTATGGTTTACACGAGTATTCTAAACATTACATAATTGTTAAATGTAATGCTAACTAATGGTTTTGAATTTCTTTTAATTTCTTTTGCATTTCATATTTGTACTCATTAAAACCGATGGATCTTGTTTAGTATTGTAATTTGAGTAACTGTTACATTATATATAGATTTGTTTGGCTCTAAAGCTTTGAAAATCATATGAACATGATTGTGACTCTTAAAAATAAGTCACGAAATATAAACAATTTGCAATTACATAGACGGAAAGTTACAAAACAGTCCCAAATTAACCACATATATGTGACGGATTTGCGACTAACACCTGATTAAGCGACTGATTTGCGACCATTTACCAACTCTCGATATTTTGAAATAGCTATTTCACATTACAGAATTGTTTACATGTTAAGTGATACATGTCTACTTTCATTTGATCAAATACAGTAACAGAAACTTTATCAAGGTTTCAATTTCAATGTTTTAAACAAAATGTTTGTAATTTCCAAATCATTCATAAGTGTTACATGTTCTTTTATAGGAAGGTTTGTTATTTTTTGTAAATTTCAAAAATAAGTTTTCAAAACAATGTTGTTCTGTCTAAAGCTGAGAGATGTATCCTATACTCTCAATTTTTAATCGATCGAATCAATCATTTCTCAGCTGGAGGTGTCAGAATCTTCAACTGTCACAGACCATCCGCCGATGAAATAACCACCGCCTCCTTCTCCTCAGCCTCCACCGCCTCTTGTTCAGAATCCTGATTTCATACCGCAACAACAAAACTGAGTGGTCTGTTCATATTATTTCTAGTTGTATTTGCGGTGATAGCTGCATGTTATGCTTTTGTGAAGGTACGCCTATATTTGTTCCAGGTTCTTATTCAAATAAATATGTTTATTTGTACTAGTGATGAGAAAACTCTTTTTGCAGGGGCTCGAGGATCCTACTAGGAGCAAATATAACCTTTTACTAGGCTGTTCAATTATCATCACCTCAGTGATCCCACCGGAATTTCCTATGGAATTTTTCATTGCTGTCAATTTGTGATTAATTGCTCTTGCACGTCGTGGGATATTTTGCACAGAGCCTTTTAGGATCCCTTTTCCTGCGAAAGGTAGCGTCTGGTGTACCTTATTTGGCTATTTATTGGTGTTAAGTACTCTAGATGTTGAGCCTTCGGCACTCTGCGAGGAATTAGATGACATAGTAAGTTCAAGTGTTCTGATTTTTTGTCTATGGTGGCTATTTAGCCTTGTGTTGCTAGATTCTGTTTATGGTTTCTGTTCCTATGGAGGCATATTTTGGCATTCTTATTGGACATCATATATGAAAAAGATGATGTCTACTTGTGAAGCAGCTGATTGGGGTCATAGGAGTTAAAGTTTACATAGAAAATATTAGCTGATAGTATTATGGGATAATGCTTTAGTCTTTGCGACTTTTATCAAATACACCTTAGTGTTTTCTCCCTATATAGCTGGTAGTCTCTAGTTCTATTTAACCTTGAAAATATGCTTGGAGAAGACAAGCTTTAAAAGTTGGTAATTTTTTTGTATTATCTATTTAAAGAGCCTTCTGCACACATATCAAGTAGACAAGAGAAGGTCTCAAATAGCTGAGTCTTTTCAGTATAAGCCATTAGAGCTGGAGGATTGGATTCACCTACTCTCTCTCTCTCTTTGTTCCTCTCCCTTAATTTATGTTTTTTCTTGTGTTTCTGTGAGTGTAGGTGATGAGAAAGGCTCGAGATCGTGGTTTTTGACTGGCCGATAACATTGTTTGGACCTGTTGATTGTCTTACAGCCACTACACCAGCAACAGAACCAGCAACGGAAGCAGTCACCACAGCAACCAATTCACCCTTGTCAAACACTTCATCATCCTCTCCATGATCCTAAAGTCTTATGAACATTTTAAAACAAATTCTTATGACTAGCTTTTATTAGTGTATGGACATGTTTGGGATCTTTTGATTTGATGATTAGCAACATTTTGGATATCAAAAGTTTTAATTCTGCATTTGATTTTAATTATAGATTTTTTAAATTCAAAAAAATGTCTGTTTTAAAAATGTGGTTTCAATTAAGTTGCTATAATACCACATATATGCGACTACTTTGCTACTTCAAAAACTCCAACACTAGTCTTTAATGCGTTGCAAATCTAAGACACAATCAGTAGTTCAAAACTAGTCTCAATTTTATGACTACCCACATTTGTCACAAACACGTCGCTAATTAACAGATATCATTATTTAGTCTCTAATTTACGACGCCAATATGTTGTCTCATACTAGTCGCTTATATATGACCATATTTGCCAGTCACAAAATAGTCGTAAATATGCGGCTATAGTATTTTGCGACCAAAAATTTGTGACCACTTCGAATAGTCTTCAATTAGTCGCAAATTGCAATTTTGCGACTATATAGGGATGTTTTTGGTGGTCGCAAATTGCATGTTTTCTTGTAGTGTATATGTTAGATAAGAATTAGGAAGATTTATATTATCTGGTATTATCATTAGGTTAATGTTAGCACTATATATATATATATGTGTGTCTTATGGTCTTCTATCAAATCAACAACTCATAATATTCTATTCTTTTATATTGATCATTTGTTAACGAAAATGTATTCATTATCCTCTTCAAGCGTATTTTATCTTATGCGAGAGGCCTTGATTTTGATCTTTCGTACTTTTTGACTCTTACTGTAGGTTTATTATTGCACTTTTCAGGCACCCATCAACAATTGAGAGTACAAAGCAACTCTTATTGAAGGAACATTTATGATAGACTTGTTTGCAAACATGATAAACCATGGTCTAGCAAAGGAGCCATTGTCTACAAAAATTTATCCTTCTGCTTCAATCTCTGCTTATAGGTAAATTGATCTCTCCGTACCATTGCAATGACAGCTTGCAGTTTCCATGAAAATCAAAATGGTTGAGTGAAAAGAGTTTGTACCTATTCTAATCATCTATGATGGTTTATGCTCTCACACATCAGGTGATGGTGGTCTTTTCTCTTTAGAATAGAAAATATCAGAGCATTTGACTGATCGTAATAATGTCTGATGAATTTAGTATCATTTGGTCCCTACTGATCGATTTATAAAAGGAAGAGTCTAAATAATGTGACAGGATAAGGAGGCTTCTCTGACAAATTTTATTTTTTAGTTTGAGTGGGTTGAAGATAAGAACCTTGAACTATGAAGTTGACAAACAAAAATTTCAGTTTCAGGTGTAGCTAGATAAATCATTCCGTAGAATTTTCCCCTTTTCATGTTTGCTTCGAAAGTTGGTCCTGTTCTTGCTTGTGGTAATGTCATTGTCCTCAAAACCCCTAAACTAACGCCTCTAACCGCTTTCTACGCTGCAAAGCTTTTGCTTGAAGTAAGATAACATGCAATTTAATCTCTTTCCATTGTTGCTAAGGAAAAATAAAACTGTTATAATTAACAAGGTTTCTTGTAATTTATGATAGGCGGGTCTTCTTCCTAGTGTTCTGAATATAGTTTCTGGATTCAATCAAACAGCGGGTACTGCCCCGCGAGTGACATAGATGTAGACAAGGTAGAGAAATATATTTGCTTACTCTTTAACTTCTTTAAGAGGCTAAATTTATGTTAAGTTGTTTTACCTTGCTGCAGCTTGCTTTTACAGGATCCACTGATATATGCAAAGTTACACTTGGATTGGTTGCTAGCAGCAATCTCAAGCCGGTAACTCTGGAACTTGGAGGTAATTCACCGTTCTTTGTATTCAAAAATGCTGATGTCGATTCAATCAGGTTTTGTCATGAGAAAGTGTATGTTGAGTTTGTGAGAAATCAAAGGCACGTGCATTGGAACGTGTGGTTGGTGATCCTTTCAAGCATGGCATTGAACATGGTCCTCAGGTTACACATACACATTCCTTGCATTAAAAAAAAGTTTCCCTTTAAATTTTGTTTATTTGTTTTGTGATTTGTTTTTTTTTGGTAAACTTTGTATAGATCGATTCAACGCAATTCGAGAAAGTGATGAGGTACATAAGGTCAAGTATCGAAAGCAATGCTACTCTTCAATGTGGTGGTGATCAGATTAGAAACAAAGGTTACTTCATCCAACCTACAGTCTAATCTAATGTCAAGGTAAAAAAAAACTCTTCTAGCTAATAGTTCTTTAATATTGTTCTATTCCAATTCTCTATGGGATTAACCGCGATATCCCCCCTTGGTCAAAAACAGGACAACATGCTTATCGCTTAAGACGAGATTTTTGGTCCAGTCCAATCAATCTTGAATTTCAAGTACGTAGAGCTACCAATAACCATGAGATTATACTTACCACACTACTCATGATTGGAAATGTGATTCATAGAGATGTGGTTTAACACTGGTTATTATCTTTCTATATATTGAAAACCGAAATAAAAAAGTGTTGTTAGTTTTTGTTGATGTTTGGATCAGTGATGTGGATAAGGTGATAAAGAGGGCAAACGAGACGAGGTGCGGGCTAGCCGCAGGGGTTTTCACAAACAATATTGACACTACAAATAGCTTTAAAATGGCTTTGAAAGCTGGTACTGTTTGGATAACTGTTTCGAAGTCTTTGACACAGCCATTCCCCTTGGTAGTTACAAGAGATGAGTGGCAATGGCAGAGAAACGTGCAAGTTTAAATTAACAATACACCGGATTCACATCAAAACTGCAAAAGTTCAAGTCTAATAAGTGAATGCATCTTATGTTTATAGGATATCTTATATGTCCAATAATAGCTTATAAATTCTCATGATTATGTTGGTTATGTTCGAGACATAAAAATGCTCGGTATAAACAATGTGGCTCCTCTCAAAAGAAAGCTCGAAAGAAAGCAAAATAATAACTCTATTTTAGTCTTCAACACCTATCATATTTTTCAATCAATTCAAAACTACTATAACTGAATAAACAAATGTATATTTTTGAAAATAAACTTTTACATACATCAAATAAATTGCTCTGTTTAAATCAAAATTTAATGTCCGCCCCGCGCGTAGCGCGGTATACCCCCTAGGATAAAACTGCAGTAAGATACACTTGACCAGGTAAAAGAAACACTACTGTTACAAGCATTTTCAGTTTCAGTGGTTTGTTTTGAATAGTTGTTCAACCATATTTTTATATTGGATTAGAGTTACCAAGAACTGTTAATCTATCACTTCATTTAGTGTCTGACTGTTTCTAAACTGTTGTAGCTTCAATCTTTGGCTCTTGTAATATTTCCGGAAGACAAGTATGAGCCATTGAAGAAGTATGGTAACAGCTATGGCGAGAAAAGAAAAACTCGATCATGTGACTGGTAGAGATGACGGGATCCATAGATGCATTCAGATTCTCTCGAAGAGATAAAGAACAACCATGTGTTGATTGGTGGTAAAACCGCAATTTCAGTAGGGTAAATTATCATCTTAGCTCTAAATTTCAGAAGCTTCACATATGTGTATGCTTTGCTAATATATTATATCTCCACTTTTGAAACAGACTTGCTTAGAGGATTGTTATTTCAAATGTTGTGTTGTATCTTATGCCTTGAGGAAGAAGGATTTACTAAACACCACTCTTGGATTTTAACATCTCCATTGATCAATGATGAAGACTTGAACATCATCACATTTTCAAACACATATCATCTAGAGATATAGATACAAAGGTTAGCACTTTTCCTTGATTAAGTTTCTCTTTCACGAGATCATGTTTTCCTTTTCTTGATTTGGTATATATCATTTACATTGACAAGGCAGCTACTGACTTAAAAAGCACCAATATGAGGCTTAATGATAATGTGAAAACTGACAAAGGTGATAACACACACATTCCTTTAAGATGAAGATCGTAATGAAACTGAATCAATAAACACTCATTGCTTTCTCTTTGATTCAATATATAATTGCATTGGGTTTGTTTGGATGTAGATACATGTATGGTTATGTTTTTAAAATCCACAAGGATCAAATCACCATATTGAGATGAATAGAAGAAGAATCGTTAATGATAGTGCTGAGAGAGAAGGGAAGTTTCTTCCGTTGAAAAGGTTTGAATCTCGTGGAGATAACGTCTACATTCTCATCAAAACAACTATCATCACTCTTTTCTTCATTTTTCTGTAATAATCTTTTATTTAATAATTTTAAGAAACAATGCATCACTTTTAAGGGCCTAAATGGAATGGGTTAAGATCTCTACAAATATCATAAGTATGTAATTTTACTCTTCTTTTCAATTTGTGTATGTCTTACTTAGCAAATGAATCAAAAGTGAGTTTAAGATATAGTCGTTAAAAGCATTTGATATGCTCATTGTCATGATATGAATACAATTATAGTTCTCAGAGTCTTCTATGTTGGAGTTGTGTATTTTCAGTCTACTTTCTTGAATTCAGTTCGTTTTCCTTGCGGTAATTCATGTTTTAAGTTGTATATATTACATATATACCGTCTTTGTAATTCTTGCACCAACCTCAAAACACATAATTTACTCATCGTATGTTCTTATTTGTTTATTTTTTCATCCTTTTTTACAATCCCACAAGCTCTTTTCAATATATTAAGGGAAATTTGGATAAAAAAAGAACTTTAATACATATTTTGTCCATCTATACCTTTATTTTATATTTTTGGTGATCTAATATTTTTGAAATGTGAAATTCTAATTTACCCTTTAAATCCTAAAATTTTGAACTAAATATAAAATCCAAATACTCTACATGAGTTACAACATGAGTTACCTTTACTTTTTTGTAAATGTTAAATAAGTAAAAAATAAAAAATAAAAAACCCTAATCCCTTTTCTTTTCCCAAATCGATTTCATTCGCCGGCAACGAAATAGAGATCCGAACACCGGCGGTATTCGTTGTCAGTTTTGCTGGCATTTTCTGCAACTCCTCCGGCGGCTTTCACGACTTGAAGACTTGACTCGACTTCCATCTATTTGTATGGGTTTAATCTTCTCTGCCTCAATTTTATTTGCTCCCATCTATTCTCTGATCAATCTCATCTCTCATTCAATCTCTTCTCTGATTCAATTTGTTCTCTTATTCAATCTCATCTCTGCTTCAATCTTTTCTTAATTTTATTCAATTTATAGGGTTTATTATAAATGAATTTGGGGATTTTGGTTGATAATTTATCAATTTCTCTTTTCATGTCAGGAATATGTCCATTTTTTTCCTGGAATTGTCACTGATTGTTGAAGTTGTCGCCATTGTTACACGAGCTAATTCTCTATGTAACATTAATAGTGTATAGATAATGGTTAAAAACAGCTGTTGGACATTGAAACTATTGTAAGAGTTCTATATGAATCATGATTGCTATGGTTGCTTGTATAGAATCTAGTTCATGTATTGGTTTAATAAATTTATCAATCACTTGGTGAAAACTAAGGCATGACCGATCACATGCTGTATGATCGGTCGATCAGTTATAGTGATCGGTTGGTCAGTTGGCTAAGACAAAGGTATGATCGGTCGATCACTTTTTGAAACCAAGACATCGACTTGACCCATAAATGTTTAGTATACTTGGATGTATGTAGAGGGTATTTGATTTCAATATGAATCTCAATTTGTTTCTAACAATGTAGAGTATTTGAATTTTTTCAAAATGTTATTCTTGTTTATTGGATCAATATGTCTTGTATATGAAGCTCAATTTGTGACACTTATATTAGTTTTTGATTAGTACACACTGTTTATTTGTGCAGGCATGGAGAAGAAGTATCCAAAACGTCTTTATTTCCCAAATCGTGAAGTTAAGAAAACTCACATTCTTGGCCAATAGAGAAATCAAAAACCGTTATTAAGCTTCCAATGAAGAGGTCAAATTTCATTGTACGAGCTGGAGATTCGCGGTGGAGACAAACAATCTGGCACCGTGGAAAACAATTTCGGTGGAATGTGCCGATTACGTTAAGAACCACGTGATGGGTAAAGGTTATCTAGAGAGAGTCTCTGAAGAAGCTTCAATCTTCGCTAGCAGCATCGAATTCACCGGCGATGGCAAAGATATTTGGATAGAGAGAGTCTCTGAAGAAGCAAAGATATTTGTCTCAACAATCTTTCAAACTTGCAAATCCAATGTACTACATCCCTTGAAGAGTGTGAAGGCAAGGGAGATTTAACACAAGTAAAAAAACATTATGAATATTGTATAAACTACTTACTAGAGCAATCAAAGTGTTTTTAAAGTTGGATTGCCTTCGGTTGTAAACTTGTCAATCAATTAAATGTACTAATGACGGAGAATGCTCTGTTTCAATATAACACTTTTGGATGAAAATAAGAAGATACAGAGTAGATAGTACTCGCTTTAATGTATTCATGATCATCTTTATTTACACTAAACTCAAGTATGCTAACCTTTTTAAAAAAGATCAAATGATTAGAAGTCGGACTTGGGTTCGATTGCGGTGTATGTGACAGCTTTGGTAAGGAGCAAGAATGTGAGTACAGTCAAAAGCTTGCTTAAGGATTTGTTCGTCCACTTTCTGACTGAGTGTTGTGTAGATACTTGAAATACCACATTCGTAGGAGATTTCTAGAGATATTTTGAGAACATTTCTTGGCCATATCATATCTTTAGCATAGCATCAGTTCTCGAAGATTCTCTGCGGTTATTCATTGATGTTTTGTTTATTCTTGTTTGTTTTTTGTCATTATGGATCTCCAGAGAAACAATACAAAATGGCAACGCTAAAACAATCAACTTCAACTCTTGACGAGATGTAGTGGATTCCAGACTAACTAATCTTCCATGTTTTTCTTCATCAACAATAAATTCCCACTGCTTATTGTCATACAATCTCCATCGATCATAGGTAACATAGATTTGAAGCATAATCTTCAAAAACTGGAAAAATCTTCAACAATTAAGTAAAGGAGAAGAAGAATGCGTTGATGAAGAAGACGACGTTTAAAAAAACTTGAATAATTAGGTTAACCCTAAATAAACCAAAATTAACATAAATAAAAAAAAAGATTTTATTTTCCTTTTTTATTATTCATTCATTATTTTTTTTGGAATTCAAAATATTTTAGAATTCGTATTCTAAAAAATTTCAAAATATTTTAGAATACGTATTCTAAAACTGTTAAAATCATAGAATACATATTCTAAACATGAAGAATTTTTAGAATACGTATTCTAAAAATTCAATTCTAAATTTTTTTGAATATGAACGATTTCTTAACATTTTTAGAATACAAATTCTAAAATTTTTAGAACACCAGAATACGAATTCTAAAATTTTTAGTACACAGAATTTGAATTCTAAACTTTTTAGAACAACTTTAAAACCTAAAAAACATACTTAAAACTACTCAAAATGAAAAGTTATTCTTCAAATCTTCTTCAAACTAGTGTTTCTACATGTTTATCTGATTTTTTTGTTTTAAAAAACTTATAAATCTAGTAGCAAGGTAGATTAGGAAAAAATGACAAATTACAAAATAAGGTATAGATGGACAAAATATGTTTTAATTTCCCATATATTAAAGTATATATATTAAAATACATTAACAAATATATATATATATATATATATATATAATTTTCCATAGTGTAGCGCGGGTATCCACCTAGTTAAATTAAATATTCAACAAGGTTTACTATTAACTAAATTAAATCATTTGTTATTATAAACTAAATAAAAAAAACTCATTTCTTTTAAACGTTTTGCACTTGCTATATTCCTCAGTCAACATAATTTTTTAATATTCTACATCTTCTGTTAATATTTTTTTTGTTACTCTTTTTAATGTTATTTCCATATATACCCAAATTTGGAAATAACATAAATAAAAAATCATAATCAACAAAATGTTGACCGAGGATGTCAAATAATATGGCAAGTACACAAATTATAAAAGACAAATAGTTTTTTTTTGAATAACCTTAATAGGTAAGCTCATTGCCAGTCACCACTAATTAATTCTATTCAAACATTACCTTAACTATAAACTAAAGTATAATGAGATCTTTCAAAAAAAAAATTAATTTAATATGATTTCTCTTCGTATATACAAAAATTAAACAGTAAAAACTTAAACCAAACCGAGTTTAATTCATTTTCATGAGTTGTTCGGTATTGTTTTGATTTACCGAAGCGATGTAAAAAAGCTCTAAGATACACCCAAAACAAATTAAACCTCTCAGGTATTGTTGACACTTGAATGACCAAAGTTTGACTAACCATTAAATTGTTACCAAAATATAAAGAAACATTAATGAACTTTACTATATAAGAACATCATGCTCCCATATAAGAACATCATCTTCCTCCTAAGAACATCATCTTCCGCATAAATAAACTGTTTTCGAATTTTACTGTATAAGAACAATTTAAGAACATTCCTTTTGTCTTCTTCTTTGTTTTCTGCTAAATTCGTCTCAAGTAAAAGGTTTTTCCCTTAACACCCTATAAGTTAAGTAGTTATTTCATTAGATTACCAATCTCACAATTATCCTTTGACACTAAATAATTTTTATCTTAAAACATAAAATCAGTTTTTTTTTTCTTTTATATCTTGACATCTCAGGGATTTCGCAAAAATGAGTGATTTTGATGGAAACTTCATGTGTCCTCCACCGTCTAGTCCTAGCCCAAGAACGATATTGACCATGCTGAATCAAACTGACAATGGTCTAAATCCGATGAATGAGATCTTTCCTCAAGCCAACTTATCAAAAGATCATAATGATCAGTCTGAACAAAGACCTGGTCATGGCGAGATATTGGCTTCAAGTATAGGGTTTAATCCTTCAACACTCCAGACAGAAAATGTCAGTCCTTTTTCTGCACTTTCCAGGAAGCAGACTTTTCCTTCTCCTGTCGATTTAATCTCTCCACGATTGAGTCCATCAACACTGTTGCAATCTCCCATGCCCTCCAATTTTTCACATGTAAAGTTTTATAGCATTTCATATATCATAGATTGTTTTTCTTTTCTTTTCTTTTTGCTTACTTTTACATGTATTATATATATGTTTTCAAAATATACCTAGGATCCATAGCATTCTTCACAAAACACAAATATAAGCCCATAAATTACGTTTTAAACCAATGGATCTTAGGCTTCAGTCTTCTTTTGAATATAAAAAATAAAATCTCCATCCTAAACCCTAACTTTTATTTTCTTTGGTGATTTGTTTTACAGATTACCCCTCCGGATCTGGAGGTGAGGGAAAGTTCCGATGAAGGCAATGCAGCGACACTGATATGCAACAACAATCTTCATCATCAGCCACTTAACTTTGATCTGCCTCAAGAAGGTAAATAGCTGTTTGCATCTCAAGTTTAAATTCGTTTTCCATTTATTTTGGATATTTTATGATATTTTTCTTACATGTGAAACAGAAATATATGAACTTCCAACGGAATCTCATGTTGAGCCATTTGGTGCTCCTTTAGTCGCTTCTGTTGAATCTGACACCATTGATGAGGCCAACAACGATCTGTCTCTTCAAGACGGTAATAATGTTGCTTGCGTCTTAAGTTTAAATTCGATCTTTATTTTTCTGATTATTTTATCATAGTTTTTTATATGTGAAACAGACATCTATAATATTCCATCTCCTACAGTTAGTTTTGAGCTATTATTTGGTCATGTCGCCGCTTCTTTTGAATCTGAAGCCATTGAAGAAGTCAACAACAATCTTACACATCAGCCGATGAAAGTTGATCTACCTCTTCAAAAAGGTATTAGATAAAGTTGCTTCGATTCCGTCTCAAGTTTAAACCCGTTCTCTAATTTCAAAATCTTTAATCAGATTTCTCTTACATGTGAATCACGCTTCTATGAAATTCCAACAAAATACTCCTTTTATATTCCATCTCATGAATCTCATGTTGAGCCATTTTTGCTTCTTTTTTTGCTTCTGTAGAATCTGATGTTGTTGACGAAGTCAATATCATCTCCATGGAAGAGGAGAACAAGAGCAAGGACGAAGGAAAAAATGATGAAGAAAAGGTTGAGGATCACGAAGTTATTGTTGTTGATGAGTTAAACGTCGGAGCTTCATCTTCAAAGAAAAGGTTCCAACAAAATTTAACATCACAATCAATATCACTAACCTACATCTTAATCTTAATTTATGTTAAAACAACAAACATCTTAAATAGATTAACCACTGCATAAACTCTTGCAGGAAGTTTGAGGAAACAAACATGATTGGTGCCACAAGAAAAACCAACACACAGAGGATCATACTTCAGATGGAAAGCGAAGAAGACAATCCTGATGATGGTTTTGACTGGATAAAGTATGGTCAGAAAGTTGTCACTGGAAATCCTAATCCGAGGTCTATATTGTTATTTCGCATGCTTTATATATCTATGGTGTTTTTTGTTCAAAACTCTTTACCAAAAGACCTGGTCACCTTGAATTATTCTTGAATTAGCCAAAATACATAGTGTCAAATATCTAAAACATAAATTTATTAACCTTTTTTGTATATATTTTAATCGCAGGAGTTACTACAAATGCAAAGCCAATGGATCTGGATGCAAAGCGAAGAAGCTTATCGAGAGAGGAGCACAAGATGATAAGTTAGTCATTGCTACATATTATGGGTTTCATGATCATCTTCCACCAACTGTACGCAGAAAGAGAAAGGTCTCCCGTTCCATGAATCGGTCTGATTCATCAATGCCTCCATCATCGTTATTGACAGCTCCTGACATGAGGGCACCTTCCTCTTCGTTGAGTCCACAAACTGATATGACAAACCTCTTTTTGACCGGACTCTCGAAGCTGCCGAGTTTACAAGTTAACCACCAGAATGAATAACCAATTATTGATGCGATACCAAACAGTACAATGGTATACAACAGGATTATGAAAAAGGTTTATGCTGATTTTGGTATGAGACTTTGTTTAGATCTGCTGTGATCTACAATAATGTACAAGTATCTAAAGAAAAAAAAAAATATAGTTTTTAATGAATATCTAATAGTTCTCTTTCGTTAACAAATTAAACCAATAAAATGGACATATGACATCTTCTTGAACTCATCAACATTAGAACTAACTAAAACTCTCTCCCAAATGGCCATGCACTTCTCCTAAGTTAAGAATCCCTTTATTCAAATTTAAAGCCATATATTTTTCTATTGTTCATTATGTTTTTTTTTTTATGTATATAAGTTACTGTGAGACTTTTATGAGTTAATTGAATGAATTATAATAAAACTCTTGAGCAAAATTAGTTCTTCTGATTTGTTGGATTGTTATTGTTTACACTATTTTGAAGGTTTTTCATTTTTTTTTTTCAGAAATGATTTAGGAAAGTTGTCAGTTCATGTAGCATCCAAATAGAAACAGATACGAAGAAGCAAATGTGTAGAAACGAAGAAATATTTTTTTAAAAAATTAAGGAAACAAGTACATTCTGGAAAGTGATATAATTAAAAGTCTATAATGAAACAGAAAAAAAAACATATGAAAAACAAAATTGCTTGCAACAACAAATTAAATGAAGTATATAAACTATATGAGTGATGAACTCTATTTGAAAGGAGAAGAAGATCAACATACCGCTGAGACTTCAATGTATCAGTCGAATTTAATTGGAAGAAAACAACACTATAATAACACAAGTGCCTGTAAATTTAGTGTCCACAGAGAGCTCGAGCTGGAGAATGGCACAGGTGGTGGACCAACTGTGTGAACAAGACGAACTGGAAGTACAAGAACCACCAAGTCAACAAAGCCTTATTTCTCAAAGTGGAAACAGATTATGTAGTGTTTGGCAATTTGATGGGTCTGGGGTTTTTTATACCTGATCCACAAGCCTTTTTGTTGGGTTTGAAAGCTTCAATACGTACGCTTTCACCACTCCATGTAGAACTAGAAGCTCTATCATGGGCTATGGAGATTGCACTACATCGAGATCTACTTACTATCCGGTTTGAAACAGATTGTTTGGAAATGATGGCAAATGTTTGCCACAGAATTAGAAGTAATTAATTCATTGAGATGTCGCTTTGATGAGTGTGCTATTATTTTTATCCCTCTATCTAGGATGTTCGTGCCGACTTCCTTGCAAAAGGAGCTTGAGCACGAGGAGATTTATTTTTCCATGTAAGTTTTAGAGCAGAGCCGTGCCAAGGTGAAATGTTGCCGTAGGCGATAGTAAAAAAAAAATTCCTAATTCATATTAAATAAAAATGTATATAATAATAAAACCAACAAGAAGAAAAGTGTCACGCATAAATCTTGTCGTGTGACATTAAAAAAAAACTAAAGAAGCAAACACAAAGATAGTTTAAAAGGTAATTCTTCTTCCTTTCTTTCCCACAAAATCATTGATCAACTTTTCAAAATCAACTTCTCTAACCAAACCTCTTTCGATAGATAAAGTAGCCAAACCACTCAATCTTTCTTGTGACATACTTGATCGAAGGTAAGATTTAATCAACTTTAACTTTGAAAAACTCCTTTCAGCAGATGCAACTGAGACTGGAATCGTCAATAATATCCGATAAGCGATCCATGAGTGAGGATAAAAATCCTGAACTTTCTTCAAAAAGTTTAACACTTCAATAGGCCTTGTAACTTCTTTCGGTAATTGTTCTAATTCTTTGATTGATTTTGTTTTCCTTTTTTCTAAGTTTTAGTTTTTCAATTTTTATATTAATTCAAATATTTCTAAAATAAGCCTAACTTATACTTGAAGGCCTCTTAACAAATTTTTTAAAAAAATTTGGGGCCGTAGACCAATGTTTCTTGACATTATACTAGAGGCACGGCTCTGCTTTAGAGTTCCGGAGTTACAGCTTCATGAGGTCAGTCTTTTCGAACAAGCTTAATAAGATATGAAGTTTTTTTTTTATGTCAAAATAGTAATAATAACACGACACATTATATTTTTTGGGCTTTCTAAAGATGGCACATCAATTAATGAAAAAACTATCTAATCCAATAAAATCATTTTAATTAAACACATCAGATTTTGTTGCCACATCAATTAATGAAAAAAAATATCTACTCCAATAAGATCATTTTAATTAAACCCATCATAAAATATAGAGAAATCGTTTGTTTCCGGGATGCGTTTAATAAAGCTTTTTTCCAAGATGCATTTGTTAATCAGATTTTAATTAAGCTTTTTTTTTTGGATGCGCTTGATCTGATTCTTTCTGTTTGTTTTTAGTAATTTCTTTTTCCAACATTTATTGAATCTGGCCAGCTTTGTTGATTAAGAGTTCATTTATGCACTTAGAATCTATTCTCTCCAGATTACGACACGTGTCATTGTATTTAATACATTTAAAAGATTATCAGATAATTCAAAATAAGAAGAGTAGACGAACTAAGCAAGAGCTCGGGAAAACAAAGTAAAGATCCGGGGAGTAGCAAAGCCTCGTGGAGGATGAAGCGAGCAAAGCCAAAGACTATCCGCGAAGCGAGGTGGATCTGCTCATCGGAGAAGATTTCATTCAAAGTAGAGAACGTTACGACATTAAAGTTTAGGTTGAAACCGACAACTTAAAGGAGAATGATATAATTAATTGGTCATTATTCTTAGTATTTATTCCCTAATTCAGGTATAAATATCAACTCTCATAGTCTTGTAAGGGAGTCGCTCAATTTTTACACAAAAGATCAATATACACAATTTTCAGTATTTTTTTTTATTATACTTAATTTCCACTTACTAGTTCATTTTCTTACACAAATCTTATTTTACTTAATAAACATTTCATTATTTTATTAGGATTGAGATCTTGTATCCACATTTTGGCACCGTCTGTGGGGAGAATCAGACAGTCAATCTACAAATCACCTGATTTCAGTTGAGTTCTCCTCATCAAGTTCAACAAGGTTGGTAATACCGGTGATGATCAGACCAATATCAACCAAAATCCTGTCGATATTGCTGCCATTCAGAATTTTCTTACAACAATCAGTCAGACCATGACTGATCTCGCTGCAAAGCTAGGGAATGTAGAGACATAAATGACTTCTTTGAAGAGTAGCCATTCAATTTTGGCCAAAAACCAGATGGCTCTCCTCTCTCAAGTGGATTATATGTCTACAGGTCCTCCGTCTGGGATCCAAAGTTCCTGAGTTCTTCAGATGTCTACAAGAAATTCCAGTCCCCGGACTCCAGTGAATCCATCTCAGACCACCAACTTCCAAGGGCCCGTCAATCAGGTAGCAGCACTTCCAGCCGACAACACGCCTATTGCTGACACAAATCAAACTCTTGAGCCGGTCAATAATAACAATCCTCTGGTGGATGTGGTCAACAATAACAACAATGAAAATCCTGCTGAGATTGGAGAAACTTGGGAACAAGCAGTTGCTCAGATTTTTACGACGTAAATTGAGCTATTCAAGAAATGACGTCAAAATTTCATCAAGTAACCAGTTCCGCCCCAAAGGTCGACAAAGTGATTGAAGAAACGCGACGATCACCGTTTACTCTAAGGATAGCTAGCTTTCGCATCAAGGACGCTTGGAGAGTTAACCTTCCAACATACGATGGAACTACCGATCCGAAGAGTCACCTCGCTGCCTTCCACATTACCGCAGGACGAATCGAGCTTGATGCACATGAAGAAGATTCACGATACTGCAAATTGCTCTTAAAGAATCTTTCTGGACAACCATTGTTATAGTTTACACAGCTCAAATCCGCTTCCATTGATAACTTTAACCAGCTGTCATCAGCCTTCATCATGCAATACTCTCTATTGATGGAAAAAGGAAAAACAGATAGCGATCTGTGGAATCTAGGACAAGGTCCACAAGAGCCTCTGAGGAAGCATATCGTTAAGTTCAAGGATATTTTATCCAAAGTTTCAGGAATTTCCCAAACCGCTGCATTGGCAGCTCTGCGTAATGGTCTATGGTATGAGTCTAGGTTTCATTTGGAGCTAATAGTAAACAAACTAACCAATATCCAGGATGCCTTATTCCGAGCAAATAACTTGATCCAAGCTGAAGAAGAAAAGGCAACATTTGAGAAGAAGTACAAAGTCATAAAGATTGGAGTCGTGCCTACAACCAAGAAGTTTGAGCCAAAAACAGCAAAGAACACCAAGTGATTCGGGTCAACCCCGTATAACAACAGTGTCGGGCTATCCTCTCCAGGAAAAGGAAAGTTTGAGTCTCCCTTCTCCAATACTTGGGTTCGCGACGAGAACGCTTACTGTGATATTCATAAAGTCAATGGCCATAATACTAAGGACTACAATATCCTGAAAAAGCACCTTGCAGAGTTATGGTCAACAGGTAGTCTCGCGGATTTCAAGATTGAAGAGTTCATCGAACAATATCACAAGGATTGTGAAAAGCAAACCGAAGAACCACAAGAAAAGAAACCGAAGACTTCTGACGGTACGCCAACGAAGCTCCCAAAAGGACGCATAGATGTGATCATTGGAGGATCTAAGTTATGTCAGGATACAGTTCGGTCTATCAAGAAGCATAAGAGAGCCACCGTGATGGAAGTAAGCAAGGAACCAAGAAGTATCCATGAAAACCCAAAGATATCTTTTGAAGAATTCGATACTCAGCACCTCGCAAAACCTCACGATGACTTTTTGGTGATAACACTCGACATTGCAAACTACGAAGTTTCCAAAATCTTAATCGACACTGGAAGTTTGGTTGATCTTATTTTCCTAAGTACGTTACAAAGAATGGGAGTGAGCAGAGCATATGTCATCGGACCTCTAGCTCCACTCATCGTTTTTACAAGTGAGATTACTATGTCACTTGGCACTATCAAATTACCGGTGCTCGCAGGCGAAGTATCAAAAATCATAGAGTTCATGGTTTTTGATCGATCAGCTGCATACAATGCTATCTTAGAGTTCAAGTCCTACGGACTTAATCAAAGGAAGTGGCAAAGCAAACTTTATATTGCCTAATGTAACAATATTTTCCATAAATAATACCTTATATTCTCCAAATTCTAAGAGGAATTTGTTAAGTTTCAAAGATATATATCTTTAAGGATATGACACTCAGTCTGCAACTAAGGATGGAAAGAAGTATATATATATGACTTTTGATAAATCTGGAGAAAGACATATACTAGAAAAATTTCTAGAACTTCTTTCTGGTTTGCATCATACTTTTATGGGATAAAAGCCTAAAAATACACGAACTGGACTACCTAAATCCAAAAAATACACAAACTAAAAAAATACTACACAAACTTAATTAATACACCAATTCATATAATACATTATATAAAATACACAAACTAGAAATTTAATGTCTTTAACAAAAATTTGCTTTAACGGAGTGAAATCTTTCTGTGAAGAATAAATATTTTTTATCAAACTAAATTTGAAAATTCAATCAACTCTAAATATTATTGTTTATAGGAACCCTTATTTTTACATTTTTGTATAAAAGGGAATGAAGTTGTGGAGAAGAAGTGTTAAACCTTTTATTTTTGCACCTCCAGTTAGGAATATGCCAGGAAGCAAAAAAAATATAATAGTACAAAAAAATCCACGCGAATCTCCATCCAAGAAATATCGTCTAAGTCGAGAGGGGCGGGTCATGACGTGTTCTTTATGTCGACAAGAAAGACACAGAGCTAACAAGTGCACAAATGCTCCTAATATACAATACGGTCCACCTAACCGGAGGGGTAGGCCGAGAAAATCAATGGTAACATCTACACTTTACTCTCAATTTCACATATCATAATAACACACACTTAGTTTTTTAATAACCTTTTAGGATCTGAACTCAAGTTCTTCATCACAAGCTGTGTTGGCTTCACTTCAGTGTGAAGCTTCTACTCAAGCAGGATCATTATCTCAGTCAACTCAAACAAATGTTTCACGTATACTTGGGAGTCGGAAAAGAGCAGCATCTCAACCCATAGTTCAATCAAGCAGTAGTTGATCTTCTTCTTTTGTTTCAAATTATTTGAAGTATGAATTTTTGAGGTGGAAGAATTTCGATAAGAGATTGAATTGATGCTGCTATGTTAGTTACATGACTTTGATCTTTCTCTTTTCTCATATATTTTTTTTGTCGTTTTGTTATCGAAAAGAGACAAAATCGTGTTACACTATATGATTTAATGTTGAGAATTTTCTTTTCTAATATTTAATTCAATTTTTTATTTTCTTTTAATAACATGTTCTTAACAGAGTTATTTAATTCTCTGTTAAGAATTTATTTGTTGAAAGAAAAAATGATCAGTTTGTGTATTTATTGGAATGCTTTATAAGTTTGTGCATTAATTTGAAGAAATTTAAGTTTGTGTAGTATTTTTTTAGTTTGTGTATTTTTTAGATTTAATTAGCCCAGTTCGTGTATTTTTAGGCTTTTATCCCTACTTTTATAGATGCCATAGAATCACATATTGTGATCAAAACAAATCCAGAAGATTTTACATTATGGCATAATCGCCTTGGTCATCCAGGCACTACAATGATGCGAAAAATCATAGAAAACGCACATGGTCATTCATTAAAAATCAATAAGATATATCATGGGAATAAAATGACATATGCTGCTTCTTCTCTTGGGAAATTAATCATAAGACCATTACCAACCAAAATTGATAAAGAATCACCAAAATTCTTTTAAAGAATTCAATGTGATATTTGTGGACCAATACATCCACCATGTGGGTCATTCTACTATTTTATGGTATTAATTTATGCATCTAGCAGATGGTCACATGTATGTCTATTATCATCTTGAAATATGGTATTTGCGAGATTCCTAACTCATATAATCAAACTAAAAGCTCACTTTTCTGATTATCCTATTAAGACAGTTAGATTAGACAATACTGGTGAATTTATATCTCAAGCATTCAATGATTATTGTATGGTATCGGGAATTGAAGTTGAGCATCTTGTAGCCCATGTCCATACACAAAATAGTTTGGCTGAATCATTAATTAAACGTCTGCATCTAATTGCAAAACCAATTATCATGAGATCAAAACTTCCACCTTCTATATGGGGACATGCTATTTTGCATGCTGGAACACTCATTCGGATAAGACCAAGTGCATATAGTCATAAGTATTCTCCATTACAATTGGCATTTGGTCGAGAACTAAATATTTCTCATCTAAGAATTTTTGGTTGTGTCGTGTACGTATCTATAGCACCACCACAACGTACAAAGATGGGACCACAAAGAAGGTTGGGAATATATATTGGTTGTGATTCTCCATCAGTTATTCAATACCTAGAACCATAGACTGGAGATGTCTTTACGGCACGTTTTGCCGATTGTCATTTTTACGAGAAAGTATTCCCGGTTCTAGGGGAAAAAAATTAACAAGTAGAGAAGGAAATCAAATGGTGTGTACAATATTATGAGATATAAAGCTCGCCTTGTGGCTCAAAGATTGTCTCAAAGACCAGAGATTGATTATGAGGAAACCTATTCTCCTGTTATGGATGTAATTACATTTAGATTCTTGATAAGTTTAGTGGCTAATCAAAATCTAGAAATGCGTCTTATGGATATTGTTACAGCATATTTATATAGATCATTAGATACTGATATCTATATGAGAGTTCCATATGTGTTTAAAATGCCACGAGCATTAAAATCTAAACCCAAGGAGTTATGTGCAATAATGTTGCAAAGATCATTATATGGGTTAAAACAATCTGGACGAATGTGGTATAATCGTCTCAGTGAACATTTAACAAAAGAAGGATATGTAAATGATCATATATGCTCATGCGTTTTCATCAAGAAAACAATATCCAGACTTGTGATTATCGCGGTATATGTTGATGATCTAAATATAATAGGAACTCAAGGGGAAATACAAAAAGCCGCAGACTATTTGAAAGGAGAATTTGAGATGAAAGATCTCGGATAGATAAAGTTTTGTCTTGGCTTACAAATTGAACATTCTTAAAAGGGTATATTTGTACATCAATCCACTATACCAAAAGAGTGTTAAAACATTTTAATATGGATAAGGAAACTCATCTCAGTACTCTAATGGTCGTTAAAACACTTAATATTGAAAATGACTCATTCCGACTATCTGGGGAAAATGAAGAGATACTTGGTCATGAAGTACCATATCTAAGTGCAATTGGAATCTTTATGTATCTTGCAAATTGCACTCGATCTGAAATCTCATTTGCTGTTAATATTTTGGAGATTTAGTTCCTATCCCATACGAAGACATTAGAATGGAATCAAACATGTTTTTCGCTACCTTCAAGGAACTACTGATTGAAGATTATTTTATTCTAAAAATTCAAATGGTCAAATGATCAGTTTTGCAGATGCAGGATATTTATCAGATCCACACAAGGCTCGATCACAAACAGAATACGTATTCACGATCGAAGACATTGCTATATCTTGGCGTTCTCAGAAGCAGACGTTCATGGCAACTTCTTCAAATCATGCTGAACTCATGGCGCTTCACGAAGCAAGTAGAGAATGTGTATTGTTAAGGTCGATAAACCAACACATCCGATCAAGCAGTGGGATCCACGTTAGCATAGAGCCAACAATCTTATATGAGGATAATGCTGCATGTGTTGCTCAAACAAAGGAAGTATATATCAAAAGTGATATAACCAAACATATCCCTCCAAAGCTCTTTTCATACACTAAGGAACTTGAGAAGGCAAAGACCATTGAAGTCAAGTATGTTCGATCATGTGATAATGCCGCAAACTTCTTTATGAAGTCAATACCTACCACTATGTTCAATAAACATGTCCATAATATTGGAATGCGTCATCAACGTGATTTACAAGATGACTTGTGATCATTCGAGGGAGAGCTTGCGCAGTTGTACTCTTTTTACCTTACTATGGTTTTTTCCATTGGATTTTTTTGAAAAAGTTTTTAACAAGGTAACAAAAGATATTACACAAGAGACATATTGACATTAGTCTCCAAGGAGGAGTGTTATCAAATCAACAATTGAGGCATGTGGCGTCAACAAAAGAAGCGCCGTGATAGTTATTGTGGAGCCCACAGTCGCTATGTGTGCACAATAACTTTTGTTTTTTACGAAATATGTCATTGCGAAACACACCATTTCAAATACAACACATACATAATAAGGAGTGGTATTACTCTCTCTCTCTCTCGTTTTCTTATTATCCCGATTTCTTTTCATGGATATTGTCATTCTTTTATAACAAAAACTAATATTTTTACACATTTGAAAAAAAAAAAAATGCATAGAGTTATTCATTCTTAATTAACTGTTAAGTTTCTGCTAATTAGAGACTACACAGCCAATAAAACCTACACATCAACTAATTAAATGTCATAAAACACTCACAAATTCAGCATTTAACAGGAAACAATGATATAGAAACATTGAAAAATTGAGTAAGAAGAGAAGAGAAAGAGCCACACACAGATCTAACTACTTCTTCTTCTTCTTATACTACTCCCAGTGAAATGGGAAAGTTTGTGGAAGAGCAACAGCCTCATTACCAGATATAACCGATCCATCAGAGACTGCACTCGCATTCTCAAACAATCCCGACCCATAAAAAACTGTCTCAACTGCTTCTTGAGACAACGAAAGTGGCGGCTGAAGCAAATGCGGGACAGACGAGGAAGAAGATGACAGAAGAGAGAGAGCACAATCAGAGTCATGGATACAACTCGTCATTCTCTCACACAACGATGCGGTTCTTGAGCTCTCTACTTCTTGCAAGAATGGGAATTGTTTCCCTGTGCTTGGAGAAGAAGAGATTGGGAACATTATCCCTGTCTTTGCAGGAGTAGAACCAGCAGCATAGCTTTGGTTCTGCTCGTAACTCGAACCATTCGCAGCCACAGCTACGCTTACAAGACTGTTTCCCCAGCTCGGTCTTGCCACCGATGTAGTTGGAAACAAATGTGAACCACCCGAAAACTCCAACAATTTGCTACCTGAAACATACAACTTATGCTTCTTTACCAACAAGAACATGTCTATTGGAACCAAGAAACCAATTTTTTAAAAACAAAAACCTTGGAAACCGGTAAAGAAGTTTGCAGGACGAGCAATAGGATCACGTTGAGGCTTCCGTCTTCTTCGATTATGTCCATCAAGACGTTTCCTACAACTTCTCTTCCCTTCATCAAACTCTTCCAAAGAATGAAACCTAATTATACACAAATAAATGTTAACATAAATAATGTTCAATGTATCACTAATTCCCAACAAAAAGCTTAAACCTTTTAACACATGAATCAATTATACCTAATTAAGCAGAATCTTAAATCAGTATCCAAATTACTAAATATGTCTCAATGTATCACTAACACAACAAAAAGCTTAAACCTTTACCTGCTACATTGTTGACAGAACCTCTGCTTATGACCATTAATGGTAACAACAGGAGTTTTTGAATGAACATCACAAACTTTATGTCTCTTATGATACTCTCTACAGTTACTAAAATCAGAATCACATCCATCCACAAGACAAATCGGAATCTGATTGATTCCAACGCCATTCCCTCTTATTCTCTTTGAACTAGAGGTTCTTGAACTCTCTGGTTTTACCAAAGTACTCTCTGTATCACCAAAAACAGAGGAGGAAGAGGAGTTTCCAATGTTTCTTCCAAGTTTCAGATCAAATAAAAAATCCCCTTTTGGCTGTGATGATGATGACCCACCAAACGAGATTGAACCATCGATTTGGGTTAAATCCGGTACAGATTCTTGATTGAATTCGGATAAAAACCCAGAACTGAGTTTGAAGTTCCAATCCATTCAAAGATTGTGTTTTTTTTTCTCTTTTGGTCTTCACTCACTACAAAAAAAAACACAATCTCAAGATTTCATCTTTTTGGTATTGTTAGTCAAAATTTCAGAAATCAAACACAAAACATATAAAATTTTAACTTCATTTGTACTGAAAATCAAATTTGATACTCAGAAACATTCAAAGACTTGTTTTTTTACAGTTGAAGCTAACACAATTATCTATTTTTCCAATTTCATATATTTAATTGAATTATAAAACAAAAACAATAAATTAAAAATTTCCAAAAAAGGCAAGCTTATTGTACTGAAAAAAGAAATGAGAAGTGCAGAAATATAGAACTATAACAGATCCCATGAAATGGGAAGAAAATATAAACTTGCAGTTTGAGTTTCACTTCATCATAAAAAGTTCTTTTTTTTCTGTCTACTTAATTCTAAGCAAGAATTAAAAAACTACAATAAAGAAAAAGATGAAACATGTGATTCATAAAAACTATAATGTAGGTTGGAGAAATCTTACCAAATCCATACACCTAACCAGTAGTAAGTAGAAGATAAACTCTAAAAGAAAGAAAATAAAGATGAAATATATATTATAAAAAAAAAAAGAGAGAAGATGGGTTTAGCTAGAGAAAGTGGAGGGAGACAACAAGTGTTGTTGGCTGCTACAATAATGCAATAAGAGAGAAAGAGAGATATATATATGATAATTGTTATATTACTAAGTTGAGGAATGATTTGCTTACTTTAATTATTTATTTGCTTTCCTGATTTAGGGTTTATTGATATCATTTTTTACTTTTGAGTAAGAGAGAGAGAAGAAAAAGTGAAAGTTTGAAGAAACTATTGGAGGAAAGGGACAGCTGTTGTTATTTGTTCTTTTGCTAACTTTTTAGTGTTTTTTATTTATTTATTTTAGTTTTTCTGCCATCCAACAAATCTCTGAAACTTTGAACATCCGATTATTTATGGATGAACAGAGTAAGGATAGACATATATAGTAGTTTAAATGCTATGAGAATTTTCAAATACGGAATACGAATATCTTTCTTAAGGAATCCTACAACGTTTATATTGAGAACTTATCTAAAAATTTTAAAAGTATTTGTACTTCATAACTATAGTGTAAAACAAACATAATTTTATTAGAAAATTACATATTTAAGTTAGCATAAATAGTTTTGAAGTTGTAACTTAACTGTTCTGGTATTTACATTAAAACCAAAAGAAAAAAAAACTGTTCTGGTATTATATTATTTTTTACTCCTGTTTGAGCATTTAATTTCAAATTTATATTTATGTCATATAAGCGGGTATTATTATGATTTAATATTTTAAATACAGATCTATTCACATGAATATTGGATGGTTGGTAAGTTATATTACCGTAAAAATTTGTGCGGAACTGTATGGTCCATTAAACTGAACTTTTTTCCATTTTTATGTGGATTAAAAGCTTACGCTTTTTAATAGCAATAAGTCATATTATTGTCATTTACTTAATTTCAATCTTTCGAATTGTCCACAATATAATAATGTGTTTATATATTTATGCTACATATTTTGAATAACTGAGTAAAAATAATAGAAAAAGTAACAGATTTGAGATACCCAAATTTTATAGTTTCCAATTGGGAATTTTCTCTGGGATTAAAAGAATGATTCGATTTTTTAGTGTTATAAATGGTCAATGATGATGATGAAGATATTGAAAAGTAAGAGCATAAGAGGTATAGGATGCTTAATTGCTTACGGCAAAACATAGCATGTGAATGTTGTGCTTCGCATTACACAACATCTTCTTATGTTTTTTCTTTCCTCTTTCCCCGATACGCGCTATTTCTTTGACTTCACATTCACGGGTCACACAAGTCACATGTCAAATTTTCTATCTTCAAAAGACTCGAAACTATTTCTTATTTATTAGGAAAATTCCCATACAAATGGGAAACCTCTTTATGTTATAAAAAGAATGATAATTTATCATGAAATTTTTTTTATATCTATGAAAGATCAGGATACTGATAAAAGATAATAGAGAGATGATTTGCTATAAGAATTTATTGAATTGTATTGTGTTCGAATAAATTACAACTATCGAAACAACTATTTATATAGAAATTGAAATGTATATTATTATGCATGCATAGAGATAGTAAACTCTATATAAATTATATTTTATGAATGATTTTACATATATGTAAGATGTGTTAAATTTTTTTTTACTTTTTTGAAATGCTGAATTGAGCGTTGTAAAGACTTACTTATTTTTTTCTCAAAGATTGGTTTGACCATATTAACGTTTTGTGATATCAGAACTTATTTTTCATAACATGCATTCTTATATTTCCTTAAAAAGTTTAGATTTTTCATTCAAGCTTCTAGAAGCTCTCATGGATATTCCACTGTTGAATGGATTTTCGTTTGCTCGAACACCGATTTCAGACCATCAAAATACATGTTTTTATTTTTTCTATGTAACCTATTTCAATTCACTAGTTTAAAATATCAAATTCGTAAATATTTTTAAAAAATTATGTTCATGTTTTTGAACTAATCCTTGATTATTTTAAATTATATATCATAGTATTTCTTATTTAAATTTATACAAAATTTAATCCATAATTTATAAACACATAACTCTATTAAACATTTATACTATAACTTCAGTTATAATATGAAGAAAAATTCATAAGTTAGATCACTAATTATTAATACTTTAATTATTTATTTGAAGGTAAATAGTTTTCTAAAGTATATAAATAAAGCTAATAAGACTCAAATTATTAAATTAGATCATTTTTCTGAGTAAATGACTTTTTAAATTCTTCTCAAATTATATTAAAGAATTAAAGAATAATAGTTATTATGAGAATTAAAGTGTAAATAACATAATAAATAAATTAATTAAAATAATTAGTGATTTGTCACAATATAAGAATATGAGAAAGATGATGAAGCCTCATAAGAAGATATCACATTTTACTTTATATATATAGATAGATATGGACAAGAAGCCGGATTACTTTCCGGGTCACTGGGTTAGCGGTCGACCCGGATCAACTGCCAGATCAATATGATACATAATATTTTATATATTATTATGTATATAAATGTATATATACAAAACAACACAAAAATAAGATATAAGAATATTTTATTAATAACAATTGCTAAGAATATAAAGTAATAATACTCATAAAAGAATCTAACAATAAGAATAGTTCTATATTAAATGTGGACTGTTACAATTTTTTTTTTTTTTAAACAGAGAATAGAAAAATTTATAAGTAAGACAAATAAATTAAAAAAAAACAGGTTAGAAAAATATAGATTAAGATAAATCAAAAGACTGACTGAACAAATGAAATAGGAGGAGATGAACCACCAGTTGGAGCCGATGATGAGAGAAGACGAGGAAACTTGAAAATTTTCTAAAAATACTGTAAATCATAAAATCAAATCTTCTATTTGAAATAAATATGGTTTTTAAATCAAATTCTCATAAAAATATGTTATATTGTTTAACCGGTAAATCGGATTCTGGGCTAATTATGGGTTTTTCAAATTTTTAGATTATCGGTTTTTAATATAATATCCGAATCGGAAGAGCATCCGGGTTCCAGATCAATCGATTCGACCGGCCGGATCAGTCCAGGACTCAAAACACCGCTCAAATCAAGCCCAAAATATTAAAGATTTATAATCTTGAATTTTTAATATAAATTTGTTCCATGAATAACGTTCAAAAAAAAATATTGTTCCATAAATAAATAAGAAATTAGTAAATTTTAGTTAACAAACCGGACCAAACCATATCTGGTATAATTTTCCGAAAAGGTACGGTTAACAAAACTCAGCGAGAGTCACCGAGACATCATCTTGTAGATGCGCGGGATTGAAATTGATCATCTCTTATCTCGCTACTAGGGTTTCTCAAAGCTCTAGCTTTACAGTTTTGAGAATGGACGGAGAAGAGCTCACCGAGCAAGAAACTGCTCTGTACGACCGTCAAATTAGGGTTTGGGGAGCTGGTGCTCAAAGAAGGTACCTTTACACTCATATTCGATCTCTTTCTAGGTTTTTAATGTATAAATTTGATTAGGGTTTCTAATTCTAAAATAATTGAATTCCAATGTAATAAAATTTCTCTGAAATTTCAAATCTTTGGTTTGGTTGTTCAGCAAAATAGCCTAAAAAAGTAAGAAGAATCTAACATTTAATCTTTTTATTACATTGGGTATCAAAGATTTGATTTTTGTGTTCATGTATTTGTAATTTGGTATCATGAATTGCTAAGTAACAAGCTTTTTAAATCTTTGGTTTTGTTGTGTAGCAAAGATTTAACTTTTTAATTACAATTGGATATCAGTATAGTTTATTTGTTGCCTCTTATCTTGTTTTGTGTTCATATTGAGATTTTTTATTTTGTCTGAAGCATATATTCCATTTGATGTAGTGTAACGTTGGTGTTTTAACTTGCAGATTGAGTAAATCTCATGTATTGGTATCTGGAATAAAGGGGACTGTTGCTGAGGTAGCTAACACTTTTTGACAAATTCTCTATTAGTTATATGCTCTGAAGTAGAGTGTAAGTAGAATCTTACTTGGTTTTTATTTGGTTTGGTTAGTTTTGCAAGAACATTGTGTTGGCAGGAGTTGGTAGTGTGACTCTATTGGATGATCGATTGATTACAACGGAAGCTTTCACCGCAAACTTCTTGATTCTTCCTGATGAAAATGCTTATGTTGGCAAAACTGTTGCTGAGATTTGTTGTGATTCACTTAAGGAATTTAACCCTATGGTTCATGTTTCTATAGAAAAAGGTTTAGTTCTATTGTAACCCTTTCTTCATTTTCTCTCCGGTTTCCGAGAGAAACGTAAAAATAAAATATTTTGTTCTCAAAATCTCAGGTGATTTGTCAACACTTGGTGTTGAGTTTTTCAACAAGTTTGATATTGTGGTTATCGGCTATAGTTCCCGTGCTACTAAGGTACTGATTAACTAATTGTTTTTGTGTTTGGTTGATATGTGCATCGCTTAATATATAATGTACCTTTGTTATGCAGAAAGCAGTAAATGAGAAATGTAGGAAGCTAACAAAACGTGTGGCGTTCTATACGGTCGATTGCAGAGGCTCGTGTGGCGAAATATTTGTTGACCTGCAGAATCATAAGTACACAAAGGTACTTATCGCATTATACTTTCTCCATGGTTGTATATCTCATGCTTTTACGGTTGGCATTTTAATGGTAAATTTTCCTGACACAGAAAAAGCTTGATGAAACAGTGGAATGTGAACTAACATTTCCGAGTTTTGAGGTATAAATAAACTCAAACTCTTGCTTTAACATTGGAATGTGAACATACTCTTACTTTAACATTGGAAGTAAAGTAATCGAAAACTTAATCTATCGGCTGGTATTTTTTTTCCTCCAGGAGGCAGTTTCAGTACCATGGAAACCATTTCCAAGGAGAACATCAAAGCTCTACTTTGCAATGAGAGGTCTGCTACAACAGCTATTTACTGAAAGCTTTGTGACTTCCAACGTGACTAATCCGTGTTTTTTCATGACATTCTTGTAGTGATAGAACAATTTGAGGAAACTGAAGGTCGTAAACCTGGAGAATATTCGCTCTCTGATCTCCCAAAAGTCTTGCAACTTAAAAAAGAACTCTGTGAAGGAAATGTAAGTCTCTTTAACATCTATAATACTTTAATAACAAAGAACAGACTTTGTCACTCAATCACTCAACTTTGATTCCGGGTTTTGCAACAGTCGGTTAGTGAGAATCATATCCCAGATAGCCTCTTAGAGAGACTCGTATCTGGTAACACAGAATTCCCACCAGCTTGCGCCATCATTGGAGGGATTCTTGGACAGGTTCTTTATCTCGCTTTTTCGTGGACTTCGTTAATTACATAGATAAGCATTTAGCAGAACTATATGTGACTTAAAGAAAGGTTGATTAAATGTACAGGAGGTGATAAAAGTTATATCAGGCAAAGGAGAGCCATTGAAGAACTTCTTCTACTTTGATGCAGAGGATGGGAAAGGTTTAATCGAGGACATACCAAACAAGCTTTAACTTATTGTGAAATGTTACTCTTAGTAGTTGAAGATTGTATTGGAGATTAGACTTGAGAATGCTTAGAACTTGGTTCCTTGTCTTTTGTATCTTACTAACTTGGTTCTGTCCAAAAGAAAAATCTGAAATCCACAATCATAGAGGCCCAATAGATTTAAAAAAAAAAAATAGAGTTGAGGAAAATATTTTATAAAAGCATAAGTTGGATTAGGACACAATAAAATTTAAAAAGATGCCAAATTATGTTTTTACACTTGACTCTTAAATATTAAGATCTAAGAAATTGACATTTTTAATTCTTTTTTTGGTCAAACAAAAATCTCAAAAGAGTTTAAAAATAAAAAGTGAAGGGTGACATTTAAACAGAAGAAACTCAAGAGAGTTTATAAATTGTATAAAGGAGTCTCTGGTGAAGGAGAATCACAAAGTCAATTAAAGGATATGGCTTTGATCAACAAGATCTTTAACATTCTTCTTCCTATTATCACAGTTTCGTTTCTTTTAGTATTCATACCATTTTCAATATTCTTCAAGCTCATCAGCTTGATAAGAAGATACAAAGAGTCTGAGAAACTCAACGGAAAAGTCGTCATAATCACCGGTGCTTCCTCAGGAATTGGTGAGGTTAGTGAATTCTTCCTCGTATATACAAAGTTATCAATTTATTTTTTTTATCAAATTTTCATGTTTTTATTTAATGGTGTTAGCATCTCGCGTATGAGTATGCGCGTAGAGGAGCATACTTAACATTAGTAGCTCGAAGAGAGGATCGTCTCGAGGTGGTGGCTGACTGGTGCCGGAGGCTTGGATCACCGGAAGTTGCTGTGGTATGTGGTGATGTCTCAGTCATTGAAGACTGTAAACGTTTCGTTCAAGAAACTATCTCTCGTTTTGGAAGATGTGAGATAAGGCGGTGATTTCGAATAATTAATATTTGATTCTTTCTTAAAGAACATTAAAAAAAAATCTTAATTTTTTTTTGTTTTTGAATCAGTGGATCACTTGGTGAACAATGCGGGAATTGCGGAGGCCAAATTTTTCGAGGACTAAGAAATTTCAGATGTTCTTCCTATTATGGTAACATTCACAAACTATGGACCTATTGATATTAGTACTTTAGTGGCGTTGATCATCATGATTTTGTGGAAAACTAGAAACTTTTAGGATAGGTCTTCAAGTTTATATCGGTTTTAGGATCTCATCAAAAAATTTCAATCACAAATTAATAAAGATATGATTTTTTGATTGATTGCCCAATCTCGAGGATAAATATTTACGTTAGAAAATTCATTAAAATAGTTATAGAAATCTGAATTAAATAATCGGCCCTAAAATTAAATTTACAATCAATGAAAGAAAGAGAACATTTTGAAAACAAATCTCGAAGTAGACAAATCACAACTAGAAAATTCGAGAAATCGGGTCACCGTAAATCACTAGGTCAAAAAATAGGATTTATTCATCTAAATCATTAAAACTGAAACTATAAAAAAATTTCTCCATTTTGGTAATAAGTTTAGGTGTCTTAGATTTTGCGCACATATTAAAAAAATATATTTAATGATAAAAATATTTAATAATCTTTCTTTGAAAAGAAAAATTGAAAATAAATAAACTTCTAACTTTGTAGAACAAGAACATCTAAAGTTCTAAACCACCAATTTTGAATATAAAATTGAAAATAACTATATTTGTGAAATATGACAAGTTGAATAGATGTATATATAAACTTGAAGTGTGTAAATGTAATGCATAGTTAATTTTCTTTTCTACAATTTGTGAACATTCACATTATCTACTATAAGAGTCATATCTTACTACATAAAAAACGAATTTGTGTATTCATTATATACTCCATAGTAATCTTAGTGAACTTTCAAATCCGAAAGTCCCAACATTGTGAATAAAAATCTACAGAATACGAACTTTTGGGGATCGGTCTACGCAACCCATTTCACTATACCACATCTCAAGAAAACCAAAGGAAAGATAGTAGTGGTTGCATCGCCTGCAGGATGGTCTGGAATACCAAGAATGAGCATATATGCTGTAAATGTTTCTTCCTCTTTTTATCTTTATATTAAGTTATTAACTCTAGTTTTGATATAACTAATGTAACATTTGATTCAGGCAAGCAAGGCAGCTATGATAAACTTCTACGAGACTCTTGGGATCGAGCTTAGTCCAGACATTGGTGTGACAATCGTGTTTCCGGGTCTTATTGAAAATGGAAATACAGCTAATCCGGACCTTATGGCCGAGGTATTGTACTATCATCATATATATTTCAGTTGAGTATGTTTAAGTTTTATGACTTGGTCTCTTTTGTAGAAACAAGAGTGGTCACAAGTTGTACCTATTGAGTCAGCAGTGAAATGCGCCAAGGGGGTTGTTAATGAAATCTGCAGGGGTAAAACTTTTGTGGCAGAGCCGTCGTGGATTCGAGTTCTCTTCTGGCTTAGTGCTTTCTGCCCTGAACTTTTGACCTCTAAGCCTAAGAAGAATTGATCACTTGTATTGTTCAATAATTGCAGAATATTGAAAAAATAAATTAATCTTAATAAAAAAATCTGTTTTAATAAAAAAAAAAGCTGAAATATTAAGGAATGGATATCTAGTTATTGAAAAGCCAAGGAGATCTTCTAATCATCAATCTAATTTGGGGTTTAACCTATTTTAAAAACCCTGGTTTCAAAATTTTCAACATATCATCTCTACTATGCCTAGAATTTGGAGTTTGTCGTCTCGTGTTCATAGTCGTATATTGTAAGATCTGTTTGTGCAATTCCTATTTCAATCTGAATCAGATTTGGACTCGGTGATTTGAAGATCTCCTTGGCTTTTCAATAACTAGTTTGTTGCTCTGCAACTTTGGGAAGACTTCCCTGATTTGGAATTTCTTACTTATATTGATCTTTGGGTTTAAATTAGGAAAATTCTTTTACCGTATGTTTCCTACAACACAGTTATGTTCATTGCTAGTATTCTTGGAGAGGTTCAGAATTTAGACTTTGATGAAGACACATCTACTCAGATTTCTTTCATCAGAGTCAAAATGAGAGTTGGTCTAACTGATCGATTTCGTTTCTTTAGAAGAGTCAAATTTCAATGATAGAGTTTGAATATGAAAACCTCAAAAGAATTTGTGGCAATTATTGTAGAATCAATCATCAGACTTCTCACTGTCATTATCTTTTTACACCTTTTATACATATGGACGATTCTGAAGTTCAAGTGGTGCCTTCATGGGAAAAAGAAAAAGGTTCAAACAACATCTTTCCCGATGAGGACATGAGAAATTCTGATAAGCTCAGAAATGTGTATGCGAGGCAAAGAAAGACACGTGGGACTGAGGAAACACGAGAGAAAGAGATTTAAAAGGAAGCATAAGACATTTCATTATTAATAAATATTCGTAGCAAACTTTCTCTTAGTATAAGTAGAGCTCTCATTGTTTAGAGAGTCTTATGTTGAATCTGGTGAATCATCTCCTACCTGATATTATAGAGAAGAGCTAGTATGATGATCTAGTCTCTCTCTTGTCAAATACTGGGTTCTGGTTAAGGAATAAATAGATTTGGTCTTTGTTTCTTAACAATTGGTGCGTTCGTGACTCCGGATCGATCTCTCGGTGGTGCATTTGTCTTGTTACGAAGCAAAGCTTGACGAATGGTGATGGATTCAAAGTTATCGCCGATCAAATCGGTGACATCGACACAGTCAGATTCTGATGCGATTTCGGAACTCTTCGATCGCGTCAACACTCTGAATTATCAATTTCACGAAGAAAAGGCTCATCGGAAATTAATTCAACAGATGCTGGATCAGATCTTGAGTCGTCTGCCTATGACAGTTCAGGATCGCGAGTCTCCGAGGACAAGTCGATCGGACCAATCGGTATCGGAACGAAGCGTTAACTTTTGAGGAACCACAAGCTCGCGATTTAGGTATGAAGTCTTGGAAGGATTTTACGAAGAATTTGGATATGCCAGTTTTTGACGAAGTCAACATTTATGGATGGATCTCTGTGGTAGAACGGTATTTTCGAATTAGTGAGTTATCAGAAGTAGAAAAAATGGATTGGGTTTCGATTTATTTGGCTGGGGATGCATTGGGGTTGTACAATTATGAGATGAATCAGATTCGATTCACTACCTAGATAAATTTTAAACAGCGGATGTTGCTCAGATTTGGAAATTTGAGGGTGAAGGGGCCGATCCAAAGTTTCTTCTGCCTTAAACAAGTGGGTATGGTGGCTGATTTTATCAGGAGGTTTGAGGATTTATCGGCACTAGTGTCTGGGTTGGATGAGAATCAGTTGGAGGGTATTGTTCTCAATGGATTGACACCGGAGATGCAGGAATTGGTGTTCATGATGAAACCACATAATTTATCTGAGATGATTGCGGTGGCTCTTGCGATGGAGGATAGCACGATGAGGAAAGTTTTGCAGAAAGAATTGCCAAATCATTTGATGGAAACTGGTTATTAGGAGCCTAAAAACATATCGACTTATCAATCTTTGGGCTATAAGTCTCGTACAATGGGAAATGAGGGGAATCATTCTCCTATACAGTCAAAGGCTGCTCTTAAGCCTTCTCAACGTCCTCAGAAACATCATTCGAATGCTGAGCTGGGTGATATGAGACGCAAGGGTATATGTTTCAAATGCCAAAGAAAGTAGGTTAGAGGTCATGAATGTCCAAACAAGGAGTTGTAGGTTCTGACAGTGTTGAATGATTTCATGGTCGAGGTGTTACAAGATCATGGTCAAGAGGAGTATGAGACAGAGATAGTGCAAACAGGAGTGTTGATGACAATTTCTTTCAGCTCATTCATGGGTATCTCCTCTCCTACGACTACTAAGGTGACTGGGATGATAAATAGGGGTGATGTTTTGATGATGATAGATAGTGGAGCAACTCATAACTTCATCACTCTAGCTATGGTTTGTAAATTGAAACTGAGAGAAACACCTAACACTCATCTGAATATCGTATTGGGTACAGGGGTAACAGTGTGTGGTTTGGGGGTTTGTCTTGGGGTCAGCTTTGAGATTCAAGGTTGGGTTTTCAAAACAGACTTTATCATTCTGGATTTGAATCAGGTGGACGTGATTCTTGGGGTTTATTGGCTGAGTACGTTAGGCGATTGCAAAGTGAATTGGCGCAAGCGTGAGATGTCATTCTTGCATAATGGGAAACAAGTGTAGCTGGTGGGAAACACTGATCTACAATTATCTTGTTTGTCATTAACACAAATAAATCCTGATAACATGACTATGTCACTGCTGGAATTGACTATGGAGAATGAGAATTTGATTGACTTACCTGGTGAGGTAGTGACAGTCCTACAACAGTTTCCTTTGGTTTTTGCATTACAATCAAGGTTACCTCCTATCTATGGCAAAGAACACGCAATCACGTTGCTTCCAGGAGTTGGAGCAGTGAGTGTGCGTCCTTACCGATACCCACATGCACAAAAGGAGATTATGGAAAGCATGGTATCAGAGATGTTGGAGGCAGGAACAATCCGTCGTAGTCATAGCCCTTTCTTGAGTCATGTCCTTCTAGTGAAGAAAAAGGACAACAGTTGGCGATTTTGCATGGATTACCGTGCCTTGAATCGAGCTACAATTATTGATAAATTCTCTATTCCCATGATAAATCAACTTTTAGATGAGTTATATGGGGCAAATGTCTTTTCAAAACTGGACTTGGGGGCTCGGTATCACCAAATTAGAATGAAGTCGACTGATGTGGAGAAAATAACATTTCGTACTCATGATGGGCATTACGAATTCTTGGTCATGCCATTTGGCCTTACAAAGGCTCCAGCCACTTTTCAGGCGTTGATGAATGAGATTTTTCGGCCTTATTTGCGGAAGTTTATACTGGTGTTCTTCGATGACATACTGATTTACAGTGAGACATTGGAGGAGCATTTAAAGCATTTGCTGGTGGTGTTGTAGATTTTTGAAAAACATCAGCTCTTTGCTAATAAAAAGAAATGCCTATTTGCTCAGGGACAAATCGATTACCTTGGTCATATTATTTCAGAAGAAAGGGTGTCGACGAACCCAAGTAAAACTAAGGCTATGCTTCAATGGCCAGTGCCTAAGAATATAAAAGCCTTGCGTGGGTTTTTGGGCCTGACTGGTTACTACAGGCGTTTTGTGAAAGGATATGGGTCCATTGCAAAGCCATTAACAGAGTTGTTGCAGAAAAATCAATTTACATGGCATGAGGAGGCACAACAAGCGTTTGAAAAACTGAAACTAGCAATGTCCTATGCCCCAGTTTTAGCCTTACCAAATTTTACCAAAGGTTTTATTGTGGAGGCAGATGCTTCTGGCTTTGGTCTAGGCACCGTCCTTATGCAGGACCATCGTCTTATTGCATTCTTTAGTCATGGTCTCACGGCAAGGGGAATAAGCTAAACCGGTGTATGAATGAGAGTTGATGGCGATTGTGTTATCCATACAAAAATGGAAACATTATCTACTTGGTAGAAGGTTTACAGTACAGACCGATCAAAAAAGTCTCAAGTTCCTTTTGGATCAACGTGAGGTCACTATGGACTATCATAAGTGGTTGATCAAGTTGTTCCCCTATGATTTTGATATTTTATATAAACAGGGTATGGACAACAAAGCAGCTGATGGTTTGTCTAGAATTCCTCACACAGGTTTGTCTACTTGTGTGATGCAGTTATTTACTTTCACAGTGCATACATCGTTACCTCTGCAGGATTTGTACAAAGATATCACTGAGAATGGGGAGATTCAGAAGCTAATAGTGGAATGCGAGAAGGACCTAATGAAATATCCTCATCATAAGGTGTTAGGAGGCAATTTTTGGCACAAGAATCATTTGGTGCTACCATCTAACTCTAAGACTGTGCCCTTGATATTGACTGAATTTCATGGAAGTAAAATAGGGGGTCATTCCGGGGTCCTCAAGACACTGAAACGGATCCAACAATGCTTTTATTGGAAGGGCATGTTAAAGGATATTCAGTGATTTGCTGCAGAGTGTGTGGTTTGTCAAACGCACAAATACTCCACCCTTTCTCCAGCTGGTCTTTTACAGCTTTTACCATTGCCAACGAGAGTGTGGAAGGATATAAATATGGACTTCATTGAAGGTTTGCCGACTTCACGGGGTATCAATGTGATTTTTGTAGTGGTGGATCGCCTGAGTAAGTATGGTCATTTTATTGGACTCAAGCACCATTTCAATGCAGTAGATGTAGCACGCAAGTTTATCCATGAGATCGTTCGCTTGCACGGGTTCCCAGCATCGATTGTCTCAGATCGTGATCGGATTTTCTTGAGCTCATTCTAGAAGGATTATTTCTAACTGGCAGGCACTAAACTCAAATACAGTACGGCGTTTCATCCTCAGACTGATGGCCAAACAGAGGTACTGAACCGATGCTTAGAAACGTATTTGAGGTGTTTTGCATCGTCCCACCCGCACATTTGGGCTGAATACTTACCATGGGCAGAGTTTTGGTATAATTCCTCTTTTCACACTACTTTGAAGACGACACCTTTCAAGGTTGTGTATGGCAGGGAACCTCCATCGTTGTTATAGTTTGAAGCTCATTCGACCAAGAACTTTGAATTAGAACAGATGCTCAAGGAGAGGGATTTGTTCTTGGAAGACATTAAACGTCATCTGATTCACGCTCAATAACTCATGAAGAATAATGCTGATAAGCATCGAAGGGATGTTGAGTTTGTAGAAGGCTCTTGGGTGTTCTTGAAGTTACGTCTGTATTGCCAGTCTTCGGTGTCAAAACGATTGTGTCAGAAGTTGGATGCAAAGTTTTATGGGCCTTATCAGATAGCAGAGCGTGTGGGCAAGGCGGCGTATCGTCTAAAGTTACCTATGGACTCTAAGATCCACCGTGTGTTTCATGTATCTCAATTGAAACAGGTCTTAGGTACTCAGTATCAGGTTATGGCTCTGCCTAAATCGTTCTCAGAAATTGATGAAATGGTTATTGAACCAGACACATTGTTGGAAACTCGTTATTCGCCTTTTGGTGTTTTGAAAGTGTTGGTTAAATGGTCCAGCTTGCCGAATCATGAAACATCGTGGGAAGAGGTTCGTGAGTTGGCGAGGCAGTTTCCAAATTTTGCGCTTGAGGACAAGCTGCGTTTCATTGGAAGGGGTATTGATAAGCTCAGGAATGTATATGCAAGGCAAAGAAAGACACGTGGGACTGAGGAAACATGTGAGAAAGAGATTTAAAAGAAAGCAGAAGACATTTTCATTATTAATAAATATTCGTAGCAAACTTTCTCTTAGTATAAATAGAGCTCTCATTGTTTAGAGAGTCTTATGTTGAATCTGGTGAATCATCTCCTACCTGAGATTATAGAGAAGAGCTAGTATGATGATCTAGTCTCTCTCTTGTGAAATGTTGGGTTCTGGTTAAGGAATAAATAGATTCGGTCTTTGTTTCTTAACAAATTCTCAGAGCTCTAGCATCTCTTCTTTTCATCCTATATCACAATTTGCTTCCCCGAGAACACTAATGAACCAAACAGAGTTTGTACGAGAACATAACCATCAGATGTAATGGGCTCTGAAACCTTTTCCAATTCCACAATAGTTTCAGGTTTTAAAGCTAAAGCCAAAAAAATATGAAATTGGGGAGAGTTCTAAAAGAAGAAAGAGTAAGAAAATGAACAGGAGATCTACTCTTTTGATGCACATATTCGTGTGAAATTTTGTTAATGTTAAAGTTTATAAGCATGTTTGGTATTTATGCGATTCGCTTATTCTTATAAACAAATAAACAAAGTTAACATACATAAAGTCAAAAGTACATTCACATAAACAAACCTCTATGGTTGCCCATTATTATTATTCCCATTGCACAGATTCTTGATTTTATATCTATTTATTTACTCTTTACTCCGACTTGATTTCTCCCGTCCTGATAGACTCGGGATACATAACATTGCGTACACCACTAATGTCCATGATCCTCTTGTTGAGTGCAGTATCTTCAGACATACCAGTTCCGGTCATGAACAGTAACCGACAACCCCATTCAATAACCTCCGGACATAACACTTTCCAAATGTACGTCACCTTAAACCATGATGGCTCCGTCACATATTTTTGTTTCCGGCACACACCGTTCACTATTGCCTTGGCACATCCTGATGCTGATGCTACTGGAAATGCTCCTATTTGAACCTTAAATTTCAAAAATGAGGTCAATATCAATTGTTTTAAAATAGTTATATTAGTTGTAAGTTTTTAACATACATCTCGCATGTCTTGGTTGACTACCACCTCGCCTTCACCGGAGAAGTACTTGCCTTGTGTGAGTTCGGATTCGATATAACCAGGTGTGACTATTGTAATATGTACATCGCTACCAAGCTCAATTCTCAACGTCTCAAAGAAGTTTAACACAGCTGCTTTGCTTGCCTAATAAACATATTATATATATATATATATATATAACAATATACTTTGGTCCTAATTAAAGGGTACTTTACTAAGTAAAAAAGTGTATAAATATGTTTTTAACTAAATTGTATATATATTGACTTACATTGTACAAACTCATCCTTGGAGCGGTTAGCCACGCTGCAGAAGACGACATAGCCACAATCTTACCACAACTTTGTCGAAGGTACGGAAGCGCAGCACGAGTTGTATATACTGATCCCCAGAAGTTAGTATCCTAATATATCAAAAAAAAAAAATCATTTAATCTAGGTTCACAAATAAATTAAAGTGTTGGCTCATCTTATAGTTATTTCATTACCAAAACTGCTTTTGTTCTGGTTATTTCTTCAATGTTCTCAAACATTGAAATTTGTGTCACCCCAGCATTGTTTACAAGATGATCCACTGCAAGACAAAAACAAATATATCATTGTTTTGTTTAAAGAAAAATGGGTAAAAAACCCTTCACCTTTTCAAAAAATATTTTAAAAACTCTCATTTTTATTATGGGGTTTTCAACCTTCACCTTTTAATAAATAGTAAAATAAACTTTATGTATTATAAAAAATAAATACATCATTATATCTAAATAGAAATATATAAATAAAATTTGGTTTATGATTTATTTTTTTAAATTTGAGTTTGTGATTTATTTTTTTCAAAATTAAGTTTTTAACTAATATATTATTATATATTTGCATATTTTGTGTTTTGATTCGAATTTTTCTTTTTGAATAACTAACTAAAAATAATTAATATTAGTCACTTTTTGAAATATTTTTAAATTATATTTTAAATAAATCTTAATTTTATGTATTTACATTAAGAATATTTTGGTGTAGAAATTTATGTAATTTTGTAATAATAAAAATATTATTGTTTTTTTCTTAATAAGTTTGTGTGGCCAAACCAAATAAACATTTATTAACATACATTTATATTCGGTTCAATATAAAATTATATATATCGTTTATAAAAAAATAAATATATATATATATAATTAAATACATATTCTTATGAAATAAAATTTATTGAATATAAATTTTATAAATTTAAATATAATATCAAAATAAATTTTATCGATTAAAGTACTATCTAATATGAATTTATTGTTAATAAATGTTTATTTGGTTTAGTCTCATCATAAACCTATTAACATGAAAACAAACAAACAAAATTATATTTTTATGAAAATAAATAACTTTTCACATCAAAATACTTTTAATTTAAATACATAAAATTACGATATATTTAAAATATATTTTTAAAATATTTCAAAAAGCGACTAATATTAATTACTTTTATCTAGTTATTCAAAAAGAAAAATTTAAACAAATTCGAATAAAAACATGGAATGTGCTCATCTATAATAATATTTTAGTTTTTAAAAATTTAATTTTAGAAAAAATCACAAACCCAAATTAAAAAAAAAAAATTATAAACCAAATTTTATTTATTTATCTTTATTTTAATATAAAAATGTACTTAGTTTTTTTAATAATACCTAAGATTTATTTCACTATTTATTAAAAGGTGAGAATTTAAAATCTCACAAAAAAAAGTTGAGAATTTTTTATATGTTTTTTAAAAAAGTTAGAGTTTTTTTACCTTTTTTTCTTTTGTTTAAAGTATTTTGTAGCAAAACTTGTTAATGATAATTAAAAAAGGTCGGTTTTGACCCCAAAAAAAAACAAAAAAAAATTAAAAAAAGGTCGGTTTTGAGTTTTGGTGACTTACATCTGCCAAAATGGGATATAGTCTCATCGACGATTCGTCGACAATCATCAGGTTTGGAGACATCAGCATGAACGGTGATAACATCAGGAGATCCAAGTTCATAAGCAATCTCTGCCACTTCCTCTAGATGCTTCTTCCTTCGGGCGATAAGGGCCAAACGTGCACCTTTACATGCGTACTCATATGCTAATTGCTGATAATTAACATATACACAAGATACACTCAAATCAATAATAAGTGTAACTAGAATAAGAAATCAAAGAGAAAAACTAAACCTCGCCTATGCCTGAGGAAGCACCGGTGATGAGAACCACTTTTCCATAGAGATTTTCCGAGAAAATGGTCGAGAAAATAGACTGCAAGAACTTGAAGAAATAAAACGGAGGCAAGAAAAAGCAAAGACCAAAGAAGGTGAAGAAAGGTGCGGTTAGATTGAGGAAATCGTTTATCAATTCCATTTTGCGATCAAAACACAATACTCATAAATGACTATTTGGCTATGATCTATCATTCTTTTTTATACGTGTTATATAAGCACAACTCAAATATTTAATTGGATTTAGATAAAACGGTGATGAGACGAAGAGACAAGCTAGACACGAAGATATTGTGTGGTAGTGTGGCAACTTTGCATGGCAACGACACGACACGTTGACTCAAGATGTAGAAAAACGGTCGTCGACTTCTTCTTGTTTTCTCTTTTTATCCTCTCAATATATTTGGTAGATAAGATCAATCATCATTCCATTTATAAGTTTTCGTCGTTTCCGAAATACATTAGTTATATATATACAATATTGACATCTACAAGTTGTATTTGATTTTAGATTCTTGATTTCTAGAATATGTGAGGTCGCATATGAAGTTATGAACGTTAAAGGACAAAATCATGAGAAGTGGTAGAAAATTTAGCAGCATCGAGAGTATATGAACTTAAAAGGTGTATCGGATTACGTAATCTTCTAATTAAAGATGAGTATAACATCTTAAGTGCTTTTGAATAATATAAAGAGTGTGTACAGTTGGTGCAACAATGACGTGTTTAAAGTCGGTTTACTCACGATATGCGAATGCAAGCATTTTTTTAATATTGTATTAAATATAATATAGGGAAAATACCATAAAAAACCATCAATTTTACAATTTTTTCTAACTAAAACCTCAAACTATTTGTGTTTTCAAAACAAACATTCAAGTTGATAAAAATTTTCAACAAAAACCTCAAACTATTTTTATTTCCAAAACAAACCTCCAAATAAAATGTTTTGCTTACTTAAACCCTCAAGTTGTCAATCTTGATCCCAATGAAGGTTAATTGACGGTCAACGATAATTCTACAAACGCATGTTAACTATTTGTTAATTTTGTCAGTTTCAAAAAAAATCTTAGATGGAAAAACTCAATATTGAGTCTGATTGAGGATTAATTGATAGTCAACGATAGCTTCAGTTAATACAACAAACGCCTATTAAATATTTGTTAACTCCGTCAGTTTTGAATATGAATCCTAGATGAATAAATCGATTTTCTGTAGTTGTAAACTCATTTTCTGCTTAGTAAATAACTAAATAACAACAACAAAATACGTAAAAATGGACAAACATAGTTAACAAATAGTTAACGGAAGTTATCGTTGACCGTTATTAACCCCTCAATGAGGCTTAATATTGGAAACTTGAAGGTTTAAGTAAACAAAACTTTATACTTAGAGGTTTATTTTGGAAACAAAAATAGTTTGAAGTTTTTGTTAAAAAATTTTATCAACTTGAATGTTTGTTTTGGAAACACAAATAGTTGGAAGTTTTAGTTGGTAAAAATTGTAAAATTGAAAGTTTTTTTATGGTATTTTCCATATAATATATGTAATTTGTAATTCCAGTAACTTATTTCTTTTAATTGGGTTTTCGGTTTTAGTTTATTTAGAGCTTTCATTATTGTAATTGTTTTTAATTAAGGTAGAAATCCATGAGAACAACTTAGGTGTGAACCAGTTGAATAAAGACAGGTGGCCGGAATACTTTATGAGAGGTGATTTCCGGTACATCGGAGAATTTTTTTTTTCTCTTTTTTTCTCTTCTCTAATTTCTATCTTTAAGAGAAAGAAGGGTTTTTTTTCTCCTTTTTGATGTAAATTCCAACTTTGTGTCGGTAAATCTCCGGTTGTTTTCGGTAATAAATCCGGTCGTGTGCCAGTGTGTCTCCGACTTCATGTCGGTTTTCTTTATTTAATTCTTTTCTTTTGATCATGCCTCTGTGTTTCTGGTCCTCGATGGATTGATTCGGGTCGTTTCAATTCATTGATTTTATTGGCATGATTGTCACTTCTTCCGGCGATGGTTCTTGCACCAGAATAAATGCTCCTTTTGTCAGTTCGGTCCTTGCATCCTTAGCGACGAGGCCAAGATTCGATGATTATAAATCCTTGACCGGGAGTTTGCCTCCCTTAACGGTGAATGGGGAAGTGTCAAGATCTGTCGATGGTTTGGCAGAAGCTAAAGCTGATTTGTTCTTCAATCGAATCTATTCTGACGAGGAGCTGGCTAGAAGAAGGAAAGCACAAATGGAGTTTACAACGACAATCAAAAATCTCAGCTCTCTGTTCTTCATTCCTTCAGATTCCGGCCGGCACACGGTGGAGAGATACAGCGGTGGAGAGATGGAGTGGTGCTGTTTCTTTGGCTCATATTAGGTTAACACGTGACTCCACGTGGTGGGGATAGGTTGTAACATTTGTTGGGCCATTATGGGCTTCATTTCTTTCTTCTGTTGTAGTTTGTAATCTTCATTTGTACGATTACGCCTTTTTGGCTTTTCTGAAAGGTATGAATTCCACAATTCTAGCTCTTATTCCAAAGAAGACATCAATTCTGGAAATGAAGGATTATAGGCCTATATCTTGTTATAATGTGATATATAAGATTATTGCAAACAGGTTGAAAGGCATTCTCTCCCAGCTCATTTCACTTAATCAATCAGTTTTTGTGAAAGACATGTTATTAATCGAAAATCTGTTGTTTATGACAGAGTTGGTAAAGGACGATCATAAGAACTCAATCTCGTCTAACTGTACCATAAAGATAAATATATCAAAAGCATTTGATTCCGTTCAATGGTCTTTTCTGTTGAATACTCTAAAAGTTATGAATTTTTCTGACCAATTTATTCATTGGATATCATTATGCATCACAACGGCTTCCTTTTCAGTCCAAGTGAATGGTGAATTAGCGGGTTTTTTTTGAAGTAATAGAGGATTAAGAAAAGGTTGTTCTTTGTCTCCATATCTATTGGTGATAGCCATGAATGTGCTTTCAAAGTTGTTGGATAATGCCGTGAGTGCTAGGCATACAGGTTATTGTCCGAAATGCAAAAATATTGGTCTGACACATTTAAGTTTTGCTGATGATATTATGGTTGATATGTTGCCATTTTATCATGTTTTAAAGTTCATTTCTCATATAGTTTCTTGCATTTACATTGCATAATAGGAGATTGGTCGCATATTTGCATGTTTTCCTTGTCTTTAGGTCTTGGAGTAAAGCTTACAACATGATGAATCAAATTGGAGTCAAGAGGATCAAAAGTGAAGCATTTGATGAAGGAAGAAGGCCAGAGGGGTACTGTAGCGGCTTAGCTGAGACCGGTGGGAGCCAGCGGTTGGATGCAGCGGTCACACGCAGACCGGTACGAAGCCACCAAGTTTTCTCCGGGTGAGACAGCGATCACCTATAGCGGCTTAGCTGAGACCGGTGGGAGCCAGCGATTGATGTAGCGGTCTGGAGTTGACCGGTATGTGGATTTCAGAAATCTTCGGGCAAGTCAGCGGGTATCTATAGCGGTATAGATGAGATCGGTGGGTCATAGCGGTCTTATGTAGCGGTCAGGTGTTGGTCGCTGCATCATAGCGGTCTCCTATAGCGGCTATAGGTTGCCCGGTACCTAAATTTCCGAATGTTGACCGGTTTGTTCCGGGTTTGACTTGGTTTATTGCATGTTAACCAAGTCCTTTTATTTTTACTATAAATAGCCTAAGAAATACCTAATTAAGGTTATGCTTTGTTTTAGAGAGATTTGGTTTAAGCTTCTTTTGGATATTTTTATGAATCTCTTTGATCTAAGTTATCAAATCTTCTTATCTTCTAAAATCTTTCAACTATTCTTCTTATACTCATGATTATGCATCAATCAAACCAATTGATTTATGTTTTCATGACTATGAGTGAGTAGTCTTTTAGATGAGTTTAGGGTTTGATAATTGAGATAATTTGGTGGATTGATGGTGATGTTTAGGACTAGATTATATGTTACTCCTTCATTTAGGTTGATTATATTGCTATATTAGGCAAGATATTGTTAATCTAGATCATTTGTATTTTCATGCCCACAAGGTGTTTGTTAAAATGCTTGAATGAAACCTAAATGTGCATTTCATTCCTTACCTATGAGAATAGTTGACTATGATAAATTGTGGTTGGATTAGACTTGATTCTTAATGCTCAATGATATTTTTTAATTGCTAATGAGAGTTATTGTTGATTGAATGATTGTTGAAGAGATTATTGCCATGAGAGTGGATTAGTCTTATTTGTTGATCCTTTAGCCTAGGATTTTGCTCATCATATGTTCTTGCATCATCAAACTTCCATCATTTCATTTTAATCATAACCATTTCCGAGACTCATCACCTTTTATTATTTGATTTTAAACTGCTTCTACCGCTTTATTTACATTCAAAGTTTATTTTAAACCACTTAAACCCTTGTTTGCTTAAATTAAAATGAGACTTGGATTCTTGGTGTGTTAGATGCTCGTTTCTCCGTGGATTTCAATACTTTTTATACTATAACGGCATAAGGGTTATTTGATAACCCGGTTTACAAAAACCTCTTTATCAAATTGGCGCCGTTGCCAGGGAAGTGACGTATTTAGCCATTAAGATTTTGTTTTGTTTTGAGACTAAGCTTTTATTTTCTTTATTTTGACATTAATCTTTTATCTAGTTTTTGTTTTTCTTGTGCTTTTCAAGGTGTATGCAACGAAGGAGTCAACAAGGAGAGATTCTTGATTGCATTTTGGATTTGAATCAAGTTGAGAGAGTGAATAGAAGAGCAACTAAAGCAAAGAGAGAGCAAGAGCGGTTAGCACACTTGGCACGCTTAGGCATGGATGAGATTCACAATCCACCAGGTTTTGAGGGTAATGTTGATCAAGGTGGGGTTGCTCAAGGAAATGGTCAAGGGAATGTTGCTAGAGTGATTGGAGCATATGATGAGCCGAACATTCATGGGAATAAGACCGGTATTAGGCCTCTTCCGGTTGGAAACAACAACTTTGAGATCAAAGCTAGCCTAATCAACATGGTCCAAAGCTCGAAGTTTCATGGGCTACCAATGGAGGACCCCTTGGATCATCTAGATCAATTTGATATGTTGTGTGGGACGATAAAGATCAATGGAGTATCGGAAGTTGCTTTCAAACTTCGCCTTTTCCCATTCTCGTTAGGCGACAAGGCTCATTTGTGGGAGAAGAATCTACCTCACAACACTATCACTTCATGGGACCAATGTAAGAGAGTGTTCCTCGCGAATTTTTTCTCCACTTCTCGTACAGCTCGGCTAAGGAATGAGATATCAAGTTTTTTACAACGTGTTAATGAAAGTTTTTGTGAAGCTTGGGAGCGTTTCAAGGGCTTTACTTCTCAATGCCCACACAATGGCTTCTCAAAGGAAAGTCTTTTGAGTACTCTATACCACGGTGTCTTACCAAAATATCGAATGCTTCTAGACACGGTAAGTAACAGGAATTTCTTGGGCCAAAGAGCTGATGATGGAATGTTACTAGTTGAGAATCTAGCTCAAAGCAATGGAAGTTATGGAGAAGACTACGGTAGGACTACTAGAGATAGTGTTAAAGTTGATAGTCAAAGGACTAAGGAGATGAAAGCACTAAATGAGAAGATCGATAAAGTTTTGTAAGCTTATCAAAGACCGGTTAACTACTTGGGAGAGTTTGATGGGTATCAACAAAGGAACCAAGATATGGGTGTTAGTGTTGATGTTAATGAACTGGTTCAAGAAGAAGTTCACTATTTGGGCAACCAAGGAGGCTACCAAGGAAATGCTCCTAACCAAAATTTCCATCCAAGGCCCTTTGTCAACTATCAACGTAGAAACCAATATCAACCTATCCACCAACAAGGATTCCAACCAAGGCCTCAATTCTCCAACCAAGGAAACTCATCTAATCAACCTCCTCCCCAAGAAAATGAAATGAATGCATCATTGAAACGAATCGTGGAAGGGCAAACTAAAGGTTATGAGGATTTAGGCAAGCGGTTTGTTGACATACACAACAAGATGGATGGTATGTATAATGATCTTGATAGTAAAATTAATAGCTTGGCTTCTCATATGAAGACCATTGATCTCAAGGTCGCTCAAGTCGCTTCAAACTCCACAAACCCAAGTGGAGTATTACCAAGTAAACCCCAACCTAACTCCAAGGACTTTTGCAATGTCATTCTCATAAATAATGAGAATGACCATGAAAAGGACGTAGAGGAGCTCTCTAGACTTCTCTATGGTGTGAATGGTGTAGACTTGGTTAGTCAAAGTGAAGCTCAAGTACAAGTTAGAACTAGGGTAGAGAGAAGGTTCCCATGGTTGAAAAGAAAAAAGCAACCAAGGTTGAGATATCTCCTTATGACCGTCCACTCCCATTCCCCAAGAGACTCTATACCAACGCACAAAAGAAGGTGCTTTCAAGCTTCAAGGCAAGTATGAATGAGATCGGAGTTCCATTGCCTTCTATGGATAATTTATACCAAGTGCCTACCCACAAGAAATTCATTCAAGCCATACTTGCCAACCGGGAAAAGGTAGAGGAAGTCATGAGGTTATATGAACAACCAAGTGAATCACCACTTGCACCCAAGAGTATCCCAAAGCTTCAAGATCCCGGTATATTCCTCATCTCTTGCTCTCTCAAAAATTTGAAAGTTGATAATGCTTTATGTGATTCTGGGGCTAGTGTGAATGTTATGTCACTAGAGATGATGAAGAGTATTAGTATCAAAGAGATGAAGAACTACTCCTCTTCCATCACTTATGTGGATGCCTTTTCAAAACCTTCACTTGGTGTGATTGAAGACTACCCTCTTATGGTTGGAGATTGTTTAGTCCCAACGGACTTCATGGTAGTTGATAGAGGACAACCGGATAAGCTTCCTCTCATTCTTGGAACTCCATTCTTCAACACCGCAGGAGCATCCATCGACTTCCCAACCAAAAAAGTGATCCTCCACCATGTTAACTCCAAAGTCTCTTATCCAATGAAGCTTTCCTCCACAAAGTTTTGTAGAACTATCACCAATGAAGGATTGGAAAGAAAAAAGGAACTTAAGGTTTCGAATAAGAAGAACCTAAAAACTCTAAAGTTTGATGAGGAAACCTTGGATGGTGAATGTCTACACTCCTTATTCGATGAGAATGAAGGAAATGGTAAAGAAAAGAGGTTGGTGAAAACTAAAAAGGTGCTTGAAAAGAACAAGAAAGGGATGAAAGAAATTATTACCATGAGAGTGGATTAGTAAAAGTGTTTGAAGATTAATAGTCTTCACGGATGGTAAAGTCAGATCGGTTGAAGGAATAGTAAAAGTGTTTGAAGAGTTTGCAAAGATTTCGGGGTTGAGAATAAATTTAGAGAAACTCACAATTTATCTTGCATGTATTGCAGATAATATTTGAGAAGAGATTAATTTGCGGTTCCCTTTTATGTCGAAACAGCTTCCGGTAAGATAGTTGGGTATTCCCTTGCTTTCTAGGAAGATGACTTCCACATACTATCTTCCTCTGCTATAATCAATTCGTAATCGTATCAGTTCATGGTATGTAAGGTTTTTATCGACCGCGGGTAGGCTCCAGCTCATAGCTTAAGTCTTAATGAGCATCACTAACTTCTGGTTTTCGGTATTTCGTCTTCCTCAAGCGTGGATCGAAGAGATTGATAAACTATGTTCATCCTTTCTTTGGTATGGGCCAGCAATGAATCCAAAGAAAGCTAAAATGGCTTGGGAACAGGTATGTAAACCGAAAAAAGAAGGAGGACTTGGGTTATAACCTTTGAAAGAGGTTAACACCCTTTTTGTCTTAAACTGGTTTGGCGAGTAGTCTCCTCTCAACCTTCCTTGTGGGTAAAGTGGATTCAACTCTATTTGATACGAAATAATTCTTTTTGGTCTATCCGTGAGAACACTAACATGGGCTCTTGGATGTGGAGGAAAATACTTAAAGTTAGAACTCTGGCTCGAACTTTTCATAAGGTGGATGTGCGATGTGGGGAAAATACTTGTTTTTGGTTTGATATTTGGTCAGATTTGGGATGTTTACATGATAAACTTGGAGCGCGTGGTGTTATTGATGTAGGGATTCCGTTGGATGCTTCAGTGGCATCAGCTTGGATGAATAGACGGAGACGCCAACATCGGTCTGATATCTTAAGACAAATTGAGTTAGTCCTTGAAGCTCAAAGACAAAAGTTTGTACCAGAAGTTCTTGATGTCTCTCTTTGGCATAGCAAAGCTGAAAAATTCAACACGTCTTTTAGCTCCAAGAATACATAGTTACTAATTCGTCTAGCTTCTCCCCCTGTTCTTTGGCACAAGGGTATATGGTTCAAATATTCAACTCCAAAATTCTCAATATTTGCGTGGTTATCGGTTCACAATCGTTTAACAATGGAGGATCGAATGACACATTGGAATGTAATACTTCATGTATTTTTTGTGGGGATGCAATGGAATCAAGACAGCACCTATTTTTCTCATGTGTCTATTCAGCTGAGATTTGGAAATCATTGACTCAAAGTATATTGAAAGCTCGATTTACTACTAATTGGAATCTCATGCTCCAACTCATTTCAGATGTAAGGTTGCATAGACTCACTATGTTTCTAGTCCGCTATGCTTTTCAAACTTCAATCCATGGCCTTTGGAGAGAGAGAAATGCGCATCGCCATGGAAACTCTCCGAATCCACCATCACTCCTCATCAAATTGTTTGATAAGCAAATACGAAATCGGTGTTCTACTTTGGATGATTGTAAGCTAGAATGAGCTCTACAGCTCTGGTTTTCTGCAAAATATGTTTAAATTTGTTCAAAAATTTTTCTAAATCTTTCAAATAGAAGAAACACTTTATGTATTTTTGGTTTGAATAAATTTTACATTCATTTCCAAAATATATATATATATATATATATTTAGCCAACCAAAAAAAAAAGGTGTGAACCTCTCCAGAGAGAAAGTCTATCTCTGGGTTGCACCTCCCCCCAAAAAAAATTAGTCTACCCTCTTTATAAATCTGAATCTATCCCAGAGTTATGGAAGAAAAAAAAACAAAACAAAACGTGTTACGTGGTGCGCGTACCTCCTAGATCTATCTTTTGTTATATGGTTAGTCTCTATATGAATTTTATCTGAATTCCTAACATAGATATGGAAGAAATTTCATAGGAAGGACCGGTCATGTCTTGTATATATGTACTGTAGACTTTCGGTTCCACTGGTATTTATACATTTATATACATTTGATAGTTGGGAACAAAAGACAAGCACATCGCTTTTACTTTGAACGTGTGCACGAAAAAAGTATCCCATCTTAAGAATGGCATGGTCCTCTACATCTAGTTTAATTACGCATTCGAAAATGGATTTGGTGAAATACTACAAAACACTAAAAAAATAGTAGAAAAGCGGTTAATAATTCAAAAGTGTTCGCACGCCCACATGGTTAGTAAAAAAGCTAAATTAATAAAATAAAAGGCTCAAGCATGCAACTAGTTTAATCTTAACGATGAAGAACCCTTAAACTATATATCAAATTAATGTCATGATGCTTGCAAGCATGCACTATAAATATTATCCTAAATTAGTCGACTCATTTCATGTCCAGTCACATTCCTTACCCCTAAGTTTCCTTTGCTGCTTCTTCAACATATCACTTCTTATTTCAACAAATTAACCTTGTTTACTAATAACAAAAATCAATCCCGTAAATGCCATGCAGGAGATCCAACGTAACAATCGACCAAGAACTTTCAAGAAGCCACTTCTTAATTTTATCGACTACGTTTCCTTGTCATTTATCGTAGTTGTTTTTTGTGTTATAGTAATTTTTTGCTACTTTTGGCTTCAAGCTTCTAATAGCTTTTTCTTTTTCACCATTCCTAGAGTTATTACTTACATTTTAAACCCTAAGGTTTTATTTGTTCTCACAAATGTCATAGTGATCACCCTCATTGGAGAATCAAGGTTTTCTAGATCAAGACCATCTCATCCAGCTAGTGAGTTAGGCAAATAGTACAATATGAGAAGTCATTCTTGTGGCTCGTGCTCTCATGAAAATATGAAGATGAAAATAGGATATCAAAAGTTTTTGAAAGAGAGTATTGATCTACCGAGACTTGAAGAGGATAAGAGAGGCAAGCTTAGTCCGTTGCAGTTGGATTCACTAAACCAGAGGGCTGATGATCTGATCGCTCGTGTTAACAGACAAAGGAGGCTTGAAATTGGGTTGTTTCATAGCCACATAGGCCATAGCCGTATAACATATTAATACATGGCCAAATGTGCTGAGAACACATTAATTAATATTTAAAATACGCAAATTTCTTTAAAAGAGTTAATAGTTATGGAGAACAGTAAAAACAATGTGCACATAAACTAGTTATATTATATTTTTGATCATAGAAACGCTGTTAAGATTACAAAAATAGATGATTGGAGTTTATTTTTGTCGGTTTGATGATCGTCGAACAGGTTCATCATCTTTGGGTCCATCGTCACTAGGCTATCGATGATTTATAAAATGTAAGAGCAGAAAACATTGTTATACTTTAAACGTTCACAAGCATGGATTTGTACCGTTTGTGCTTAGAACCGGTCCTACTACTATGCTTAATATTGTTATATATATTTGAAAAATTCTAATGAAATACTACTAGTGAAAACTCTCTGAAAATCTCTAATAAATATAATAGTAATATTTTAATATATTTTAATTAAATATTTAAAATATAAAGTATAAAAAGAAAATAAACAAATTAAGGAAATACATGTCGTATTGGAGTTGCTCATAAGGTTCTCAAATGAAAAACAATTCTTACTCTTTTTTTCTATTACATTTTACTTTTTCATTAATGTAAAACTTGCTGGAAATTTTTCTTAGAACACCCTTATGAGATAATGCATTCTCATTCAAAATATCTCATAATGGTTCTACAACATAATAAAAAAATAAAAAAATATATATCTATATATATATATATATAATTGTAAGGTTCTCAAATAGTATGAGAAACCTTTGCAAAAGGTTCCACATGTACATAATTTATATGAGCGTTGCTTGTGCAATTTGACAACTTCACAATTGTTTATTTTATTAGGGAAATGTTTTGAAAATGAACATTTTAAAAAATTTATTATCAAACATGGATCCTTTATGTTTTAATTTTACATTTTAAAAGTCTATGTTTGGCAATAAAATTGCCCAAGGGTACATTTCAAGGATTAATCATTTTTTATTACATTGTAGAACTTTTAAGAGATATTTTCAATGAGGTTGCTCTTAGTGGAAAACTCTAAAGTCTCTCATAAATATAATATTAGTAATATTTTAGTATAGTTTAATTGAATAATACAAAAAATAAAATATACTAGTTAAGGGAAAATATATGATATTAGAGTCTCACATGGATTCTCAAATAAGAACATATACATATACATATTCTCTTCTTTTTTTTCTTTTTTTTTTTCTTGTTGAGAAACTTGTTGAATTTTTTTCAATAGAATTGCTCTTAATTCCTCTTTGTCATTCTCAACCGCAAAAAAAAAATTGAGTTAAAAAAACATCACAAAATTTGATTCTTGTATATCGGAGTTTTGATGCTAAAAGTTAATGCAAAATTCAAGGCACATTGATGGTAACTTAACGTGTAAATGACATTAGTTAATGAGTTGATACGAAAATGAATCAAACAAGAGATACTTGTATATGAGATGCATTTCACTAATGGATTACTAATATGTAATTAATAATAAATCATTTTTAAATTGTAGTGCTTTGAAGTTTTTCAAATTTTAATTTCAATTTTTCTGTTGTTTATATTAGGATATATGATATTTTCCCCGTTTCTAATTGATCATATTTTTAAGAAAAATAAATTATTAAAAAAATACTATTTTTAGGTTTTTTATGTAGTTTTTATTAGTCATTGATGATTAATTGTAAAGTTCAAGAAAAATAATGGAATACTATTGGTTTAGAGTTATTAAAAACTGTTAATCATATAAAATGATGCATTTATAATCAGTTTTTTATGTGTTTTCTTAATGTGTGAAAATGCTAGAAATATAATCAATTAGAAACAGAGAGAATATTTAATAAAATTATAAATTTTGTAGTTCAATTTTTGTAAGTTATTGATTAGTCTGCTTATCAGTAAAATTCTATAAGTTTTTATTTGTGAGTTATAAGTAAATAATTACTTTTATGCGAAATTTGGCCTATATAATTTTGGTTTTCTAGATTAAATACGATTTAGATCCATAGTTTATTAATATGATATTTCGACTTTGGATGAAAGGTCTTTTCATACTTTCAAACGTAAGGTTAATAAGAAATGAAATCACAATCATATAGACAACTTCTCAAACCAAAATTCCCTTAAAACTAATTAAAAAGAAACGTCAAAAAAGGAAAAGCAATATTAGAAACTAAAGGCACCAACGGGAAAAGCCTCTTGTGTCGCCCCTGTTTTTGACTCACTCGGCCTGGTGTTCTGCCTGAATAAAATATGGGAGTCAACAAAATAATATTTCTATTTATTATTTAAGAAAACCACAAGTCCAATCTATCAAAACCATCTAAGCTTCCAGTGGTTTTTACAAGTTTTTCCCTTGATCTAAGTCTCATTAGCATGGTATTTTTTTAATATGAATTTGAGCAAAACAAAATATTGAATAAAGATTTTTGTGATGAATTGTCCCAATCAATTTTAAATCCATCAAGATCTAAAATCTTTTCATTTATATCGGGTCTTAACTTCTTACAAATAATTATGTATAGAAGAAGTTTAAATCCGAAAAAGCTTGTATGAGAAACCGGTCATCTATACGGACCAACCTAAGAGCAACTCCAACGGACATAAAAGAGAGTGTCTTTAACTTAAAATAAAATAATAAAAAAATGAATGAACATAAGAGATTGGGATGAACCGGGTCTATAGGTAGACACTTTTATTCATTTGAAACACCCTATAGTCAGTATGAGATTGACCAGAATCTTTTGAAAGAGAAAAGTTCTTACATATTCAATAAAGAATCACCGATAAATACAAAGTTAGTATGGTGCTTAATTTAAATTAATATTAAGTTTAATATTAAATTATACTTAAGACACTATTATAAAGTTTACCAATGTGGATGGTCTAACATGTCCAGAACAAGGTAAGCCCCTGCTAGGGAATTTTATCCCACCATCCATACCAAATTTCAATCAAGTAGATAGGGTTTATGATTTTAAAAATACAGAATTGGTAATAAGAAACTCAAAGGGAAAATGTAAAAGATGAATTAGTTGAACTTGGGTTTGAGGATGCCGTACTTCCTAAATTGTTCCCTCACAACTCTGTTGTATATAAAAGCAGCTCCTCTAAATTGTGGCAGAACCAACCATGCAACCAACATTAGCTTAGCCGTGTACCATATTGGTATCCTATTTTAGCGTGGGCAGAAAGAGATAGTATCAGATTCTAACTTGAGCGTATCCGACATGGCACCGGCCAACAGAGGACAGATGTCGGTTGGGATTCTCTTTATTGTTATTGTTATTTTCCATGCTTTCCTTTATTATCATTAATTATTTATATAAACAGTGTAGTTAATCAATCATTTTTTGTAAAAAAAATAATTAATCAATCAGACCAATGTCTAGTACAACAAATGGGCCAAGTATATATTATTTAAATTAAAAAAAATCTATTATACATTTTACCATCTCTATTCGATCTTAACATATAACCAATCTTATTTTATGTTAGAGTCAATTTTATCTAGTAAACCAAAAACATAACTACAAACATATATATTATCAGACCTATCTCTTGTCCATGATAACATGACAAAACATTTGTCTAGGGTCCATGTCAAATTTTTAAAAAAACACCCTTAAACAAAAAGACAAAAAAAATTATTATGAAAAGAGTATTATAAATTTAATTTGCCTAAAACCTAAAATTTTTTTGAGACGAATATAATAAAGATATGTGACTGCTCAAAACTATAGTAACAAGATTATTGATGCTTAGAGCATGTACATCAGTTAAGATACCTCTAGAGTCTTTCAACAATAAAATAAGAATACTTTTTATATAATTTCATTATTTAATTAAATTTTAATTTGTTGAAAAAATATAAACCAATCATTAAATGACAAATGGCTCATGAGTCTCATAAACATCTCTCCTATGAGAAACTTATCTAACTTCTTTCCTCCTTTTTTCAAGTTTTTTCTTTTATTTTAAATAAGAATCTCTAAGTGAGAACCCATGTTAGAAATGCTCTTATATTTGACTAGACCATTTTACATAAATATTAGCAAAAAGAAAAATTCCATAAACAATTTTAGTGGAGTTCCTAAGTCTTTGAAGCATTTCTAAAGATGAGAGCCAAAAATTGAACAAATTAGTAGTGGTTTAGCTATAATAAGAGGTGGTGGAATATTCCCAAAAGGTGGAGGTTTGTTAAATATTTGCTAAATTTATGGTAGCTTATGTTTGAGAAAGAAGTATTAAATTTGATTGGTCCCAATAATGGGTTCATCAATGTTGATCAAAACAATCTTAATAAAAGAACATAACATATGTAACTTCGGAGAAATTTCTCTACCTTTTTCTTTTGACTTTTCTAATTTATATAAAAAAAAACAAATTACTAAGAAGAAAATAACAATGAAATCAAAGTGGTTCCTACAACTAAGAGAAATTTGAAAAGTGGGAGATGAGTTTCCTAAATCTTAGGAAGGCTAAGTCCACTTATTAACAACAATAATTAAAAGAAACATTTAAAGGAAATAAAACTATGCAAAACTAATTAGAATGGTGTCTTTGGCAATGTTGGATTTAGAGAAGGGACCCCGATCCAATAATTTCAAAATACCAGCGCTACCCTTATATTTTTATTATCCTGTTATCTTTATATATATTTAACTTAAAAACTGTTTACTATTCTGCCTCTTATGAGATATAGTTTCCTGTAAAAAAAATTTTTTTGTTCAGTTCTGGTATAGAAGGCAAAACGTGGATGTTGGAAAGACGTACTCGTGCACTAATAAGGCAGTTTCAGCAAAGATCTTGCGAAGACGAAGTTCACACGATCATATTAAATTACAATGAAACTTCTATAAATTAATAATCGATAAATTAATGTCTCGCTAAATTAATAATTTTCTCCGATTCTAAATTAATATTTTGAACCAAATATCACTTCTATTTTTTTTAAAGGAAGTTATGGTATAGAAGATGTTGGGCAGATGTGCATCTCACTCGCAGAAAAATCTTGCGCAGACATTTGTCGCAGTCATATTGCAAGAGTTATAATTTCATGTTAAAAGAAACAGAAGTTCTGGTATAGAAGGCAAAACACGGATGTTGGGCAGACGTTTGGGCAGACGTACTCGTGCACTAATAAGGCAGGTTCACCGCAGATCTTGCGTAGACAAACTTCACACGGTCATATTAAATTACAGTGAAACCTCTATAAATTAATACTCTATAAATTAATACCTCGATAAACTAATATTTTTTTCTGGTCCTAAATTTATATTTTGAGCCAAATATCAACTATATAAATGAATACACATGATAAATTAATAAAATATCATAAAATACATAGGTTCCAATATTATTATTAATTTATAGAGGTTTTACTGTATAAAGCAGATGTAGAGCAGACGGAACCTAACTCGTAGAAAAAACAGACGTAGTCCACTAAGCACTAAGAAGGCAGATGCTTGCGCTTGCGATGTTCGCAGTCATATTATAGGTGATATTGCATATGTAGAGTAACGTAATATTGTATGATATGTGTGATAAAAACACACTTAAAGAGCATTCTTATGGGTGAGCAACTGGAGCAATTGAAGAGAGTCCAACAATTTTAGGTCATATTTAGGGTTTAAATTAAAAAATTTAGGGTCCAGATAAAAAAACAAAATTGTATAGCAAAATGGCCAATTTGTTTTATTGCTAACACAAGGCCTCCAAATGTATTGGACTGTTGCAATATCAAAAATAAATGCCAAAGTAATTTTAAGATTGGAATCTTGTTACAAACTCGGCTTCATAAAAGCGCAAGAAACCAAGGCTTATCTTGTTATAAACACGACTTCATAAAAGCATGAAACCAAGGGGAGTCGATAAGGACTATCTTGTTACAAACTCGATTTCAAAAAAGCAAGAAACAAAGGAGAGTCCATAAAAGAGTAAGAAAGCAAAGCTTATATTTTTTTACAAACTTGACTTCAGAAAAGCAAGAAACCAAGAGGAGTCCATAAGGCTTATCTTGTTACAAACTCGACTTAAAAAAGCAAGAAACCAAGGGGAGTCCATAAGATCCTACTGATTGATGTCAACTGAATTAGTAGATGGTTGTCCATCATTCTCCAATCGATCGATGCGTATTAGTACGTCCGTAGCAGAACCCATGTATTGAGGAACAACAAAATAATTAACTGCCGGTATTTTATCCCATACACCACCAACTCTCTTGATAACATGGGATGAATATGACAGTGTTGCTACTAAACGCACTGTCAATTTCCATGAGAGGTCTCCACTTCCTGGGACCTTATGTTCAATACATACAACAATGAACTTTGTCAAAAATGGATTAGTGTAACGGTCAATGAAACGCTTCACCACAAGAATTTCTCCTCCAGTACTACTTTGTTCCTTGAGAACTAACCTATTATGACGAGCAAAACAAATATACCTTGTTTTCCACATTCAATCTTGTGCAAGTCGTCACTGTGAACCAAGTTAGCGTAGTCATATAGATCAAAGTAAGAGCCACTGAACTCGCAACCAAGATCATCAAAAGAGCAGTGACACAGTGAGTATAGACACACGCCAACATGTGTCATCAAATCAGCAGTCCTTATGAAAGATGTGTTGCAACCAATATGAACATTTAGACATGTTTGCTGAATCGGGTGTATTATCTGACCATCCCCAGCAGTAGTAATACGCTGAATCTGACCATCAGAAATATGCTCATAAGCAAAATAACTCTTGTTCAATAAAGGTTATGTAAAATGGACAGACAATACTTAATAACATTATAAAATAAGCAATTACCACCACATGTACTAGAATTTTGTGTGTTGATATTACAATTGAAGCCATATTTCACAGTAACTAACCAACATGAAGATTTATCTACCGTGATAAAAATGAAAAAAATTTATTTAATTTCTTCAACATATTCATCAAGAACAAATATTTCTATCGACATAAGCTAGTTAATATCGAGAAAGTAATCTCGGGGTGGGGGGGACTAGAAACCACTTCTTGGCCGGTTACTTGGCGAGTTTGTGCATGGTTCCATTTTGTATAGACCGTTTTCCATGTGTCATCAAATCAAGATCATCAAAAGAGCAGTGACACAGTGATTATAGACACACGCCAACATGTGTCATCAAATCAGCAGTCCTTATGAAAAATGTGTTGCAACCAAGATGAACATTTAGACATGTTTGCTGAATCGGGTGTATTATCTGACCATCCCCAGTAGTAGTAATACGCTGAATCTGACCATCAGAAATATGCTCATAAGCAAAATAACTCTTGTTCAATAAAGGTTATGTAAAATGGACAGACAATACTTAATAACATTATAAAATAAGCAATTACCACCACATGTACTAGAATTTTGTGTGTTGATATTACAATTGAAGCCATATTTCACAGTAACTAACCAACATGAAGACTTATCTACCGTGATAAAAATGAAAAGAATTTATTTAATTTCTTCAACATATTCATCAAGAACAAATATTTCTATCGACATAAGCTAGTTAATATCGAGAAAGTAATCTCGGGGTGGGGGGACTAGAAACCACTTCTTGGCCGGTTACTTGGCGAGTTTGTGCATGGTTCCATTTTGTATAGACCGTTTTCCATAGCTGATCTGTAGCTGATCATTTTGTTCGAAGTCACTGTTCTCGGACTCTGATGAATGAACCCTAATTCCATGATATTTGCATTTATACGTATGGGCTTAATACTCGTTAATAGCGAAAGGGTTTAATACATGGTAGACTTATAACTCCTACCATGCAGATGGGCCTAATGATAAATATCATAATTATTTTTGTATTTTAAGGTGAGTTCCGGTGGCAATAAAGACCTATTAATATGTGTAAAGATATTAGATTGAGTTAATATTCTCTTAATATGTTAAAACCACTAATTGAGTTAATATTCTCTTAATATGTTAAAACATCTGATTCCTCTTATGTCATGGTGATTTCAATCGGAAGAAAATATTAGTTAGGGGTTCAACAAAGGATATAATGCATAGTGATTTCAATCTTTTCTAAATTGTCTTCGTCTGTATTATCTTAAAGCTGGAGTATAAATTTAGAACAACAAACAAACATTGTATAGAAACATCTTAACATACATGACGAGAAAATGAAATTCAACAACAAACCCTTGAGCTATTCTCAACAACAAGATGCATGTAATAGAGAGAGAAACAAGCTGAAATGAATGCAGGTTTTAGCGAGGACAAAATAAATGAGTATAAATATGAATTGTTATAAAAGTAGGTTACTTCCTTAGTTACTTAATAGAAAACGAACCGTTTTTCAAGCTATTCGAACAATGCAAAAGTTTAGGATTTTTAAAGATAAGATAATGGAAAACTAACCGTTTTTCTATTTCACCCTTTTCGATATTATTAATTATTATTACAATTTAAAATTCTTATCCTATACTATCCTTTACCAATATTATTATTAATTATCTCTTGATCATTGATACGTGTTCTATGACATATATTGAGTTGAATAAAAGTGCTTGTCTATGTCTGTATGTACCATTTATGAAGTTGTACACATTTTATGAGAGGGTGACAGATCCATATGGACTTGTCTACGGAGACAGATTAGCAAATGGGCCATTTTTGAGATGACCTCTAATTAGAATATTTGAACTTGGACACTAATTAATGTGTATATATGGGCATGTTCAAACATTAAACTTTTTGGTTAATATAAACTTGAACCCTAATTAATATAAACTAAGGCCCTAATATGAAGTGGTTTAACTAGTTAAATATTATTTGAATTCAAATGGTGCTATCCACTTGTTCAATATTCCGTCAAAAAGAATGAAAAAATGGTGCCATAGGAATACAATCATTTTTTACACCCTTATTTCATGAACATCCCACGCTTTACAAGTGCTCTACAACTACTTTTTATAATTAGCATTAACGTCAAGGGTGTAATCACATAGTTACATATAGCATTGATAGTTAAATATAACATTGATAAATTACAATTGTAGATGATTGAATACTTTGTGAACATTTTACAACAAACATAAGATGCTTTACCATAGAAAAAAACTTGAATCCTAACATAATCCAATCCTGAAACCTTAAAATCAGTGATTTTAATGTAACATTCATCACACTTGTTACATTAACATAATACAATTCTAAAACCCTAAATCCTAAAAACTATAAATAAGTTTAACTGGGCTTTAAACACTATAAATTCATAATAATTCTCGTCCTAATAGTTAACATATGATCACAAGAGCAATAGATGTCCCACTGGCCGCGTCCACATGGATAACAAATACATTAAACATATCGGAGTTGACACTAGCGACCGTTTTAATAATATCAAAGGCAAAAACAGTCGCTAGCGTCAACTCCGACTAGCGTCAATCAGCGTCAACAGTAAAATCTGAGTATGCAAAGTTTGAGTTTGACCTGAATTATATGTAAAGACGCATATTGGTTAGATGTAGGAGAAATGAGGGTAAAATGACAAAAATTGTAAATACATTCAAAACTATGACATTTTATTTAGCATTTAAATTGGGAATGTGGCAAAATAATTTGTTTTGCTAAAAACTTTAATGGCAAACTTGTTATTATATTGAAACGGAGTGGGTAACCGTTATTTTTGCTGACAAAATGAATGCGTCCAATTTAGGGGTCTATGTTTGCTTCGTTATCAGATTTAATGATATGTCTAATTGGCTAGGTCAATGACAATTTCATGTATAGATAATGTAGTCAACGAAAGTAGATGCTTTAAATGGCCTACAACAAAGTTGATGATTAAAATGACCCCATTTTAAAAGTTTACGATTTTAATGACATTTTCCCCAAAATTAAATCACCAAAGGGTCCATTTTAAACAAATCCATAAAACTAAGACCTACACATCGTTCAAGTGTATTTGTTTTAATTTGTTGATCTCTTATTGGTTTGTTTGGTTGAACGATTTATGTATTTCATTCAGAGATTTTGTATCTAATTCAGGTTTGTATGAATTGTAATAAATTAAGAATTTTCACAAAAAATTGGATTGGTTAACCAAATTGTGATGGTTTAGTGGTTGAACTATTATTTCTTAATGTTATTCTTTAGAAGAATTCAAGTCTTTCCACTATGATTTCAAATCATCATTGGCCATATGTAGACGGTTTTAGTAGGAAAAAACTTATATTTTTATAAATCTCGGAAATTAGTCTAACATTTGGGATAAAAAATTTCCGGTTAACAAAAAAAAGACTGCTTTAATGAAAACGGTTGATTGAGGTTGTTATTATTTTGTTAAGAGATAAAATAATATAAGGGAGACAATTGTGTGTTTTTGACCTATTTATCTTCTTTATTATGTTTTGTTGTACACTCTCTCATTTTTTCTATCTTTTATCTCTCTAAGATCTTGATAGTGAATTGTTAGCAATATCTGTGGGTAGATGTAAAATCACATTGATCGGCAGAACTCGTAAAACTTAAGTGTTCTTGTTTTCAATTCATTAACAATCGAGTGTACTGATAGTTGCTGAAAATTAACCTATCAATTTTGTTTTCTTTATGATCAATTCAGAGGCTCAAATCTCTACATGGACAATATTTTTTTTAACTTGATCAATATGAAAAATACTTCCATAATTTATATGAAGGATAAATATTTTTTATTTTACAATTCTTAAAAATAACAATCATCTAATTTGATTGAAACCAAAATTTAACAAAAAAAAAAAAGTACATTCGGAGAAATGAGGGTAAAATGACAAATATTGTAAATACATTCAAAACTATGACCTTTTATTTAGCATTTAAATTGGAAATATCGCCAAATAATTTGTGTTTATAAAAAAATTAATGGCAAACTTGTTATTATATTGAAACGGAGTGGGTAAGCAGTCATTTTTGCCAACCAAATCAACAAAATGAATGCGTCTAATTTAGGGGTATCTGTTTGCTTCGTTATCAGATTTAATGATATATCTAATTGGCTAGGTCAATGACAGTTTCATGTATAGACAACGTAGTCAACGAAAGTAGATGTTTTAAATGACCTACAACAAAGTTGATGATTAAAATGACCTCATTTTGAATGTTTGCGATTTTAATGATATTTTTTCTCAAAATTAAATCACCAAAAGGTCTATTTTAAACAATCATCCATAAAACTAAGACCTTGACATCGTTCAAGTGTATTTGTTTTAATTTGTTGATCTCTTATTGGTTTGCTTGGTTGAACGATTTATGTAATTCATTCAGAGAATTTGTATCTAATTCATGTTTGTATGAATTGTAATTATAGTAAGATTTTTCATGAAAAATTGGATTGGTTATAACCAAATTGTGATGGTTTAGTGGTTGAACTATTATTTCTTAATGTTATTCTTTAGAAGAATTCAAGTCTTTCCACTATGATTTCAAATCATCATTGGCAAAATGTAGACGGTTTTAGTAGTAAAAAGCTTATAATTTTATAAATCTAGGAAAATTATTCTAACATTTGGCATAGAAATTTTCCGGTTAACAAAAAAAAAGACTGCTTTAATGAAAACGGTTGATTGAGGTTGTTATTATTCTGTTAAGAGATAAAATAATATAAGAGAGACAATTATGTGTCTTTTACCTATTTATTTCTTTATTATGTTTTGTTGTACACTCTGTCATTTTTGTCTATCTTTTATCTCTCTAAGATCTTGATAGTGAATTGCTGGCAATATATGTGGGTAGATGTAAAATCACATTGATGAACAGAACTAGTAAAACTTGAGTGTTCTTGTTTTCAATTCATTAACAATCGAGTGTAGTGATAGTTGCTGAAACCTATCAATTTTGTTTTCTTGATATGAACAATAATTTTTTTAACTTAATCATCGCCCTGGCGATGGGGAACTTTCAATAAAGCACAGTAGAGTGCTTTACCTACAAGAGGTATCTATAGAATGAAAGAATCATTTTATGATCAATATGAAAAATACTTCCATAATTTATATGAAGGATAAATATATTTTATTTTACAATACTTAAAATAAAAGATCATATAATTTGATTGAAACCAAAATTTAACCCAAAAAAAAGTACATACGGCAAATAAATAAAGTAGAAAAAAAAATCTTACGAACCAACGATTTATTACATAATGGTACAAGCGTTGGGGTTGTCCTCACTGAATATCTGTGGTGGATAAGCAAACATCTCCACCGGATACCTCGGTGGCTGGTATTGATATTCATTCTTCTTCAGGTCAGCCGCTTTGGTCCCCTCCTCCGCCGCACCACCGTCACCTCCGGCCACCGTTTTGGCCACTCCACCACCGTCTTCCTTGCCCTCTTTTCCTTCTTTGGGTTTTTCCTCTCCCTTTTTCTTCTCGTCTTTGTCTTTTGTTTCTTTTTCTTTCTCCGGTGGTTTTGGCGGCGGATCTTGCTTGACAACCACCGCGTGCTTCCCGAGACTCTTGTAAACAAATTCAACTAGCTTTTCCGGTGTAAAAACTCCTTTCACGCTCACTTGTGATGCTTTAAAATCTGGTTCAACAGACTCCACTCCTATATATAAACATATTTTGACTTTATTTTCTATAAGAAAATGTAAGTTGTAAACTGACTACATACTATATTTAAAGAATTATTTAATCCAGAAGCATCCAAATTGCATTACAAAAAGTCAAGTCAACTATCAAATGAGGTCTTTGTCCTAAACTAATTTCAAAGCTCTAGCTACCAATGTAAACTAAAGTATAGTAAATCCGCATAAAAACACTTACAGAGACTAACTACGAAATGTAAAATCCACAGATAAGTATAAAATCCGAATATAAGAGTCTTAACCAAAAATAAAAATCAGTTTTTAGAACTTTGGGATTCTTGGGAAATAGGTGAAGTAAAACTAAAGTATTTGACTTAAAGTTAGACTCTATTCAACCCAAACTCGTATTATGTAATCTTGAAATACTCAAAATATATTTGAGAAGAAGAAAGACTTGTAGCTCTATGATTATAATAACTATGGTTTGCTTTTTTTTTTTTTTTTTACTAATGAAGGATTCACTAAACACATGCTCTTTCAAATTGCTATTAAAAAAAAAGGGCCTACATAGTACATACTCAGTTTCAATTTTAAAAAATAGATGGAATCAATTTATGACATACACAAGACTCCAAAACCTGATGTCCCAATTAAGTGTAGTCCCACAATTTCTGAATTAAATTCAGATTCAATAGGAATCGTACCCAATTCAGAATATTTTAATAAAAGAAAATTTTGAACGAGAAGAAGAAAAAAAAAAAACAGACCTTTCATTCTCATGATTCTCTTTTGGATCTCCATAGCACATGCTTCACAATGCATGTGAACTCTCAACACCACTGTCACTACCTGTTTTTCTCAGTGCCCACAAAAGTTTATTGTTAATTAACTACATTAAAACCAATTAACTTTCTTAAAATTGCAAATCTGACCCTTAAAACTTGCACATATTACAATACCTCTTCTTTTTTCTCCTGAGGTTTAGGTTTCTCCTTCTCTTTATCCTTTTTCTCCGGTTCAACAGAAACCGGTTTAGGCTCCGGAATCGGAGATAAAAGCTCCACTTGACGATGACTCTTCCTTTGTAATCTCTGCAACACTTTTAATGGATCGGCCTTGTCTCCTTTCACCACAACTTTACTAGTTTTACAATCAGTAGTTACATTCTCCACTCCTATAACATTTTCAATTAGCCCAAAATTAGCAAAAATATTTCTAACTATGGTTAAAACTAAAAGAGTGTAATGAGTAATGGGCCAATGGTACCTTCAAAGCCTTTGAGACATCTACGGATTTTTTTAGCACAACCTTCACAATGCATAAAAATCTTAAGAACAATCTCTTGAGGCTCTTTCTTCTTTTCTTCCTCTTTTGTTTTCTTATCCTCTGATGACTTCACTTTTGGATCTTCAGGTTTCTTCTCATCCATTTTCTTATCTTCCTGCAAATGGAAAAAAATAAGGAGAAATAAATTTGAGAGGCTAGGAAAAGTGTTTGGCTATGTAAGTAAATTTGAAAAAGTTTGAAAAAAATAAACCTCTCCCATTGATTTTTGTGTCAGTGTTGAGACTTAAGAGGGTTTTTGAGTGGCACAGATATTAAAGCTTTTCTTTCTATGGACCGTCAGATTTGGTGTTTTAAGATCTGTTTATATACACACACACATCCCATTTATTTTTATTTATTTTTAGTATCAGTTTCTTATTTCCATATTTTTAGTTTATTTTTCTTTTTGATGTGAAATTTATTGAGAAAATGAAAGATAATTACAATAAGCTATAGTGGGAAGAAATGGAAAAAAAAATAGTCAAGTAGCCGAGTAACTATGGGCTCGACAAATGTACCAGCGATGATATTCAAAGATTTTGTTTTTGTTGTTATTCATTTACGTCTCTTTTGTATTTCGTAATTCAAATAGTTTTATATTTCTTTTTTCTTCTTTTTTTGGTCTCGCTATTAATGTGGGGTTGTTTGGAAGTTGGACTCTATATATTTAAATAGAATTGGTTGGTTGTCAAAGTTAATAGATTTTTTAAAAAATTTTGTTAATACAGAAGTTGTTTAATCATAAAAATTTAAGAATTTTTTGAACTAAATATTTTCGTAAAATACGTTATGTTTAGAAAATTTGAAACACAACAAAATGTGATGAACAGTTCATAATTAATATTATAGACGTTGTGTCATTTTCGAAAGGTCTTATAGTTGAGCACGAAAATCTCGTGAAAGGGGGAACAAATACTTTATTTATTGAGATCTAGTCAAAGTGCACTATGCTATTAGATGAGAACGATTCATTCTTTTACTTTTTTTTTTGTTTGGTAAAGGCTTAACTAATGCATATAACTAAAAAAAAACCTCTACCAAAAAGTAGTTAAACTCTACAGTTAATTTGCATATACTATTTGTCACAACCTAAAATTCAAATTAACCACTAAATGTATTAAAAATGGCAGAAAAATAGATAATACTCACATGCAGGTGTCTTTGGGGAAACAATATGGTACAAAGAAGTTGAATTTTATAATGAGGCACGACGTTGCACTCAATGACAAATAATATTCTTCTTTCCATGTCAGAATTAAGCCTCAATTTCCCGTTAAAATCATTAGAAAATCTTAATGTTTATATCCATGAGTTCTACTTTAACCTTTACTATTGGAAAAATACACGAACCTACTTCATCTTCACATACATAGTCGACATTTCGATTACCGCTAACGGCCTATGCCGGATCAACAAGAGTAGATGCATAAATTAATTTTATTTTATTTTACCCAGAAGAGAAATATTAAAGAAAATAAATTATGATAGTACACAGAATCATATGCTCCCTATGTTTCTAAAAGATAGAAGTTAAAGATTTTTACATAAATTAACAAAACAATAATTATTTTATTTTCTCTCACCAGAAAAATATTTTGAATAAATTAGAGTTTTTGTCAATTAAAATGGAGTCTGAATCAATGTAATAAATTGTTTTATGATCAAGTTTCTTTTTAATATTTCTTATTTTGAGAAGAGAAAATTGAAGAAGTAGAGCTATTAATTTCAAAAGGAAATGAATAAAAAATACTTATGTGTAGGTTATGTACATTTATTTATAGTTCAGTGTTCAAATCATCATATATATAATTGATGAAGCATCTCTTCAAGAGTTTGACACATCATCAATTCTTTTAATTGTATATCAATTTATTTGTATCACTTAAAACATATCATTAAAAATCAATAAGTGGCTCATCATCTTTATTTATTTCATAATTCCAAATAATTTTTAACTTTTTTTTGTTTCGCTTTAGTAATTAATAAGCCAATTTAAACTAAAATTATCTATCTAATATGTATATGGAAATGATAAGATTACTTTGTGTCCAAAAATCATATAATTACTAATAATTATTTTTATTGAGATTGATTTAATGAAATATAGATCGCTAATTCACATGTAACCTGAGTTTGAAAATAAAAGATTCACTCATTTTGAGCACAATGAGTGAGCTGAAAATGTAAATTATAAGTGACACCATGTGCTAAAAAGATTCCGAGACGCTCTCAACTTGGCAGCTAAATTAGCAAAGTGTTACAAAGGTGGCTCCATACTACCACTGCCAGTTCTAAGTGGCAAAAAGTTCAGCTCAAAACAAGAAGCATGGAAGTCGATAAATAATTGCGCTCTTTAATTGGACACCATGTTACTCAGAACTGTGCGGAATTGAAGAAGTTTCTTGGTGCTGGAGAGAAGCATATTAACTGCTATCTATCTGTTTCCATCTCATGTCCATTGGGTTCTATCTCTTGGTGGGACTTGGAAAACGTTCCACTTCCTAAGAGAGTTAATTGTTCTATAGAATATTCTCTTTGATCGAAGCTGAAGTGAAAGCATTTGAGTTCAAACCACCTTCCGTAATTAACACCATATCGACCATGAAAATAGAAGATCTTGTTGGTAAAAATCTTAAGTATTCGCTAAAGAGCAAAGCATGGAGCCGAGAATCAGAAGTCAAATAAACTATTCTCGGTATAGGAGACAAGCAAGCCGCCGGTACCCAGATTATTGAAGAAATATATAGCCATATTGTGAGATCTCGATTTCTTTGAAGTTTTGCAAGAAGCTCGACGAAAAGGATATATGCTATTTATTGTTTACACTATAAATGATTTTTCAGAAGTTCTACTCACTTTAGCCACTTACCATTGCTCAATCAATATTTTACTCCGGGTTTATACACAAAAGCTCACTGGCAAAAAATTGATTTTACAGGTTCTTTATTTCATTTTACTTGGATAATATTTATTGTTGGAATGCAATTACGCACATTCTAAATGGCTCGTTGATTTTGCATGTTGACCCCCACGAGAGATGATGAATCCACTATGTTATAAATCATGTTGGCCTTTTCTTTCTTGTTCACAAGATGAAAATAGTTCAATCAACTTTCATTTTTTTTGCAAATTTGCAAATTTGATACTCATAAATTTGTTCGATACATTATTGATATGCTCAAATATACTCTTAGATCTACTCTCTCAAATTAAGAGATCACGGTAGTACTTAGAGGTCGAATCCACAAGAACTCTCGGCTTAACGATAGATTGTTTTATTTCGAATTCAGCTAAGCAAGTATGATATAAAATAAATAGCAATGTGAAGTAATTAAAATCGGTTGTTTATCAAATTCAGAAAGCGTCAGGTCCAATGAATTTCTCAAGAAATCAAGTAATGAATATCAATTAATCAGTTAGAATCAATTACAAACAGGTTCTAGAACTCAAATCACAAAGGTAAAATAAACCAACTTTCGTTGCGAGAATTAACTATGTTTAAAACCTAAAAAACCAAATTCTTTTGTGAATATTAAATCCTAAATAAGCATTAAGCGCAAGTTTTATTTGTTTACAAATTATCTAATCCAAATTCCTATACAATTATCTAATTTGCTCACTTAGGTTTTATCAGATTATAAATCACACTGTCGTGCCAATTTAACAACCTATGATCTAGATTCTAGGTGATCAATCCAGAACTAGCTTTAAGTGCAACTTAGGTGAAAAACTATCAAGTTTGAATCCTAACCAATCAATCAATAATTCATTCCATGAAATCAATAATGAGAATCCCTAAACCTAACAAGAGATCTATTCACACATATCAATTGAAATCGAAGACATGGATGAAATAGATATCATATAAATCTGAATAGAGAAATAGAAACAGAAACAAAGGTTCAAAATCTTCTCTCAAAGTATAACAAAGTAGCAAGATAAGCCCCAACCTCTCAATCTCTCCAAAAGTCTTATAGAACGTAAGATAGATAAAGTATAAAACCCTAATTATATATCTAAAAATGAGCTGGGTATCTTTTGTAAATACATGAAACTTCTGTGCAAATGTTGCAAATCTCTAAATAATTAATTTCTGTGTGGGCTTCAGAAAATTGGGCCGTGTCGACCGACACGAGGAGTTGTGTCGCGACACACGTTGTACTCCAAAGACATCAACTTCGACTTTTCAGCTACAATGCTCCATAAATGCTCCATAAATGCTCCAAAACGTCTAATGATCCTAATTGTGTGTAAACATGTAAAAGACTCGATATGGACTCGAAAGACGCATAAAAGACTCGATTATATATATATATATATATTATGGCTTAAAAACCATAAAAACTATGATATATCAACTCTCCAAACTTAGCTTTTGTTTGCCCTCAAGCAAACAGAAGACTAAATACAAGGAAGAAGTTTGAAAACGTCAAAACTTATATCGTCATCAGAGCACCACACTCGCATTCACCATAGTAAAGCCACTAGAAATTCTTATCTGACCGGATCCAGACCACCATATAATTCATCGCTAGCACTCGTAGCCTCCTTGATTCAACCCACGATTTCACAATATAGTCTAATAGGCAGCTCGTCATCATTGGGTCTCATCTTTGATCTTAATGCCAAGAACCTTCTAGACTCATTCTCGTACAATACCATGACAAATTAACCATACAACACTTGATACTCTTTCTCTTCCCCAGACTTGTTATTTTTTTATTCTTTTTGTTGTCTTTCTTCTCTTTTTTTTTATAATTCAAAAGGGTAGGCGAATAATGGTATCATGGGAAAATCTTAACCTCGCTTCCACATTTGCGTGATCATCTCAATCTTGAGTAAAATAATGAGGTCACGGGAAATTTTTCGATCCCTTTACTCAAAAAAAAATCATTTCATCTTTATTCATACATTAATTGGAAGAAGGAAGAAGAGTACCATTTATGTTTCACACAGGTTGTATCATGTCAGGTATGATCTCATGTCAGGTATGATCTCATGTCAGGTTGTATCATTTCATCTTTATCATGTCAAAAGTTGCAAATCTCCAAATAATTAATTTCTGTGTAGGCTTCAGAAAATTGGGCCGTGCCAACCGACACGAGGAGTTGTGTCGCTCGACACACGTTGTACTCCAAAGACACCAACTTTGACTTTTATGCTACAATACTCATGAATGCTCCAAAACGTCTAACTGATCCCAATTGTGTGTAAACATGTAAAAGACTCGATATGGACTCGAAAGACGCATAAAAAACTCGATTATATATATATATATATATATCATGGCTTAAAAACCATGATATATCAACTCTCCAGACTTAACTTTTGCTTGCCTTCAAGCAAACAGAAAACTAAATACAAAGAAGAAGTTTGAAAACATCAAAACTCATATCTTCATCAGAGCACCACACTCGCATTCACCATAGTAAAGCCACTAGAAATTATTACGTGACAGGATCCATACAACCATGTAATTCATCACTAGCACTCGCAGCCTCGTTGATTCAACCCACAATTTCACAACATAGTCCAATAGGCAGCTCTTCATCGTTGGGTCTCATCTTTGATCTCAATGCCAAGAATTTTCTAGACTCATTCTCATACAATACCATGACAAATTAACCATACAACATTTGGTACTCTTTCTCTCCTCCAGACTTATTATTTTCTTATTCTCTTATTTTTTGTTATCTTTTTTTTTTATAATTCAAAAGTGTAGACGAATAATGGTATCACGGAAAAATCCTAACCTCGTTTCCACCTTTGCGTGATCATCTCAATCTTCTGTAAAATAATAAGGTCATGGGAATTTTTCTACCCCTTTACTCAAAAGAGAATCATTTCATCTTTATTCATACATTAGTTGGAAGAAGGGAGAGGAGTACCATTTATGTTTCACACGAGTTGTATCATGTCAGGTATGAACAAGAAGTCAAGTCCTTTGGATATCGATCACATCGATGAGGTCAAAGGAATAAACAGAAACTAGCTCATGCTTAAACAGATTCTATTGGAAATATGGGAGTCTCAAGTCAACTGGCTAGCCTTTGATTTTTCCATTAGTCTTGGATTCAGGTCAGGATAGAATCAGTGGTCACTTAAGCTACTGCAATTATGGTGGTTTCCTCGGTAAAATCATAGTTTCTAGACTAGGTTTGAATCAATAAAATAAAATAAAAAAACAAAAGAACTTGACTTTAAGAAAATAAAAGATAATATCAGTAACTACCTCTCTAAACTTAAACAACACTGTCCCCAGTATTATAGAAGTAAATGTTTGGTGAAAAATGATAAGAAATTGAAAAGAAAAGGAAAACATGAAAACTTACCTCGTGGTGCTCCGTGTTGATCGACACGCGCGTGTAGCGACTAACGCATATGAAAATTTCAGCCTATTCGGCCCACTTGTGTCAGTTGACACAAAGTGGTGTCGCTCAACATAGACAAGAACGATCGATCCCAGTAAGAAAGATCGATCCTGAAACGTACGCAAATTTTTCAGAAATCTGATTGATCGATCTGGTTAGTTTTTTTTTTTTTAAATAAAGAGCTAAAAATAGAATAAACTTTGACTATTTACAGACTTACCGATGGGTTGCCTTCCACCAAGCGCTTGTTTTTAAAGTCATCAGCTCGATTTGGCAGCAGAGCTCAGGGATCTGGTGGACAGGAGAGTGGCAATGAATGCATCGCAGAAAATTATCGCCTCATCCATGGTGTAGTATAAGCTGTCGATGCATGAGAACGACCAAAGAAGTGAGGAACATCAGCTAAGTGGGATGTTAGTCTTCGTGGGACACTTATTTTCCTTACAAAATCATGAAAAGAAGAAACAAGCGCTCTACGATAATCGCGTGGCTTGGTTAACCATAAAACAATTTTTGTACGTTTAAAAGTCTTATTGATGATATCAGGTGGTTTAGGTCCAAAAAGTGTGTACCTTAGCTGTTCCCCGGGTGAATGGAGTGTGGGACATGGTGCTTTCTGTTTGACAATAGCTCTCAGACTTGCAGCATTGAGACCATCCCGAAAACTAGCTGTTTCAGATAAATCTAGAACAACTCGCGAAAGGTGTCGACCAACACAGCCTTGTGTTGGTCAACATATGTCGTTCTCATCAAATATGGTGTCGACTGACACCCTAGTGGTATCGATTAACATTGAGCCTGCAGTTTGAATATCTGCACTTTTACTATAATTCAACTCTGTAATCCATGTCTCCATCATAAAAATGTCTTCCTCCAGCAACTTGTCAGTGAGTAGAACCTCGTCTTGGAGCCTAGCCCAGAAGAGATGATCACCAATGTAATCCTCAAGCTCGGAAGCTTGCTTATTCACTTGTTTACTATGACTCAACTCCTTGACATACCCAGTAGTAATGTATGTGGAGGTTTCTACAGAGAATGCTTGACCATCAATGGTGGGTGTCTTTCTCAGCTTGTCAATGTCAAAATTCATGACCTGATCACCTACGTGCAAAGCTATCATGCTTCCCCTTACATCAATTAGAGCACTAGCTGTGGCTAAGAAAGGTCTTTCCAAAATGAGAGGATCTCTAGGTTCTTCCTTATATTTTAACACCATAAAGTCTCAAGCAATCTCTAAATTTTACTAGAACATCTTCTAAGACACCTTCTAGAATCCTTTTGGATCGATCAGCTAAGATAAGATAAATCCTTATTGGCTGAAAAATAGTCATTCCAAGACTAACATCAACAGAGTGAGGTATCAAATTAATACTTGACCCAATATCACAAAGAGAATGAGAAAATCTTCCTGTGGAGATGGAGTAATCGAGCACAAAACTTCCTGGATCAAGTAGCTTCTTAGGAATACTATTAATCATGGTACTAACTTGTTCAGAGACCACCACTTATTTTCTCTTTCTTTTCCTCTTCTATGGGATTTCGTTCAAGAAAGTTGCACTAATGTCCATGGTAAGAAAATTTCCTTCCTCAAAACTCACACCATTAGTAACCATTCTCTTAACATACCTCTTGAGTGGCGATGAAAGCTTGATTGCATGAATTAAAGGGAGCTTAATCATCACCTTATCTATCATTGCTTTGCATCTGGTTTTCTCAATCTCTTGTTTAGACTTCCTAGGCTTTGGAAAGGGAACCTTCGGTTTGTAGACTTGATCCTCTGAAATCTGCGGCTTCTCAAAAATTTGTGTCTCAGCTGACTCCTTGTGTTGACCGACACGAGATATGTGTTGGTCAACACAGACACCATTATTCACGTCCTTAGTCAAATTTCCAGATGTACGGGCCTTAGTTGAGATTGGTATCAAAACTTGAAGAATCTGTTTAGGGATCCTTGTGTCGACCAACACAAGATGGTCGACCGACATAAGCCAGTGGTGTCGACCAACACAAGCAACTCATCCGAAAAATCTTCATCAATTTCTTCTAACTGCACGAGTTTATCAATATTCAGCCCTCTTTTCAACACATAATTTAGTTATATACCACATCTAACCATGATGGCATTGCATTGATATTAGGATTAGTATCCATCCTTCCATGAAGGGTTCCATCTTGTCTTTTCATAGCTCCAGCAGTTTGCGCAACTTGAGTGTCAAGCTTCTTGACATGAGTGCTCAAAGCTTCAAACTTACCATTCAGATCAGTGTACATAGCATTCATCTTCCCATTAAAGTCCACTGTAATCTTATGTTGCCCTTCTAGAATCTACTCAAGCATATATTTCATCTCGCTTTGCTCGGTTTGTACATGAGGTGCTTGGTGAGATGAAGATCCATAGTTACTACCAAACTTTTTGTTGCTCTAATACAGATTCTGATACTGAGGCTTAACAACATACCCTAACAAGTTATGATTACTCGTAAATGCACTCATATGTCTGTAACCGTTGTAATCAGCTCGGTTTTATTAGTTCTCAAATCTCAGACCCTGAAAACCATTTCCACCAACGTAGTTGATACCCTCTTCTTCTGGCTCTAATATCTCAACTTCTGTAGTACACTGAACTAACTTCTTGCTCACCAAGATGTTATGAACTGAATCTAACTTGTTTTTCAATTCAGCAATTGTTTTCCATCAATGTTTCGAACTTGTTTTTGTATCTCAAAATCTGCATTCTTGGTGTGATTGCTAAATGCCAAGTTCTCAATCAATACATAAGCTTATTCGGGGGATCTCGTTTTGAAATTCCCTTTCCTCACAGAGTCAAGAGCCATCTGATACCTCCAATCTATGCCCTCTGAAGAAAATACCCAGCAACTGAACTTCACCAAAACCGTGATGAGGACAATCTCGTTGTTACGCTCTAAATCGCACCCATGCAGGCTTAAATACTTCAATCGGTCTCTGCGTGATTTGGGAGATGTTATTCCTTAAGTCTTTTGTTCCCGCATCACCATATAAGTTGCGTAAAAATGTCTTCTTGGTATCGTCCCAATTGGTTAGAGATCCTGTTAGTAACTGCTTCAACCAATAAACTGCTTCACCACTAAGAGAATGTGGAAAATGCTTACAAAATAGATAGTCATAGCTGACTCCATTATGCTTCATGCTAGTCACCAAATCCTTGAACCTCTCAATATGATCCATGGGATGTTCGTGAGCCTATCTATGGAAAGGATGTTGACCAACCAGAGTGTAATAAGACAACTTCAGCTCAAAATCATTCCTCTCGAAGGTATAAATTCTGATCGCAGACCTATTCGTATAGAACTCATAAGGTATGTTGTAATCCACAAGCGTCCTGACTCTCTTAGCTTGTGCGTGTAACTGCGCATCTCCTTGTACCTCAGCCACACCCATAATAGCAACTGGCATGATGGGGTGTCCATTCGCATATAATCTCTGACCTTGCGCGTTGTACACATGACCCTCTTGGTCTCTAAGAACTCCAGCTTCATCTTGACATAAAATCACAGGATTAACCATCTTCGCTGGCTTCTTTGCTTTTCTGTTTGTTTGTTCTAACTTCGCAAACTCTTGATTCGAAATAAACAAAAGCTGATTGTCCTTGTTGCTCCTGGTAACATGATTAGGCATACACCTGAAACACATAAGACCAAAAGAAAGAACGATGTGAATAAAACTGAAAAATAAAAACTTAGTCTAAATTCTATACTTAAATCTATCGGAAACTCAAAAAAGTCTCCGGCAACGGTGCCAAAATTTGATATGCTCAAATATACCCTTAGAGCTACTCTATTAAATTAAGAGATCATGGTAGTACTTAGGGGTCAAATCCACAAGAACTCTCGGCTTCACGATAGATTGTTTCGTTTCGAATTCAGCTAAACAAGTGTGATATAAAACAAATAGCAATGTGAAGTAATTAAAATTGGTTGTTATTTTTCAGAAAATCAAGTAATAAATATCAATTAATCGGTTAGAATAAATTACGAACAGGTTCTAGAACTCAAATCACAAAGGTAAAATAAACCAATTTTGTTGCAAGAATTAACTATGTTTAAAACCTAAAAAACCAAACTCCTTTGTGAATCCTAAATCCTAAACAAGCATTAAGCGCATGTTCGATTTGTTCACAAATTATCGAATCCAAATTCTTTTGCAATTATATAATTTGCTCACTTAGGTTTTATCAGACTATAAACCACATTTTCGTGCCAATTTAACAACCTATGATCTAGATTCTAGGTAATCAATCCAAAACTAGCTCTAAGTACAACTTAGGTGAAGAACTATCAAGTTTGAATCCTAACCAATCAATCAATAATTTATTCCAAGAAATCCCTAAACCTAACAAGAGATCTACTCACACATATCAATTGAAATCGATGACATGGATGAAATAGATATCTTATAAATCAGAATAGAGAAATAGAAACAGGGGTTCAAAATTTTCTTTCAAAGTATAACAAAGTAGCAAGATCAGCCCCAAGCTCTCAATCTCTCCAAAACTCTTGTAGAACGTAAAATAGATAAAACAAAGTTTTAAAACCCTAATTATATGTCTAAACACGAGCTGAGTATCTTTTGTAAATACATGCAATTTCTGGGCAAAAGTTGCAAATTTCTAAATAATTAATTTCTGTGTGGGCTTCAGAAAATTGGGCTGTGACGACCGACACGAAGAGTTATGTCGTTCGACACACGTTGTACTCTAAAAACACAAACTTCGACTCTTCAGCTACAATGCTCCAAAATGTCTAAATAATCTCAATTGTGTATAAATCTATAAAAAACTCGATATGAACTCGAAATACGTATAAAAACTATGATATATCAATTATATATATATATATATATATATATATATATATATATGATTCAATTACCACCATATACCACAATCTCCACTTGTCCTCCAAAGGAAAAGGATACTCCATTCACCTTTCTGTAACCCCAATACGCTAGTATGTAACACTGCATAGAATCGGCATAATGTCTTACTTTATTCTTATCTTTAACTTCGACATTTTGATAGTTCGAATTCTCAACTTTGACAAATAAAAAATGTGAATGATGTGTTGCGTTTTTGACGCATTCTAACAGTTGTTTTCGAGTCTTTATCGAGTCTTTTAGTTTTATTTTGAGTCATTACAGGTCGAAAGATGGCTAAGGATGAAGATTGGAGCTTCTGGGAGGAACTTAGCAGAAATTGGAGAAAAGTCAAAAATTTACCCGCTGAGCACCCGCTCAGACGACCTGACGGAGCAAATAAGGGAAAATCCCAACTTTCCTAATTTTTCGCCAAGGACGCCCTAATCTTCACCCAGCTACCTCCAGACCTGCATATATCATTTTTTCTTCTATTTTCAAAAAAGACACTTTTGCTAAGAACATCACGTAGAGATTTTTATTCCTTTGTAAGATTTGGAGAAGAGATCTCGACACCTTTGGAGAAGAATTCTAAACTCTTTCTTTTTACAGATTTATTTCATGAGTTCTTCATCTTTTACTGCTGTGTTTTTCTTTGCTATGGCCGAGTAGTCCTTTAGCTAGGTTAAGGTTTTCAATGGTGATTTAGGATGTTAATGGCTGAGCACAAATAGGTATTGGAATTTATAATGTCTTCGCCAATAGGGATTCTTAATGCTTAGATTAGCTTGATCATCTAGTCTATGATTTTAGGTTAAACTTATTCACGAGAGTGCTTTAGGTTGCTAGATAAATCATTGGTGAGTAATTGGTGCGTAACCAACGAGAGTTTATTGTTGTGATTGATTGTGAACAGATTGATCTCACTAATTCCATGTGTGATTCTGGTTGCAGAACCAGGAAGGTTTGTGGTTCCATGCTCCATCCTTGGGTTTGATCTCACTAATTCCATGTGTGATTCTGGTTCCACAATCAACGTCATGTCAAAGGATCTTGCTAAGTCCTTAGGAATTGAAAACATACAGCCCTCGGACCTGACCCTTAAGTTTGCAGACGCCTCTATCAAGACTTTCCAAGGCTGTATCAAAGACCTCCAGGTACGTATTAAGGACTGCTTGATGCCTACTGATTTTCAGGTGGTTGAGATGAGACGGGGATCCTTTATGCCCTTGATACTCGGAAGATCTTTCCTTGCTACAGCAGGAGCTGTCATTGACATACCCAATAAACGGATTTGTCTTTCGAACGTCAGCAATGATGTGTTCTATGATGCAGTCTCAGAGGATGATAAGATGCATTATGGTTCTTTTGCCACTATTGAGGAAAAGGTGTTGAAGAAGACGGTCTTGTATAAGTCTGGGGGAGCACCACTTCAGGCTCATGTCACCTTAACACCCCAGAGACATGTTGGTGATGCCATTGAATATAAGATTAAGTGCAAAGGTATGTCTAAACCCTTCTCTAAGATTAAAGCACTTATTACCCCAGAACTTAAAGCGCAGGGACAAGTAGCTGTGGATGCAATGATGAACAGGGTTTTGAAGCTAGATTTCAACCCACCGCCACTCCCACCTGATCCTCTAGTGGATCCACCTTCTCATGCCTAAACGGCGAATGCGTCAAGCTACTGACGTTAAACAAGCGCTTGGTGGGAGGCAACCCACCGGTAAGTGTATCTATCCTCTCTATTAAATTTCTTTTGTTACTAACTTTTGGATTTCTTATATATATAAAAAGAGAAACGAACAGCTCTCGCTCAGGAAAAGACGAAGCGTCTGCTCAGGTCTAAGCACCCGCTCCGATAAGAAAGAAATTTTTCCGGAAACATGTAAGTGTTCCTTTTCTATAACGGTTTTGGGAATTTAAAAAAAAAAAAAAAAAAAAATTGGTAAATGTGGGATAGCTTCTTCTCTTCCGATTTACAAACCCTTCTTCTCTTCTGATTTTCAAAATCTCCCCCAAAGCACCAATTCTTCAAATCTCAACCGTTTTCAACAAATCTTGAATCTATACCGATCGGATTTTTATCCTCTCTAAGATTATCCAATCGATTTCCACAACAGAGCAAGGTAAGCTTTCGAAAACCCTATTTTCCAAGTCGCGCCGTTTTCGGTTTCGGTGAGTTTGAAGTTTGATTCTTGGAAAATTTATATACCTAGGGCTGTTCTATGAAACCTCTATGTTGTTCCTTTGCTATATGTGTTTAGAATTGTTGAGAAATTGAGGCATGCAATTTTTGAGAATCCCAATTGTATTCGGTTGATAGGGAGTTACTGGAATCTTTCTGATTTGGTCTTGATCATTGATACGCGCCTAATTTATCTTGTTTTCCCTGCAAATTTTGCAGATGTCTCAGCGCCCAAAGACCAAATATGCGAACAAAAGACAAAGAACCACAAACTCGGCACCTGCTACAGGCAAACCTTCACACTCAGCAACCCGATACTCAGCCTGCCCTCGCACGGAAGGGACTCGATTCGAACTGCCGGATAACAATCTTCCGGAACAGTCCCTAGACGATTGGAGTCAGAAACACGCGTACTACTACAACAGGCTCCTAGACTTTTCGATCGAGTCGACTCAATTTTTGCACAGCCCGACGCTGAAGGGGATAAAGCTGAGTAGTGATGTTGATCTGGTGATCAATTTTACCAAAATCTATGACATCGCGGGAACATCCCAGTTGCTCTACCCCGACCTAGTGCGGCAGTGCCTAGCTTCTGCTTCACTTACCTACACCAACCCCTCCGACTCGAAGTTCTCTGAAGCTACTTTTTCTTTCTTTGCTGGAGGAAAGAAATACTCTCTGAGCATGCATAATTTCTACGAAGTGTATGGTTTCAGTGTAAGCAGAACTGCTCTCTCGCTCCCCAAGTTCACCATTGCGTCAAAATTCTGGGACATCATAGCTGCTGGGAGTTTCAAAGTGAACACCGCCAGCCAATCAGCAATCAGAAACCCGGCCTTACGCATCGCCGTGAAAGTCCTGAGCAACATCCTGTATGCAAAGGAAAACATGGCAAATATGAGAACAGATGAACTCCAATTCCTCTATTACGGTATCAGGGGCCGTTTGCGGGATTCAAAAGCTCTTTATTTCCCTAATGCCAATGTGAACATGGGGATTATTTTTGCATCAGTCATTGTGAGCAAGAAGATGCGTACTTCTTCAAGGGGATCGCACAAGACAGAACGGATAGGGAGTCTTCTCACGCCATTGTTCAGACACTTCGACATCGATCTCTCATCCACAACATGTGTGGAGAAGTTGGAGCACATCGATGTTACATCGATGTTACCTACCTCATTCACTGTGAGATTCTACGGGATGAGACCACCTACCGTTTCAGCGATAGGGACAGGAACACATTATTCTGCAAGCTCCCGAACACAATAATCACAAGTTTCCGAACCCCAGAAAACCTGAGTTTCCAACCAGCAGCAGAGCACTTGTGCCCAGACCCGTGCGCCAGCTTCTCCCGTACTCATATTCTAAGATGAGGAAGCTCTTCAAGAGCCTCTCTGCCTCACCTGGAGGACGAAGAGATGCCAGACTTCCAGACTCCACAACCGGCCACCCAGCACTATGACCAGAGTGAGTTCACATTGCCACATCTAGATGAAGATGCGGATCAGGACCAAAAGTTGCAGTGGATAGTGGAGTCACAAAGGAAGATCAACAAGCTCATGCATCGGATACTAGCATTGGTTTCACGGGGATGTTTTACACCGCGGTCAAGCAGGAGGCAAAGAAGAGAGAAGACACCGGTTCAAGGTGACGATGAAGAGGAACGACGCGATACTCCCTTCACCACCGAAAGCGATTGAGAGTAACACATTTTTTTCCCTATCATTGTATAATTCGTACTGTCTTTCTTTCTTTTGTTTTATTTTTATCCAACTCTAAATTTATTTTCACACCGAGACGGTGTGAAGTAAGTCTGGAAGAGGGTGTTGCTACTAATCTATTTTTCTCTCTTTTGTTTTATTTCTCATGTTTTCTTTGAGTTATTTTCATGTTTTTTTTGAGTCATTTTCATGTTTTCTTTGAGTCAGTTTTTTTTTATTGAGTCAAAACTTGTTGGAGATTATGATATATTTCTTGAATATATTGTTCTAACCTTGCTTCAAAGTGACCATTGTTAAAGAACCAGCTATAGATCGGACTAATGAAAAATTCAAAGGCTGACCAGTTAACTAGAGGACGCCATGTTTCCAGCGGAGTTCATTCGAGCTTAAGCTAAATTTTTGCACTTCATCGATGTGGTTGATTTTCATAGGGCTTGACTCATCATTCGTATCTGACATATGAACCCACCAGTAGAAAGTAATGGTACTTCTCCCCTATTAGAAGTTTAGCTAGCAATAAGGTTACGTATGTGAGTTGCATAGAGAGAAGATGAACCGGGGATTCGGTGGCAAACACCATCAATACTCGCGTCTCGGAACCTTGATATGTACATGCTTTATATTGATAGGGATGAACCGGGGACTCGGTGGCAAACACCATCAGTACTCGCGTCTCAGAACTTGATATATGCAGTAAGGAATGAACCGGGGACTCGGTGGTAAACACCATCAGTACTCGCGTCTCGGACCTTAGTAAAAAAAATAATAAAATGAGCTAGCTTAGAAATAAGTCTGGGGGAGAGAGGAAAAATACCAAAAAGTGTGTTAATTTTAAGTGGTTCTTGTCAAGATATTGTATGTGAAAGAGTTTAGAAGGTCCTTGGTAATTGACTGCAGAGATGAAACTGGCGATGAAGGCTTTGATGGATAAGGTTGCGAATTCATGTGTGGAGTATAGTGAGCTGCGAAGGTCTACGGAGAAGTACATGGTGGTTAGATTTGGAGTTGGCTATGTGATATGTGGAGTACTAATTCAAAAGGGTCATTGCAGTGTTTCAAGAACATGTGAGTCTCTGTATTTTTCAAACCTTTCCCTTATGTTTAGTTCTGAGTTTTGTTTGAGGAAAAACAAGGATCTAAGTCTGGGGGAATTGATGTGTTGCATTTTTGGCGTATTCTAACAGTTGTTTTCGAGTCTTTATCGAGTCTTTTAGTTTTATTTTGAGTCATTACAGGTCAAAAGATGGCTAAGGATGAAGATTCGAGCTTCTGGGAGGAACTTAGCAGAAATTGGAGAAAAGTCAAAAATTCACCCGCTGAGCACCCGCTCAGACGACCTGACGGAGCAAATAAGGGAAAATCCCAACTTTCCTAATTTTTCGCCAAGGACGCCCTAATCTTCACCCAGCTGCCTCCAGACCTGCATATATCATTTTTTCTTCTATTTTCAAAAAGAGACACTTTTGCTAAGAACATCACGTAGAGATTTTTATTCCTTTGTAAGATTTGGAGAAGAGATCTCGACACCTTTGGAGAAGAATTCTAAACTCTTTATTTTTACAGATTTATTTCATGAGTTCTTCATCTTTTACTGCTGTGTTTTTCTTTGCTATGGCCGAGTAGTCTTTTAGCTAGGTTAAGGTTTTCAATGGTGATTTAGGATGTTAATGGCTGAGCACAAATAGGTATTGGAATTTATAATGTCTTCGCCAATAGGAATTCTTAATGCTTAGATTAGCTTGATCACCTAGTCTATGATTTTAGGTTAAACTTATTTACGAGAGTGCTTTAGATTGCTAGATAAATCATTGGTGAGCAATTGGTGCGTAACCAACGAGAGTTGATTGTTGCGATTGATTGTGAACAGATTGAACTAGCTCGTTATTGCTTATCAACCTCGCTAGGTCCAAACGAGAGTTTCGGTATCTAGGTTGTTAGATAGAGTTATCGATACATCACGAAAGTGGGGCGATATTAATTTTATGTTTGAGTTCTAGACCGGTAGTTATTTAGCCCCTGAATAGTTGCTCAGCCTTGTCTCCGAATCACCGGCGAAATGCTTTAACGTAGTGCTTGTTTTAATTGCTTTTACATCATTTTTATTATTTCTTGCTTGTTCCAAAAATTACAAAACCCACACTTTTGTCTTAGCTTTAAATTAAAGTCTATAATTTCATAGTGTAGTCTTGATCTCTGTGGATTCGATACTCTATATACTACTGCGATTGTCTGTGCACTTGTAAAATTATTTTGGGTTAAAACATTGTGTATCAGTGAACTTTTGTTATAGTCGATAACAGGGAAATATCCATCAAGAGATGTAAATATATTTCCTCCAAAACATATGAAAGAAGCTCATTTATTTAAATGTGTAAATAACTTTGAGCCAGTATCCAATTACTTTGTCAAATAGTTTCCACTAAAGTCATCCTCATAAATAATGAAACAGAAAAAAAACTATTTTACAAAATCTCTTAAATTTATAAGTATATATGTGATTTGAATTAAAAACATTGGAAGAAATTATATTAGAAAACTTCAAGAAATTTTACAGAGGATGGATTTGAGTACTTTGAAACCTAAAACAACAATTTGAAACTAATACCTTTATTAAAATAAGTAAAAATAATTCCCAACATTCTTATCAAATAAATTATTTATCAGAGATAAAGTAGAGACAATTTTATATGAAAAATTTGCGCTCAGAAAAAAGCAATTTCTATACCACCATAAATAGAAGATCTATCAAAAATTACTCCAAGCCAGGGATTTCGAAAATAACGAAGCAAGCATATTATGTATTATGGCATCCAACTTTTTTTAAAGATCCGCCTAATAAATTAAAAAGAAATAAAAGGTATAATGTTATGCAAGAAGAAAGGCTAATAATGGCAAAACAATGGCCCAACTTTAATGTCACAATTATGAACTATTTGTTATATATATAAAAGAAACAAATTACAAAATATTTATTGGTTTGCCATGCATGGATAAAGAAACATAATTAAAAAATAATTAAATTCTCACGGATGTATCTGTACAATACCATTGTCACCATACAATCTTGGATGCAAATGTGTAATATAATTTCAAAATTCAAGAAAATATTTCAGAGATTTGAAAAGTATTAAAATGTTTGTTTAAAAAATATATCAATCTTTTTGTATTTATATATTTTTTGAAAACCGATAGATTTCAACAGACCAAAAAATTTCTAAAACATGTGGAACACCTGATATTTTTATAACTAAATGCAATGGCACACCATGATTTTAATCATGGTGAGAATACTCAAACTTTGGTTCTCCATTATCTCAGGATGAGTTTTCTCATATAGTAGATTCATTAAAACGTTTAGACTTACCTTACAACAAGGACATATACAATTATAAGATGTCCATTATACAACTGATATGAATTGTGTGTCTGACACATACTTTTTCTTTCTAAAATAAGAAGATATTGTGACAAAGAGTCAACGACAAAAGAGAAGAAACACAAGTCAACAAGAAATAGAAGTTGGGTTTTGTGTTAGTATGGTAATAAAAGGACTAATGGGCTGCAGAGTAATCAGGCCCAGTGAGTTAATGTGTCCAAGTATTAGTTAAGTTCTAAGTCCTAGTAGAGTTGTGTAAGAGTTGTTGTAGTTAGAGATTGCTTGTGTAAGTGAGTCTAGTATGTAGAGGCATCAGGCATGGGCGCAAGTATGGTCTAAAGTGTAGTAAGTAGAAGTAAGCTTATGTATGTATGTGTTGTAATGAAAAGTATCCTTTGATCCGATAAAAACAATGTAGAAGTTTAAAGAGTAAATCTCTCTAAGTGTTGTAAGAGGTTGTGGAGAAAGAACCCAAGTGATAGAGAGATAAGAGAGAACTAACCTCTAAAACAAAAGAGGTTAGATGTGAGAAATGCAATAATAAACAAAACATAAGTAAAATATAACATATGATTATATATATATATATATATATATATATATATTTGGATCAATTCATTTTTCATATTAAAAACACACAATTCTATATTACGTAAACATAAAATCATGTTAAATGGATTTCATGTTATAGCTTTGATCCATTTGTCAAGTTTATATTAAGAAGATGTGTAACACGTTTTGAGTTTGAATATAAAAAGTAACTTTGCTAAGGTGGACATATTATAAGAGCAAAAAATTCTCTTATTATGCAAATTATTCTCGCATTTTTAAATAAAGTTTTAACAGATTCAAAGTAGAATTTATAAGACAATAGATGATATATATTTATATTGTATCATATTAAGATTTAAAAAAAAATATTAGTCCATATATCAACTATATAAATAATTACACAATGCCCTTTTTTAAAAAAAATGGTAGATTTTTAGTCAAATGTAATATTAAAATTGTTTCTTTCAAGTTAAAAAATACAGTAAAACTTCTATAAATTAATAATATTGGGACCAATGTATTTTTATGATATTTTATTAATTTATTGAAATTATTAATTTATAGAGGTGATATTTGGGTCAAAATAGCAATTTCGGACCGAAAAAAATTATTAATTTAGCGAGGTATTAATGAATCGAATATTAATTTATAGAGGTTTAACTGTGTAAGTTTTTGGTTAACACAAAAAAAAACTGATTAAAGTTTCTCATTTGATGAAATTTTTTTTTTTCGGTTAAAAACCTATGCTTTTTGTCAAAATTACAATTTGTGCAAGAATATCTCTTTGCCCAAATTCACAAAAAATTTAATATATTCAAGGATTAATTCGATATAAAGGATATATTTTACAATTTATACTATCAATACGTTTTTATAAAGGTATTTTTGGAAGTGTCATGGAAGCGAGATTCCGAAAGCTTCCGAGAGCTTTCGATTCCGATTCCGATTCCGAACTGGGAAGTGGACGTTGAACAAAGCTTCCGTGCTACCTAGAGTTTAACGTTAATCGGTTTTTCAACTATAACATTGATCAAATTTAACGTTTAACACAATTTCCAACAGTAACATAAGAAACTAGTACTAGTAATTAATCTTAGAAGATTAGATTTTGAAAGGTTCATCTAAGATCAATGTAATAGTAATTAATTTTATTTGAATCAGATTTTTGGACATTAAATTTATTTAACATATACTAATTTATGTATTGTTTTAAAAAATAAAAAGAGAAAATGAAAATTCATATAACATTTTTTAAAATGCTTACATTGCAACAAAAGAGAAATGGTGTGTCATTTTATATAGGATTAGTGGGTAATACGCGCTTCACTTGAGATTTAGTATTGTTGTGTATTGATGTGGTTTGAAAAACCTAAGAAATAGCACAATTTTCAATTTAGTTTTATATTTCATAAAATATCTTTTATTTATAGTACTAAAATAAAAGATGTACTTTAATATTTATATTTTAGTGGTTTATATCTATTTAATGAAATAATACTTATATTAAACTTTATATATATATATAGAAAATTTTCAAACTGTATAATACATATTTGAAAATTTTAAATTGAATTTGGTTCTTAAATATCTTAACATTTCTGAAGATATTTGAGTTTTAAATATCGGGAAAATAGCATTTTTAACCTCCAAAGTGATAAATTCTAGCACTTTAAACCTTGAAAGTATTACACTAGCTATCATTTTAAACATTCAAACTATTTTTGTGAACACTTTAAACTTCTAAACTAGTTTTCACGTATTTTCTGCAGCAAAAATAGACGGAATGGATAACCCCATCTGAATTCGATTTTCTCTCTTTCAACCTCGTCGATTCATTTTTTTTTCACTCCAAAATCTTCGAATTTTACTAATTTATTATCTGCTATTAAAACAATTTTCGATTTTGGAGCTCATTTTCTTTGAATTTCACTTTTAAAAACTCATTTTCACTTTTTGTTTCTCATTCTCTTTCGACGAGGTTAACGATGAAAAAATATGGGGGCTTTATTTGTGGCGTGGAGGCTAATTTCGAAGTTTAAAATTACAGCAAAAATAGTTTGAAGGTTTAAAGCGCTAGTGTAATACTTTCAAAGTTTAAAGTGGTAGTATGTATCACTTTAGAGGTTAAAAATGTTATTTTCCCTTTAAATATATGTACTCACATGTCCAATTTCAAATAGTTGCATGGCTGATATGATATGTGAAGCTAACCTTGGATTTTGCAAAACATAATCTGAATACCGTAGAATTTAAAATAAATAAATAACAAATTAACCTTAATTTTAAAATTTTAAACATATGTGGTTTATATATAAAAGAAATTACAATCCTAATACATAACACTACTAACTATATGATTTCTGCTTGGCCTCTCCGGCGGCCCGGCTTCTCGCAAAAGCTGTGAGAGGGTTGCAGATCTTTGCCTTGCTCCCTTGGTTTTCCTTAGTTAGCCTTATATGTTGGAGCCGTGAGTAAAACTGAAGGTGTTGGGGTTGTGGTGGAAGTTCTCGGCATAGAATTTTCCTTATTTGCGGCGGAGGAGTTTGTCTGGTGGTTGCTTCATAACCGAAATTGGTGCCGTCGGTCTCACAGTTTTTAGCGTCGATGGCTAGTATTAGAGGTTACATATTAATGAAGTTGTTAATACGGTTAAGGGTCGTTAATGTTGTTAACAAGTTAGTTAGTGAGTTGATTAGCTTGCTAATGACACTGTGTATATAAAGACTTGACCCTCATTGTACAGAAGTTAAGTTAATGAGAATACCAAGTTAAATTCTTTTGTGTGCTTTCTAATATGGTATCAGAGCGGAATCTCTACGCTTCTTCATCTCATTAGCTTCATTTTCTCAGGAAAATCAACAAATTTTCTCGGGAATCTTCATCTTCTTCTTCGATTCAGCTGAAATGAGCGCTTCTCGATCTGAGATAAGATTTTCTCTTCTTGCATTTCAGTTTCTTGAGTTAATCGCCTATATCTCTGCGATTTTATACTCGATTTCATCTCTGATTCTCGTTTTTCTTCTTCTTTGACCTTTGATTGTTGCTTTTCTTCTTCGATTCTTCTTTTTCGGCACAATCTTTCCCCGATCTGATTGAATATATCATCAATCTGCTCGGCTAATACCTTCCGCTTCTTCCTGTTCTTCGTATCTCTTATTTTCTTCAGATTTTGAGAAATTCATCTTCTGATTTCTCATGGTTCTTGACTAATGGCGGCGTTTAATCGCGATTCATCTGATAATCCTTACTATTTGAGCAGTAATGACCATTCTAGCTTGGCTCTTGTATCTGATCGCCTCACTGGGGCTGGTGATTACAACTCTTGGGAACAATCGATGAGGATGGCTTTGAATGGGAGAAATAAACTCTGTTTTATCGATGGTTCTTTACCACAACCAGCTACTGGTAATCCTGATTTCTCTACTTGGTCAAGATGCAATGATGTAGTTCATTTTTGGTTGATGAATTCAGTTTCTAAGACTATTGGTCAAAGTATCTTGTTTGTGAAGATTGCTCATGCTATTTGGGAGAATTTGAGTAAACGATTTAAGCAAAATAATTCTCCTAGGCTCTATCATATTGAACAGCAATTGTATCTGCTACGTCAAGGATCTATGGACATTAATACATATTATACTCATCTTGTTATTCTCTGGGAGCAGATGAAAACAGCTCAGGCTACTCCTACATGTGTCTGTTTGAACTGTGATTGTGATGTGAATAAACAGTGGCACGACTTGTTTGAAAGAAGTGTTGTGAGAAGGTTTCTTTTCGGTTTGAATGACTCTTATGAAGCTATTCGAGCTCAGATCATCATGAGTGATCCGTTGCCTGATTTGGATAAGGCTTTTAATCTGATTATTCAGCATGAAGAACAGTCAATAATCAAGCATACTCCACAGGCCAATTCAGTGATTTTTCAGACCTCTGCACAGCCTTCACTTCAGTCGAACACACAACCACTCTTACAGACTCCTGTTGGCTTTCCCCCTGATCTCATCGCAGCTATGTTTAATCACTATAAACCACAACAGAAACCATTATGTACTCATTGTGGTTTACATGGACATACTGTCAACCGTTGCTATAAGTTACATGGTTATCCCCCTGGGTATAAGATTCCAAATTCTCAACAGGGCAATGATTATCAAGTTCAGCAGAATGTGTATCAAGGGAACAAAGGCAATAATAATTCAGGCAATTTTCTCATGGCAATGTATATCAACTGAAGCAAAACACTGGTCCTCCAACAGCAAAAGGAAACTTGGTTGCTAGTGTTATCACGATCTCTCCAGCCGTTCAGGCTCATTTTCACCAAGTATCCAGTGCCCTTGCTCAATTGTCTGGAGAACAGATTCAACAGCTTGCCAGTCAACTGAATGCTCAATCTCCATCTTCATTGCCGACAATAACATCTAATGAGGGTATGGAATATCCTGCCACTTCAGCTGGTAATTCTCAAACTCTTATTTTTACTACTCTTCAGGAACCTTGCCTTACCTTTGATACTTGGATAATAGACTCAGGGGCCACATCTCATGTTTGCTGTGTTTTGTCTATGTTCACAACTATTGATAATGTTCTTGACATATTAGTGACTCTTCCTGATAGTGCAAATCTTAATGTCACTCAATCTGGAACCATTAGACTTTCTGAGAAACTTCTCCTCACTGATGTTCTTTTTATTCCTTCTTTTCATTTAAATCTCATCAGTGTCAGCTCTCTTCTCCATGCTTCTTCCTTATCTGTAACTTTCTATCCTACTTTTTGCACAATTCAGGAGCTTACTCCGGGCTTGATGATTGGGAGGGGTAAACTACAGAACAAGCTTTATCTTTTGGATTTGGATAGCAACTTGACCCAATCTCATGACCCGGAATCCTCTTCCTCTTCTTCTTCAATCGTTTGCAGCATCACCTCTTCTGACAGTTTCTTATGGCACCAAAGACTGGGCCATCCTTCTTTTCCAAAAATACAAATTCTATCTGATGTTCTCTCTATTCCTAAAAACAAACTTCTTGATTGTTCTCATTGTAAAACATGCCATTTGGCAAAACAGAAAAGGCTTTCATTTCCATCTCTTAACAATGTATCTGAAAAATCTTTTGATCTAATACATTTGGATGTTTGGGGTCCTTTCTCTGTTACTTCTGTTGATGGTTTCAAATATTTCCTAACTCTTGTTGATGATTGCACTAGAATCACTTGGGTTTATTTCTTAAAAGCAAAAAGTGATGTTGCTTCTATCTTTCCAGATTTTCTCAATCTTATTCATACTCAATATGGTCAAAATATTAAGGCCATTAGATCTGATAATGCTCCTGAGCTACAATTCTCTCGACTTCTTGCTGATAAAGGCATCTTTCACTATTTTTCTTGTGTTGATACTCCACAGCAAAACTCCGTTGTGGAACGTAAACATCAGCATATTCTCAATGTAGCTAGAGCTCTTCTTTTTCAATCCAATGTTCCACTTTCTTATTGGACTGATTATGTTCGTACTGCAATTTATCTCATTAATAGGACTCCTTCTCCTCTTTTACACAATCAGACTCCTTTTGAACTTCTTACTCATAAACAACCATCTTATTCTCATCTTAAGGCTTTTGGATGTCTTTGTTATGTCTCTACATATCCAAAAGACAGACACAAATTCACACCAAGAGCTTTTCCATCTGTTTTTCTTGGATATCCATCTGGTTATAAAGGATACAAGGTATTGGATCTCGAGTCACATTCTATTTCTATTTCCAGGAATGTTATCTTTCATGAGGATATTTTTCCATTCCAAACGACTCAATCTTCCTCTTTGCCATCTGATTTTTTCTCCTCTAACATTCTTCCTCTTCCAATACCAGATTTTCCAAACTCTTCTTCCAATACAGTTCCTGCAGCTCCTGTTACTCCTAATATTCCTGAGGTTTCTCATGAAGAAAACATTCCAGTCACTAACAATATTGTGAATATAGATAAACCTCGGCGTATCACTAGGCCCTCGGCTTATTTGTCTGAGTATCACTGCCATATACTTACCCAAACACCATTACCTATCATTACTAAACATACTACACCTTACCCTTTACATTCAGTCCTTGATTATTCCAAGTTAACACCAGCTTTTAAGCTCTACATCCTCACAATATCCACTGAGTCAGAACCTAAAGACTTTCAAACCGCTATTCAATCTGATAAGTGGACAAAGGCAATGAATGTTGAGATTGAGCAGTTGGTAAATACTGGTACATGGTCTGTTGTTTCTCTTCCTCAAGACAAACACCCAGTTGGTTGTAAATGGGTTTATAAGATCAAGTATAATACTGATGGTAGTGTTGAGCGATATAAGGCTCGTTTGGTGGCTAAAGGATATACTCAGCAAGAAGGGATTGACTATATTGATACATTTTCACCGGTTGTTAAGTTGGTTACTGTGAAATTGATGTTGGGATTAGCAGCAAAGAAGGGCTGGAAATTGACTCAAATGGATGTTACAAATGCTTTCTTACATGGGGACTTAGAAGAAGAAATCTATATGCGTTTACCTCCTGGTTATACTCCACCATCTGGTACTTCTTTACCTCCTAACCCTGTTTGTCGACTTCACAAATCTCTTTATGGATTGAAACAGGCTTCAAGGCAGTGGTATAAGAAGTTTTCTCAAGTTCTGATCCAAGATGGTTTTATACAATCTGATGCTGAAGAAACATTGTTCCTCAAATTCATTGCTGGTTCTTTTATCGCTCTACTCGTTTATGTGGATGATATTTTTATTGCAAGCAGTAATGATGATGTTTTGGATCAGTTGAAGACAACTTTAAGTAATGCTTTCCAGATTAAAGATCTTGGTCTTTTAAGATATTTTCTTGGCCTTGAAATTGCTAGATCTCATAAAGGCATTTCAGTGTGTCAGCGAAAATATGCTTTGGACATACTCAGTGATTCTGGTTTTCTAGGCTGTAAACCTGCTTCCACTCCTATGGATCCTACAGTACAGCCTAGTCAAGAAGATGGTACTCTCCTTTCAGATGCATCAGTTTATAGAGCTTTGATCGGCAAGTTACTATATCTTACCATCACTCGACCTGACATTATGTTTGTTGTCCACAAGTTGAGTCAATTTCTTTCAAAGCCAACTGATATACACTTGAAAGCAGCTCATCGTATTGTCAGGTATATCAAGAATGATCCAGGAAAAGGTATATTTTATTCGGTCGATCCAGAGATCAAACTCAATGCTTTCACAGATTCAGATTGGGCAGCTGATCCTGATCACAGATGTTCTACTACTGGATTCTGCATTTTCTTAGGAGATTCTTTGATCTCTTGGAAGTCTCGCAAACAAAAGACTCAATCTCGCAGTAGTGCAGAGGCAGAATATAGAGCCATGACTGATACAACCAAAGAATTGATTTGGCTCAGCAATATTCTCACTGAGTTGCGGATTAAGACTTCAGGCCCAGCTAATCTGTATTGTGACAATACTGCAGCGATTCATATAGCATCTAATTCAGTGTTTCACGAACGTACTAAACACGTTGAGTTGGATTGCCACATTGTTCGGAAACGTTACAAAGATAGATTTCTGAATCTGATGCATATCAAGACTGAGAATCAGCTTGCAGATCTTTTTACCAAGGCCGTTCAACCTTCCGTCTTCAAATATCTCATGGAGCGTTTTCAAATGTCAAGCCTTTATCTCCCTTCTTGAGACTTCGGCTTGAGGGAGGGGTATTAGAGGTTACATATTAATGAAGTTGTTAATACGGTTAAGGGTCGTTAGTGTTGTTAACAAGTTAGTTAGTGAGTTGATTAGCTTGCTAATGATACTGTGTATATAAAAACTTGACCCTCATTGTACAGAAGTTAAGTTAATGAGAATACCAAGTTAAATTCTTTTGTGTGCTTTCTAATAGCTAGAGCCTCTGAATTTTTGAGGTGAAGGGTCTATCCTTCATCCTTTCTCATGGCAGATATGTCTGGCTTGTGCGAGTGTTTGTGGTGGTGTTGTCTTTGCTTCCTATGTCGGGTACTCTGCTCCTTTGTGCCTGGTTAGAGTGCGGTTTTGTTTGGTTGAGGTCGAACTGTTTGTTGCTTCCACGTTGCCATCCTAAGGAAGCACAAATTCCCTATTGGCTACAAATTCCGAGTGAGGATAAGACGAACATAAGTCTTTATTCGTCAGATCAGTTTTAGTTATTGGGTTTAGACCAGTTTTTGAGGTTTGAAGGTTGTGGGTTACTTATAATCATTTTAGAGTGTGCCTTAATCTTTCTTTCTAGTTTCATATGTTCCAAAATATGTATAACAAAAATTTACTTGTTGTTTTATACTCATTTTGTTTCATATTAAATGCAGTTTTAAAGTTTAAAATTTGTTTGGTTATAAGTGCATAATATTACCTTCAAATACATCTAGTTTAATGATAATCAATTTTAGTGTATTAATATGATTTCTTGAGGAAAAAAATCGATACACCAAATTACTTAACATGCATAATATTACCTAATTGTAAAGTTAACTTCGGTCAAATCTAGTGTTTGTTTTGTTTATTTTTTCAACGACCATAAGCATGAATTATCATAAATTTAGATTAACTCTCTTTACAAATGAATCTAAGATTAAATGTATAGGCATATTAATTTTAAATGAGTTAGACATCATAAATAGATCTTGAATGGGTTTAATGATTTTTGTAATTTAAAATTATAAATTATAAGAATAAGTTGATGTTGTGTCATAAATTTAGGTTATGAGTTCATAATGTCGCATAATGAAAAGAGAAAATTTTGTTTATATAGATTGATAGTCCCACGAACTCTCATTTTAACATAATTTTTTAGTATATTTGAGACCAAATCAGGTGGTATATGTGTGGCACAGCAAAGCAATAACCCCTTCGAGAATTTGAAGAAAGAGCACAATAGAATCCATAGGCAAGAAGATATGGTTCCATTTTTCCAAAACCTTCGTCTTGCCAAAGATCACCACTAAATGCTATATGAAGTTCTCCAAGTTCACAAAGGAGACGCTTGGTAAAGTGGATCCGTACTTTCTGAAGTTGCTATACGATGCAATGGTTTGTTCAGTATGTATAATAATAACACATAACTCGAGTAATAAAAGATAATAATAAGAATAATAATCATGTACTCAATATAACCATTATTTATTAGTTAATAAGTCTAAACTAAAAATCGTTAATTTATTTATATTAATTCACTTTTCATTTTTTTTTTCCGGCTTCACTATTCATATTTATTTCATGGTTATATATATATATATTTTTTAAATCTTGTTTCTATCATGTTTTTATATGAAAAAGAAAACAAAAAGTTAAACATAGAATAGAGTAAAATCAAAGGCGTGCCTTAGGTATAAAAACTGAGGCATTTGCTTAGGATCCCAATTTTAAAGCATATTTTAGGACCCCAAATTTGTTTTTATTTAATATATTAGTAAAATATGTATTTTAATGTTATTTTTTAGTTTAAAATTATATTTCAATATTAAAATATATTATTAAATATTTCTAATATTTTACAAAATTATTTTAAATGTTAGAATTTTATAGATTAAAACAATATTAAAAATAGTAGAAAACTATTTTCATAGATTGTGCAATAGTGTTAGTTATCTCTAATTTAGTACTCTCTCTATTCCAATTTATTTGTACTTTAAAATTTTTGCACACTAATTAAAAATAATAATGAATTTGTCTCTTTTATCCCTCATTAATATTATACATTTTTTAATTGGTCATTTCATTAAAATAATAGGGATAATAACAAAAAACGAAAAATACAAAACAACACTTATAATCAAACAAATTTTAAACTTTAAAACTGCATTTAATATGAAACAAAATGAGTATAAAACAACAAGTAAATTTTTGTTATACATATTTTGTTATGAAAAATATATAAAATAAGTTTTTTATTTTTTTGCCTTGGGCCCCTAAAACCCTAGGCATAGCTCTGAGTAAAATATTGGAAATTTTCATTTTCCTGTTTTCTATTAATTTAGTTATTTTATTTATTAATTTATTTTTATTTTCGTGCTAAACAATAGATTATTAGATTTTTGGTATTAATTTTTTGTTTCAGTGATTGTTTTCTTGTTTATTAAAAGATAATTGTTACTAATAAAATATTTTTCGTTTACATACATAGGAAATTGAAGAAATATATATATATATATATATATATATAGTAGTTTTTGTTTTTGGTTAAACCACGAGATTTATGGACCTTCAGCTCTTAATCTTTCCCAATCTTAAAAGAAAAACTTTGGAAAATCCGATTTAAGGAATAATTATTCTTACCCAAGGGAACTCGAACTCAGGGTAAAAAAGAACCAACCACCTATGCATATATAATAGTTACATTTAAAATACACAGTAAATATTTTTAAAATGTGAATACATAGTAAATAAAAAATTTAAATGTACGATACATTTTTTTTATATATAGTTAAATTTATTTTGCATAGATAATCCACAGTAAAATTTCATCAAACACATGTATTAGGTAATTTATACCCGCGTACAACATGAATAATCATCTAATTGTTCATTATATGGTGAATTAGTTTACTTACTCTCTCTCGCCAATTATTTTTGTGTGGATCTCAACCCGGAAACATACAACAATACAGTATACAATAAATACATTACATCAAGACTTTTTTTTTTTTTTTTTGGTAGAAAAAAGTCAGTGAATGTTTCTTAACTGAGACAATTTCTTCTTCACATAATACAGAAGAAATTGACTTCTTGATTCGAAATTCTTCTACTTTAGGAATCCATCATGTGGAGGTAGTCAGGTAGAATCAAGAATACGACTCTCCAATTACTTTTTTTTTGTCCTGAGGTTCTTGTTCATGCTATGAAAAATTTATTGCATCTGGTGGAGTGTCGTGGTACAGATCTTGAATGTATTAATCTTCTTTAAAACCACATATTCAGATATTCAGACTGGTAAAGTGTCGTGGTATAGATATTTAGATTTTTAAATAAACATTAATCTTCTTAAGACCACATATATATGAATAATTCAGATATCTCACACGTGAAATACCAAATAATCTGAGATGACGACAGATCAATACACAAGAAGATTTCTTCTTCCTGGTGTCAGAAAAGTATACTTTGTGCATACATAATATGATAATTGATAAACCAGTGGTTCAACAATTGTTCAACATTTTAACTTAATGGTCCATAAAGAGTACTCTCACAATTCTCCAATTACAAACTATTATATTGTTATTCCACTAAGTTAAGCAATTCCGAAACCAAATATCTTTATCGTTTCTTTTTTCAATCAGTACAATAAAGGAAATTTTATTCGTTTGGTTGATCGAAAGTTGTTGATTTCGTATAAGTTACTGATTAACAAGTTAGGAATTGTACGTATGTTTTTTTTTGGTTTGTTTAATGGTTAATTTGTAGACCCAATAGTATTATACTAGATGTTTGTGTATAAAATCATCTATGCTTTTTAAGCAAAAGGACAAAAGTTGGGGATTCTTTTTAAATAAATTTATAAGCACTATAGATTATAGAATGAGCGTTTTTATCTTCTTGATAAGGAGATTTAACCTATATAATTCGTAGTGATCGCAAGATTTAACCAACTACAATATTTGAAAACGTGTAGAAAGAGTACTAGTTGATCCATTCACTTCTTTTAGTAGAAGCTGGTTTTGTGTAAATACTCTCGTAGTAGAAGGTTAAAAGTTTGAGAATTAATGAAATACTTAATTTACTTTTAAAACCGTTATATAAACCCTAGCTCACTCCCCTCAAAAATACAATCATCTCACAAAGAGCTATCGAACTCTCTACTCTAAGTACCAAAAATGGCGGGCTACAACCTCGAAGCTATCGAAGCGGCACCTTTCAAAGACGATCTGGATATTGTGATCCCAACCATCAGAAGCCTTGACTTTCTAGAACAATGGAGACCATTTTTGAAGCCTTACCACTTGATCATTGTCCAAGATGGTGACCCTTCAATCAAGATCCGAATTCCCGATGGTTATGACTACGAGCTCTACAACCGTAATGATATCAACAGGATCCTTGGTCCTAGAGCTAGTTGTATCTCCTTTAAGGATGGTGGATGTCGTTGCTTCGGTTTCATGGTTTCCAAGAAGAAGTATATCTACACCATTGATGATGATTGCTTTGTAAGTAGATCTCTTTTGCTTTCCTCTTCTTAATACGTTTTCATTTGTAATATATTCATTCATTCAACTCTTTGCATTTTTTTCTTATTACAAACAAAAAAAAAAGGTGGCAAAGGATCCAAGTGGGAAAGAGATCAATGTGATAGCTCAGCACATAAAGAATCTTGAGACTCCTTCAACACCATACTACTTCAACACTCTCTATGACCCTTTTAGAGATGGAACTGACTTCGTTAGAGGATATCCTTTTAGTCTAAGGGAAGGTGTTCCGACAGCCATATCTCATGGCCTTTGGCTCAATATCCCTGACTACGATGCCCCAACCCAACTCGTGAAACCCCGTGAGCGTAACACCAGGTCATAATATAAAGTTTTACATCCTTGCCAGCTTTATTCTTAAGCATTTTTTTCGGTTTGGGTAGGTTTTAGGTTTTCTACTTTTTGGTTTTTGAGAAATGTATAGACAAACTAGAAACAGAACTATTTTCGGTTTGGTTTTTGACTCTTGGTCCGGATTTAGTATATATAACTAATCATTTTTAAATATTTAAATGGATTTGTAAACTAATTATCAGAGGATTTCAGTTTATTTGATCTGTTTTGTTGGGTTGCTAAATGCTAAGGACTTTTATATTTGTGGTGTTTCATCTAGTTTTTGGATGTTTTGACCAATTTTTAAAGAAATTCTAACACTACACAACTTTGAAAAAAAAAATTGCAACAAGATTTTTTTAATTTGTTTCCTTCTTTTTTCTTTATTTCTTTTTGATAAAAAAAAACAACATAAATCATAAAATGTAAAGTCCAATCCAAAAACCAAAACCAAAAATTCAAAATCTAAAAACTAATGTAAAAACCATTACTATTTGATTCGGTTGTTTTATTTATTCTAAAGATATTTTATAAATTCAGTGTTAAATTTAGTTCGGTTATATACCGACACGTAATCTTTTACAATATGCATATAAACGCTACAATAGTCTTTGCAGGTATGTTGATGCAGTGATGACAATTCCAAAAGGAGTATTATACCCAATGTGTGGCATGAATCTTGCTTTCAATAGAGAGCTTATTGGACCAGCTATGTACTTTAGTCTTATGGGTGAAGGCCAGCCCATTTCCCGGTACGATGACATGTGGGCTGGTTGGGCAACCAAAGTGGTATGTGACCACTTGGGCTTTGGGGTTAAAACCGGTCTGCCGTATCTGTGGCATAGCAAAGCTAGTAACCCCTTCGTGAACTTAAAGAAAGAGCATAGTGGAATCCATTGGCAAGAGGAGATGATTCCATTCTTTAAGTACCTTCGTTTTTCCAAAGAATCTGACACTGCCGCTAAATGTTATATGGAGTTGTCCAAGATGACTAAGGAGACGCTAGGTAAAGTTGATCCTTACTTTGTGAAGTTGGCCGATGCAATGGTCGCTTGGATTGAGGCGTGGGAGGAGCTTAACCCGTCGGTTGTTGATGACAAGAAGAAATGTAATGAAAAAGATGTCAACGCTAAGTAATGATGATAATGATTAATAATTAATGTTGTTGCTACATGCATGAATAAGTATGATGTGAGTTTAATATTTTATGATCTTTTATTTATTGTTCTCCGTTTTGGAAGTGTGCTCCATACAATAATGTAATAATTTATGTACACATCTATTAAGCGTGATTGGAAGAAAAAATAAAACATACTCCTTCCATTTCTTAATATTATATGTTTTGGAAACAAAAAATACTTTCATAAAGATATATACTTTTTGTTTTTAATGCAAAAGTTAGATAAATTTTCTACTGTTGCCCCTATTAATTAAAATTAATACAAATGCTGAAAAAATTATCGAAACAAAATTTAGAGTTAATACAAATGAAATAAATGATAATTAATTATAAAACAAAATTTACATTTAAAATTATAAATATATTTTTAATATTTGTGCATAACCTTAAAATGTAACATTAATTAAGGAATAAAGGGAGTATATCTTTAAGAAATTTCCTAAAATAGCACCAAAAGAAGTTTTTGTAACAAATTTAGCACATATTTTTGTTTAGGACAAAAATAGCATTTTTATAAAGAGTAAAATTTTAATTTTTTGATTTGGGTTAAGTATTTTAGAATTTAGGATATACTTTTTAGGGGGTAGGAGATATAATTTAGGATTTCTAAACCCTAAATCATAAATCCTAAAAATATGAAGTTAAGAGATTTATACTATATAAGAAAATTGACCTTTAATAAAAATAATATTTTTGTCCTAAATTAATATGTGTGTTATTTTTTTCATAAAAACTTAATTTTGTGCTATTTTTGAGGATTGCCCTATATCTTTTTACATATTTTATTCCTATAAACTCCCTCCTCATATTTCTTTTAAGATTGAACTCAAATATAGTTTTTATAGAATCACAACCGATTATAAATCATGTTTTTATGGTGTGCATTGTAACCCCCTCAACGAGGAATCACATAACTCATGTTATAAAATATCTTCTCACGGATAAGTCTCACGTCGATGATGCTTCAAAAAGCTCCACGTCACCTTATGAGTTTGGCCCTTAGAATTGATCACCACTAATTAGAATTCTACTAATTAAAATTTAAAAGCAGTGACAACTAGATTTTGTGAAAGCGAACGGTCAAAATTGTAAACGTTATTAATAATTGGTTTATACGATCGATATATGGAGAAACGAGGATATTAATCAGAAGCGAAGGTGTTTATAAGACTTCTTTTTCGGATTAATAACTTGTCAACTCACAGAAAAGCATATTATAATACGAATCTAGTGAACCATCCATCCACATTATAATAAGAAACTGGTGTACCATCCATATTAATAACTTGTCAAAAGCACCAAAAACCATATTATAATAATTAAAACCAAAATCCTTAAACTTGGATAGTTTTGTTGGGAAAACTTGATCGTCATTTCATACCTGCTTCCACAAAGACACTCGCGATTAAATTTATGGTCCCATAGATGGTTAAGTGTTAACTTGTCTCTAATCACTAATCTAATAATATTTGAGTTTATTTTTTTTTTAAATTCATTTATAAATAATATAAAAATTTGTTATTTTAATAGAAGTTACTTCAAATATTTGATTAACTACATTATTAGTTTAAATGATAAGTAAATAAAAAGTTATCTCAACTATAAATTTTCGACAATGCCGCCCCCGGGAGTGTTTAGCTCGGGTAGCTGTAATATGAGGAAGGCTTTTCACAGCAGCAAGTGTCGTTTCCTTGTGATTTTACCTGTCAACAAATACATCATTTTAAAGCTATTATTTGTCACATATTGACTTTTTCGGTGTATAAGATAAACATCAAGAAAAATGTGGAAAACATTTTTCCTTATCCTCTCTTCTCCCTATTTAACTTTTAACTTTTATGCTTGGTTTTTAATTTAGGTTTAGCAAATTTACTAATCATGAACCAGCCCATTATCAAATGTTACTTATATAATTTCATAAAACACAATATTTTCCGAAAAAAATTACTAAAATATGTTACATAGATAATTCATGATAAAAAAATACACAACTCCAAAAACCACACAAACCAACATCAATATACTTGCCAAAAATACTTTCTTTTTTAACTTCTTAACTTTATCAACAAAATCAAATCCAGATAATTAAAATTCCTCACAAAATATATATACTCTTAAAACACCATAAAAAATATATAATATTTGTCCGCGGTGTAGTGTGGGTCAACTACTAGTTTGTTTATTTTAATTGAACTATAAGCAATGTCGAATATTAAGGGCAACAAAAAACAACGGTTAATCATCTGCCGAAAAAAGAGAATAGGGTAAATTCTTTGACCATAAAATTTAATAAATTTTAAAGAAAACAATGCTATATATTAGTCTATCCAAATCCATTGCAGTATAATCCTTTTAAATTAACACAATGTTCATCAGATTCTTTTGGAATCATTCAAAACCATTTATGAAATGTTATAAACCCATTAACCAAACAAAAAAAATGCTAGAACATTTAAAATTAATAATTAAAGAACAGAGAACGTGTGATCTTCAATTAAAAAATAAGTAGAAGTTGAAATAAGTATATTCGAAAGGGGAAACCAGGTGGTATTCGTCTTGCAAATGCGACTAAACCATCTCCGTTGACCAAATTGAATAAAAACAAACATACCAAATTACCAATAATATGTTTGAAAGATATATTTGTTAACTAAGTGATGTCAAAAAGATCATTTGTTAATTAAGGAATATATTGGAGATAACTAAAATTATCAGAAGCTAATACTATATATAATATATAAACTCAATTATTTGACCCATGAGTACTTATATGGTGAAGTATGGGTATATATGTAAAAGTTAAGCCTGCCCTCTTCTAGTTGTCAACGTCCTCAAAGTAAACCCTTCTCTTCTTTCCCAATCAAGATCCTCTATATATATGAAATATTGAAGAAGTCGATAAACTCGTAACCCCCCCCCCCCCAAAAAAAACGGTCAACGAAAAGTTGTATGACCCACAAACGCTTCTTGATTCTGTTCTTGAAAAGAAAATATCGAACCAATTAAATACGTTTCTCATATATAGTGGAAAAAAAAAACCATTTATGAAGAATCCGATAATGAAGACATGGAAAAAAATGAAGTCTTTTGGGCATATGAGCTCTTCGATCCCGGCCTCGATCTCGAAAAGCAAGTCTTGGAATGGATCTGTTTCTCTCGAGGATGTTAAGAGCAACGAATCAAAAGGAAAGATCAAGAAAGTGTCACCCCAACATGGTTTTTTCACGGTTTACGTGGGTCCCACGAAACAAAGAGTCGTGGTGAAGACGAAACTAGTTAACCATCCTTTGTTCAAGAACTTGTTAGAAGACGCAGAGAATGAATATGGTTATAGACGCGATGGACCCATTGTTCTTCCTTGCGAGGTTGACTTCTTCTTCAAGGTTTTGGCTGATATGAAGTCTAATGATGGTCGTAATGATGATTATGATTATGATGATGATGATGATGATGGTTTGATTAATCCTCCGATTTGCGGGTTAGGTACTCCATATAGATCATGTGGTGGTGGTGGTGGTAACGATTCCATGGTTATGGGACGGAACAGCTCATATAAGCTTCTTCGATCACCATCTGTGTTCAAGTTGAATATATTTTGAATCCTTTTCTTCTTTCTTTTATTATATACCTAAGTTCTTGTTCATAACATTACCATATACCTTTTTTTCTTTTTTGGCATGTGTGGAAATGTGAAAGAAAATCCTCTCACTTCTCCAAATCTGTAACAATTAGCTAGCTTGAATACTTTTTTTTTTATGTTGGTTAATTTGTATTATATTTGACACATGCACTGTTATTATTGATATCTGATTTTGTATCTTAAATCTTTAATATACACATACATGCATGTTAGAGATTTTGGATGAGTGAGACTTAAGTTAAAGAGATAACTAAAGCGTTAAATACTTAAATGTACTAAAAATATATTTTAAAAAAAGAATTGGATTTTACGACATCAAATACAACAATCCAAAACATAAACGCTCTATAACTCCAGTTAGTACTCCACTCTACAAAATAATATCTTTTTTAATAATAAGATTCATTTTAGCCTTTTCATATTAAAAATATCGTTTTTTATTTTAACAGTAATCATGAATACAGTATTTAATTTTATCTTTGTAAATCGGATATTTTAAATTTAAAAAGAAAAGGTAACTGAGACTTACATATAATATGTGTAAATTGTATAGTAGACATTATAATAACTTTTATAATATATGTGAAATTATTTGAAAAGACGCATATATAATGAAACGAAAAGAGTGGTTATTTTCCTTACATGATTTCTAAGAGGCAGGCTCAAATCGCCCTTCTAAGTGTATTTTTGAATTATTCAAATGGGCGAAGTGGTAAGCATTCCTGTTTGGTTATATTTTACAGGCATCATATATAATAATTTATTATTTATATGACAACTTAAATTTTGGTTTGTATCCGATTGAAAATATTATTATCTTTCGTCAATGAGGCGGCAGAGAAAGAATTGTGGCTCCTATAAAAAGTTGAAAATGATGTAATAAGAATTAGGTGTCGCTCATACCAAGTGTGTATTTAAGTACGTAACTGTATTATTTGTTATCTTAATTTTTTCCGACTTGTGATGAAATCATGCAATGCGTGTGGCTCATAATTTCGGCTTTGAAATAAAACTTATAATTAACCATGTAACGTTGCATCTAGATTAAAACATTGAGACGCAAGTACGCAACACAATTTATCAATCTATATTTTTAATTTATTGCTAGTGTTCAATTAAATGTAACCAGAATCGGTCCCAAACCCTAATGATTTTTGTTGTATTATTTTTTATAAAATTTAAGAAAAAAGTGTAGTGGATTATTTTTTGTTGCATTCTTGTAATTTAAATTTTAAAAATGAGAAATTAGCACAAAATGCTAGATTTTATCTGTAATTTATTATTCATATAAATTTTGTACCTCATGGAATTCTGAACTGTTTTAATTAATTTATAATTATCGAAAAATATACTTCTTGTGTTTGAACCTGGTTGCTAAGTTTTTATATTAATATAAAAGTCATAGGGTAGAAAAAAATGAATAATAAAATTGGTTGCTATCATAGTAATTACGTACTAATTACCTAGTAATTCATACCAATAGATACATTGTATCCAATCATTTCAATCTGGCCAATCCACTACGGTAGCCCTTAGTTATTTTATGTTTTATTTTATTTTGAATGAATGTAAATTTATTCAAACAAAACATGTGTTACATTATATGTATCTTTGTCTAGAATGTTTTAGATGTAACAGTTAAATATAAAACAGAGTTTCAAATTAAAGAATAAAGTGCCCTTACTTATTGTTTTAGTACAAAAAAACACGGATAAAGACTGAAATATCAATATTTACTAATAATACGATAAAGAGAAGAAGGATCTAAAGGCATTGGCTACATCAAGGATCTTCTTGCCAGGAGCCTCAGTCATTGGCAATGTTGGTCCGGCCATCAGCAGCCACCGGCCCACCGACTCTGTTACCTCTGAACAAAACACCTTCCACAATATTACACTACCGATCCAGCCAGGTTCCAACAAGTATCTATCTCCTCTACACACACTTCTCATTATCGCTTTGGCACACCTCTCTGCTGATTCCACTGGAAATACGCATATTTGCACCTGATTCATATATATATATATATATATATATTTATATACATATATTTATTTTCTCAAATTTACACAACAATTCATAGTAACAACAAATGGTGAATAACTAGTTGTGTAAATCTTTATCTAACACTATTAATCTAACTATAAATTTGTAATATAATTTTTAACAATTCAAGAACATTAGAGATTCAACCAAGAATGCTTACATCTCTGAGCTCTTTGTCGACTTCGAGTTTACCATCCTTTGTCATGAACTTCCCTCGACTCATTTCCGAGTCAACGATCCCCGGTGCTACTATTGTAATCCCGATCTCTGATCCAAACTCAGTTCTTAGTGTTTCATAAAAAGCGATCACGGCGGCTTTACTAGCCTGATTTCATCCCATATATAGAAAGTTAAGGTATTAAATGAATATTTGACATCAAATGGTTAGTAAAAATTAGGAGAGGCAAATGGAATGCAAAAATGTTACACAATAAAAGCTCAATCTAGGTGAAGCAATATATCCACATCCAGAAGCAATCACCACAATCCTTCCTCTACACATCTTTAGGTATGGAGAAGCAAAGAAGGTGCAATACACAGATCCCCAAAAGTTAATGTCCTATGTAAAGAAAAAAATAGATTACAATCGGTTAGTAGAAAATATATTGACTTAGGTAAATCTTTGGTCGGAGTAAATTGACCATAGCCGGTGAAGCCTTAGAGAGATCGTCGATTTCTTCAAACAAATAGAGTGGAGCAACTCCAGCATTTGTCACTAGATGGTCCACTGCCCAAATTAAAACATAAAGAAAAATAAGTTAAAATCCACAACTAGTATACGAAAAGTTTAGTTTTGGAAAAATAAAAATGTGCTACAAGATTAGTTCACTACTCATCATCCCCACCAGTTTTTTGGATTGTCCGACCAAATTATGTTGTAATTGTTTCAAATGCAATTTCTATATTTGCGATGATTTATGAAGAGTCGATTTATATTATTGTAGAAAAAATTATTTCAGTGAGATTATTTAAAGTGTAAATGCACTCTCCGAAAGCAAAAACATTTTCTTTCTTTTACGTTAACGTCTAACTTTACACTATATTCTTTAAATGAATTTTTATAAGTTAAATAATATTAGTTGTAATTTCATTTGAAAAATAAAATAATGTCATAAAATGTAAAAGGAAGCAAACCATTTTATATAATTGTTTACCGACTTACATCGGCCAAAATAACGAACCGTGTCTCGGATAAAACTCTCACAATCTTGAAGTTTGGAAACATCGGCGACGATGGGCATGACTTCAGGGGAGCCATAGAGCTCAGCTAGACCGGCCACTAGGAAGAGAGGTTCTGGTCTTATGTCAACAAGTGCTAAATACGCTCCTTTCTTCCCATACTCATACGCTAAAGCCTACACTCACATTTACTTAACTCTAATCATCAACCATTATGTTTTCTTTTTCATTTTTTTTGTTTGTACACTTACCTCGCCGATGCCAGAAGCTGCTCCGGTGATGACAACCACTTTCCCAGCGACATTTTCTGAGAACAGATTCCGGAAGATGGAGACGACGGACTTTAGCCTTTGGTAAGTTGGATAGAACACGAAAAGTGCATACAAGGCTAAAGGAGGAAACAAGAAGTTGAAGATCTTGTTGATTGAATCCATGCATGAATTAAGGACTTTGCTTCACTATGTTTTTTCTTGTTCTTTCCGCTTTCTAATTATTTTTTATTTTATTCTGATGGATGGAAGCTCTCATGGCAATATGGCAATCTTACAAGGTAATATGCCAACACGTGTTTCTCCATGCATAATCTTAAGTTCGTGAAAATAGTAAAGTAAGACATAAGCAAGCCACTGTTTTCAGCTTTGGCTCTCGTTCGATGCTAACTAGGGTTTTGATCTGTTCTGGTCTGATTCAGGGATTCCTAGATCTAGTCTAACTAAGCCGACGACAACTCTACTCTTGGGTCCACGACAGGGTTTTATTACTACTTTGGGCTTCTGGCCTTTTTACTTGGTTCTATAATGTGGGTATTTTTTTTTTTTTTTGGTTGGCATAATGTGGGTTTTGGGATAATTTACTATTTAACTAAAGTTGGCTTACTATGTAAAATTTTGGTGAGCACTTTTGCCTTATTTAAAATTTATGCAAGAAAATTGTCAAAAAAGTAAAGTAAGACGACGTGATTTGTGTTGTATAATAGTCTTACTGGTACACCCATAATCTGATAGTAACAAAGAAAAATGGACAGCTGATGAGATCATCGATAAAGCAAAAGATAGTGTGGTTAACAGTGTTATCTCATGATACACCATTACAAAAAAGCCTTAATTTCTACTACCTTAATCGTAAAATTTTGGTAGGAAATAGCTATTTTTTATTGTTTTCCTACCCAAATTGTTGGTAAAAAATGTCCCGTAAGAAAACATTTTTTGTAGGAAAATCGTAAGGAATTTCATACGAAGGAATTTGTAGGAAACATATTTTCTACTATTTTCCTACGAATTAATGCCAACCGATTTCTTACGAAATTTTGGTAGAATATTTTTCCTACGGAAATCCTTCGAAAATTTTCCTACGATAATTTTGGTAAGAAAATATTTCCTACTAATTCCCTATGGAAAATTCCTACGATTTTACTACAAACTTAATTTAAAATTACAAAAATTGAATTGGTTTCAATAATTAGAATATCCCAGAGATTTTCCTAAATTGGCTTCAATATTTAGAATAATTACGAAAATTAAATAGAAAGTTATGCAATAATAAATTATTAACATCAATCCAAATATTGTACATAAAAGTAAAATATTTTACAAAAGACAACACAAAAGAAATGTCTACATTGTTTTTGAAAATAAATTCAAACTATTCTTGCGTCTCATCATCATCGGGAGTACCTGGTGGACAAATGTCTGGAAACTTTTTGAGAAATAGCCTGTTGCATTTCATGAGATACTGAATCTTGGCGTCCTTCTCCATTTCACGATTCTTCAATGTTTGAATCTCTTCTCGCAACAATGTTTCTTGGTGTAGGTTTCTCGAGGTGTAAGAAGATGATGAGCGTCCATGACTTAGTAATTTACCAAACCCGTAGGGATGTCCTTTACCATTTGTGACTTCCTGAGAAAGTAAAAAGAAAGCAAAATTATAGAATATTCAGAAAATGTAAGACAGGTTTATGTTAAGCACCACAATCAAATTGAAAGTAACTTACTTGAATAACTATATCAATAATCTCCGGTGGTGTGATAGTCTGAACCGAGTCATCTCCTTCAGTTTGTCATTGAGAAACAGCAATATCTATCTTCCTTTTAGCGGAGTCAATAATCATTTGTGCCTTCTTGTCCCTAACTGTACGCCTCTTCTTGTTAAAATGAGTAACTTCTATGAAGTGCAACATATCAGGCTCCTTCCCGGATTCAATAGTCTTAAATGTTTTTCAAACAAAACCAAAAGTAAATAAGAGTTTGTAATATCACTTAAAGAGCAAATGGAAAACAAACCAACACAAAAATGTACTTTAAGCAATTCAACAAAATTCCTAAACCATCACGTGATAAAACAAAATCATATATAGAGAATAGTTCTCAGCAATGTTGGTTCTCAGTAAATTGTCAACAAATTTCGAAAATAGTTCTCAATGTTGGTTCTCAGAAAATTGTCAACAAATTTGAAAGTCAAGAAAAGAATCTGAAAGTCAAGACCTTGAAACCTTATCAACAAACCTACCGTCAGATCAAGAAGAAACATCAAAGTTTATCAAATAATTTTTTTCAGAAGAAGACAAATAAAAACTGAAATAATCAATAACTTCCACAAAAATTATACTTACTATTTCATCCCATTTTAGCTCGAAGGTTTTCGCACCATTGTTGTGGACTGCTTGCCCTAAACCATCTCTTTTGCTTGAACGATTTGTACAGTTTATGTCTGCCTTGCTTTTCACATTGGGCAAGTTCCACATTTTCATGTATCCTGCAAAGAGAGATTTTCTTGCCTTCATCCATTCTGGCAACCCTTCTAGTCCTTTTTCCAGGCATGTAGACTTCCTCTCGGATAAGTTGGATCTAAAAGACAAATCTGCTTGAATGTCATATGCAGTTCTGACGGATTCGGTTATGCTTGGGTTCCAGTTGAACTCTTGCTGTACATGAAACTATTAGTAATTAGAAACCTAATTTAAAAAAAAAAGTTTCTACCAAGAATTCAAAAATAAACCATATTTACAGCAAAAGCTCGAAACCAGCGGTTCTTTATTTCTTGCGGGAGTGAACGATATGTCGGATACTATAACATCCGTAATCCATTAATTTGGGTTTTAATTGGAGAATTAAAAGTTTGGAGGCTAAATTGATTAAATCAATTGTGGTCGGTGGGTTTAATTGATAATTTCAAGAGTTGTGGGGCCGATTTGTAAAGCTAGAAAAGTTGAGGGACCGTTTGCTGAATTTGTCAAAATTTGACGAGAACCCTAGCCTCTTCTCGTTGATTAAAGCTCACGCCTCATCTCTTTGATCTGATTCCATCGTGCCTTGATGAAGACGAGTTCCAGTTGAAGCTTGGACAAGCTAGCGTGAGGGAGGAGAGAAGAACTAAGTGCGGTGGTGTTGATCGCTTTGTTTGGTCGGTTCGGTCGTTGCCGTGGGCGAGAATCTCAAGTCTCCATCTCTCTTCATCACGGTAAGGATCTCTCTCTCTTAGTTGAGTCATGTTCTGATGGTTCCGTGGAGTGATCATCGAACGGTGGCGTGGGAGTGTTGACACGTTGTGGTGGCAACGGTGTGGTGAGCTGTGGCATGATTGGTGACATCATCGGCTCTGTGTCGGAAATGGTGTTACATTAGTCACGATGATGACGTGATGAGGATTTGATCATGTGTCCGTGACGGTGAGCTGTTGAGACGCAACGGAGCTTGACGTGTCATTGATTTCTTGTTGCAGAAGTATCAACGAAGAAGATTATCCTATTTTGTCCTTTTGTGATTATGTGTTTAGCTAGTTAATTAAGTTTTGATTATTGTATTATTTTTCTAGGTCGCATGCGCGATTATTAGGGGGTTATTCATCCCGTGAGGTTTCAGAAATTGTAGAATTTTGTCGTGAAAATTTCTGTGCGGAGCTAAGGTGAGTGCAGTACCATGGTCGGATAATTTTACGGAAATTTTTTCGGGGTAATTACATGATAGGATTTATTTATGTGTTTCCGTAATTATCGCCGTTTATTTATTGCTGAATTAAATTCCAGAAAAATTGATGTTAATTGCTGTTAATTGTGAAATGATTTTCTGTGATTTTCCATAATTTTCCGTTGAACTAATTATTGAGAATTAATTGTCTTAATCACGTTTTAGTTGTTTAAAATGTCGTTAATTGATTTTAATTCATTATTTTGCGGTGAGTTAATTTTTAACAAGTTGTTGTTTTGGTGTTTGTCAAATCTGGGCATGTATTTATGCCGGGGGTATTTTCATAATATTGTCCTAATTGACCTAGTAGACAGGTTGATCGTCTCCTCAGTATTTATTAAATACTGACTGCGTCTATTCATAATGGCGCAGGTAAAGAAAATGATAAAGCTAGTTGAAGCTCGTCGAATTACGGTGACGGTTCGAGATGACATACCGGGAGGGTTGTTATTTATTTTATTTATTGATGTTCGTCGTGATTGTTGTTTTTCCGTAAACCGTTAGGTTGTTAGTTGATTTGAATTTATTGGTTATAATAAATTGTTATCGCTGAGCTGTTAATTGTTTTCGTCTGCTCAGAGTTAATAATAATTATGAGGTTATTATTAGTATTAAAAAAAAAAAATGGGTGGGAGTGTTTCAGATACGGTTTTGGGAGATCAGATTTAAGCATCTTCAAAATCTGCTTACTAATCTTTCCGGTTGAGTCATGCCTAAACCTAGAAAATATTTTCAAAGTAACACAATTTAATATTTATGGCTCTAACGATCTAAAAGTAAAAAAAAAAACATGTAGAATTTACCAAATATCTTTTCCTTCCCGGTCGATGCTTAGGTAAGGGAGATTATTTCGGCCAGAACCACTCAACAAGTCATCAATTGAAGCTAGCACCGGGACAGCTGATTCGTCAGTTTCGGGAATCCCAGAATTAGATTGTCGAGCTTCACTACTACTAAGATTGTGTTGGTTAGGCTGAGAACGTTGTTGTGATTGAAGCATACTTATGTCGTTCAATGAGTAGCTCGGTGTAGAGCTATCATAAGCGCGCCTCTCGTTTGACATGTGCCTCTCAAATTCCACACGTGTATTCTCCTGCAACACTCCAAAGATTTTCCAAGCAAAGAAGCAATCAACACAAAATTGAAGAGAAAATCGTAATAACTGTAAATCTCAAATCCTTAATATCGTGAATAGAGGAGCCAAAGGTGGGGAGCACGAGAAGTTTGCAGGCAATGACTGATTCCTGTGATGAGCCATCTCTTCGAAGCATCAGCAGCATGAAAAAATAAAGAGGAGGATGAACTGATGAATTAGACAAAGAAAATTTGTAACTCAAACACCAAACACCAAACTCATACAACAGAGGATGAAACAAGATTTCTATTTGTTACGCTAAAACAGTATAAATTCCAGTAACAGCGGGAGATCTAGTGATGAAGGTAAAATTCACTAAACAGAGATGAACTTAATTTGAGAATAGAGAGTAATAACAGAGAAGAATTTACTGCGATTCTTCAGAAGTCGTAGTAGAGAGAGTAAGATTGAGAAGGAAAGTGAGTAAAGAGGTGGAAAATTTACTGCGATTCTTCAGAAGTCGCTGTAGATCTAGGTTTCACAATTTGGGTGAAAAATTGGTGAGGTAAGGTAATAAATATATACTTATTTGGTAGGAAAGTGGTAGAGGTAAGTAATATTATTTGTTTGATAAAATCCTTAAATTTAGATCAACATCTAATTCATTAATTTGATAACGTAGATTTTAAGATTTTTCAAAAAAATATTTAAGATTTTTTGCAAAATTATTTTTGTGAATATTTGATATATTCGAATTAATATGTATTATATTTTAAAATGGTATTTTTTAAAATGGAAATTTTTGAAATGGGATTTTTTTGAAAAATACCCTATATATAGATTTTATTTTAAAATGGGATTTTTAAATATACATATAAATTTTAAAATGGGATTTTTTTGAAAAATACCCTATATATTAATTTTTTTTATTACAAATTTGATAATTTTTTTTGTGTCCCCTTATTGAAGTTTATACCTTTATAACTAACATTTAAATTAAAAATAAATTATTATAATGACTAATTAACTAACTATGTTTTTAAAAGTTAAATCAACAAACTTACCATTATAACTACTCTGAGTCGGATGAATATTCAGAAGATGTGGAATCAGAACCTTCTTCAAACTCATCTAGTTCTTCTTTAGATACATCTAAAATATTGTCGATGTTGTCTACCCCCAATTGTACTAAATTTGTGTCTACTAGGGACTCCTCAACATAATCTACATTCCCAACATAATTTTGTTGTAAAGGACCATTCTCTATTACTCCACACACTCTCCCACGTGGGTTGATTTGCGTAACAGTTACCCAAGGATCTTCTGTCGGTCCGACGCAAGGATAAGAAATGTATGACACTTGGTCAGCTTGTGAGGCCAGAATAAAAGGATCATATTTATTGAGACTTCTTGATTTGTTTACTTCTGTTACACCAAATTTGTCTTGCCGTACACCTATACCAATCAATGGATCGTACCAATTACACAAGAATAATATGTATTTTAAGTTAATTACGCCTGGGAACTCAATTTCCAATATCTCTTTAAGTACACCATAATATATAAGATCACTAGCTTGCGCAGAGATCCCAGAGTTGACTGTTGTCCTACTACGTCCCTCACCGAAAATCTTAAAGGCATATCCACGTGTGTAATACATCGGTGAACTCATTGCAAGCGACAATGGACCATCAACCAACTCTTCTAACCAAGTATGTAATGGTTCGCATCGCATACGACATGTGTGCACCTGTATCATATTAATTATAATTGTTTTTAATTAGTATACTAATTGTAATTAAATAAATTAATATTCTCACATAAAATTTCATCCATTGTGCAAACTCCATCTGTTTCAATCGGTCAAGAGTCTCCTCATCATAATCTGGGTACGTCATCCTCAATTGATCGAGATACATCCTTTAAATTTGAATCTAATTAATTAGATTAACTAAAAAAGTAAAAAACTTATATATGTACAACATTAATAAGATATACCTCTCGTACGGCGCTAATTCCTCGCAATTAAGAAGAATATATGTATGCAAGTAATTTTGTTCTTCTTCTGTAAACCATCACTTACTGCGTTTCCCACTTAGTCGCCCGACTTGAGAGAAGATAGCTGGCACTGGGGTTAAGTATTGGGGTTTCTCCCCTCCATTGTCATAACGACTAGGTTTTTGGCTCCTGGTTTGTACACTTGGTGGAAAGTAGTATGCAGAGAAATTAGATGTTTCTTCGTTGATGCTCTGAGCGACAAAGGAACCTTCTACCTTGCTTAAATTTTTTATCTTTTTTTTAGATGAAACATGAATCTCTCGAAGGGGTACATCCATCTATATTGAACAGGGCCACCAAGTTCTGCCTCTCGAGGAAGATGAATGGGAAGATGTTCCATTACATCAAAAAATAATGGTGGAAATATCTTTTCAAGATTACAAAGAAGGACGGGTATGTTGTCAGACAAATATTGAATTCCATCAGCTGTAAGAGATCTCGTGCATATGTCCCTAAAAAAAGCACTTACTCCTGCATTTAGACAAAGAAAAAAATATTACCATATATATAATATAATATTGAGTTAAAAAAAATCAGAAGAAATAAGCTACATTATGGTTACTTGCAATAGCTTTATGTACGGGTTTTGGTAGGAGATTCATAAATGCGAATGGTAGCAAGTGTTGCATAAAAACATGACAATCATGACTCTTCATCCCAGATAATCTACCTTCTTCACTATCAACGCAGTTTCATAGGTTAGAGGCATAACCGTCCGAGAATTTAACACTATGGATAATCCAATGAAAAAACTCGTTTTTCGCTTCTCCATCTAACCTGAAAGGAGGGCGTGGACCCTTTCCATTTGGTAAGACATGTAGACGAGGGCGCAAACATAAAGTAGACAAGTCTAATATAGATTTCAAATTGTCTTTTTTCCTCCCTTGAACATTTAAAACAATATTCATGATGTTGTCGAAAAAATTATTTTCAATGTGCATAACATCAAGATTGTGCCTCAACAAATGATCTTTTCAATAAGGCAAATCCCAAAAAATATTTTTCTTGTACCAATTGTGGTACTCTCCATAACCGTCCCCCGGAAGATGCCCATTACCACCACAATATGTTGTCTTCTCAGCACCAAAATCCCGAAGTTGCATCAATAAATTTTCACCATCTAACTCTGGCGGTGGATCATCATAAAGAACTATATTCTTCTTAAACAACCTTTTGTTGTTTTGATAAGGATGTGAGGTTGGCAAGAAGCGTCTATGACAATCAAACCAACTAGTCTTCCTTCCATGTTTTAACCAAAATGCATATGTACTATCCTGACAATACGGACATGATAATCTCCCATGCGTTGTCCACCCAGATAACATTCCATATGCTGGAAAATGGCTAATGGTCCACCTTAAAATTGCACGCATAATAAAATTTTGTTGGCACGAAACATCATAGGCTTCAACTCTGTGCTCCCATAAGTCTTGTAACTCGTGAATCAAAGGCTGTAAGAACACATCTAGGGATCTCTTTGGGTGTTCTAGACCAGGAACAAGTACAGTTAAGAATAAAAACTCTCGTTTCATACACAAAGAAGGAGGCAAATTGTAGGGAGTGACAATAATTGGCCACAAAGAATATTGTCTCCCATGTCTTCCAAATGGGTTGAAACCATTTGTACATAGACCGAGGTATACATTTGTACTTTCAGAAGCAAAACTTGGATAAAGTGTTTGAAAATGTTTCCATGCCTCTGCGTCTGAGGGATGTGCGATCTCTCCTTGGTTTGTATGCTCTCTATGCCATCTCATAGGTATTGCTGTGTGCTCAGACTGATATAACCTTTTCAACTGATCTACTAACGGTAAATACCACATACGCTTAGATGGTACTTTTACCCTCCCACCAGTATTCTGAAACCGAGCTTCTCCACAAAATCGACAAGCGAAATATTTTGCATCTGATTTCCAGTAAATCATGCAGTTGTTGATGCAAACATCAATCATCTGATATGGTAAACCAAGACCGGAAACAAGCTTCTCAATCTCATAATAAGAAGCTGGTGACAAATTGTCTTCTGGCAAATATATCTTTCACAAAATCAGCAAAAGCATCTACACATTCTTCAGACAAATTGTGCTCCATCTTTATATTCATCATCCTTGTTGCAGCTGATAAAGGAGAATGACTTTCCTTACAACCTTCATATAATGGATTCTTCGATGCATCCAACATATCAAAAAATCTTCTTGCTTCTAAATTTGGCTCTTCTACTATATTTCCATCTTCTGGAAATGAGTGCATATTTTCCCTAAAAGCATCATGGACCATCTGAACCGTACCTACATTTTCTTCTCCCGTTCTAAATTCTTCAATCTTCTCAGGCTCATTTTGACTACTACTACCCACGTGGTATGAATCATTTTCCCCATGATAATACCACACCTTATAATTTGCTCTAAACCCATCTCTATATAAGTGTAACCATACTACATCTTTGCTGAGAAATTTGTTATTATCACAACTTGGACAAGGACAAAAGAGCTTACCACTTTCTAAGCAAATTGCCTGGTTTGTTGCAAAGTTCATGAATTCAGTGAGTCCGGCCCCAAACTCCCTCGTAAGACACCCACTGCTTGAATCAAACCTCTTATTGTGCATCCATGATCATGAATTACTATTATTTGAAGACATTTGTAATTAAAACTATAAAAAATAATTTTTTTTTTCACCAGCAAGTTTTTTTTTCTACATAATACAAATAGGAAAGCCGGATGCCTTATTTTATATATTGTTTTTTCTATCCCCTACAGATACCCTACCAACTTCCCACTAAAATATCACTATTCTACCTACTTTACACATGAGAGAAAAACGTGGTGTACCAAATAAAATGCCCTACGGAACTACTACGATTTTCGTTCAGAATTAATGTCATAAGAAAATAGTAGGTAAGTTTCCTACTACCTTTCTATGGGCTCCTTACAAATGATTTGTCGTAGGAAAATGGTAGGTAACTTCTCTACAAATTTCCTACCAAATTCAACAGTTACTTTTTCCCGACAAAAGTTCTTCCCTTTTCTTACTATATTACTACGAGAAGATGTTGGGTAAGAATTTGGTAGGAAAAATCCTACCATTATACTACAAATAATTTTTGTAGGATAATCTCTACCAATTTCCTACCATTTAAATTTTTCGTCACTAAGTCGTAGGTATATGGTAATATTATATTCCTACGAACAAATTCGTAGGAAATTTTGTAGGAATTAGTTATGTTTTCTAGTAGTGCACGAGTACAAACTACATGTCAAGCTACTAATGAAAGGAGGGAGAACGCCTAGATCCGTTCCCCATCGGATTTTTTTCAAGATTAATGTGGATGGAAGCTGTTATATGAATAACCAATGTGTGCGTTGGATTATCAGAGATGACCATGGTGTCTATCGGCTGGCTGGAAGTTCTCGGCTAACTTGATACACATAGTTTTAATCCTATATAAATTATTGCAAGTGCACAACAAATGTTATAGAAATCTAGGGATCGAATCCAGAGAGACAAAGTATCACATTATGACTATTTGAGAATAAAATTAAGCTAAGACAATGATATGAGTTCAACAGACTTGAGCAGACTTCAAAATATAGGCAGCATACTTCAACATATTTGAGCATACATACTTCAAAATACTTTTTCCTTCTTTGATCTGGTTTAGCTCAAATCTGTCCAAAAATCTTTAATTCAAGCACATCGCCTCAAGACCTAAACAAAACTCAAAAGAAGACCGAAATGACACAAAAGACGGACTTTGAGGTGACAAAATAATCAAAATGAATATCAAACTCGGGAGAAAAACACTAAAAACCGATATATCATAACTCAAGCTACCACGTCTTCTGAAGCAGAAGCCTTAGCAGTTCTACACGCACTACAAGCAGCCTGGTGTAAGGGCTATCAGAAGATAGTCATAGGGAGTGATTGTAAATCAGTCTACAAGGCTATTACTACTCATACAAGGTTTGTCTCCATTGATATCATCATCATTGATATTCACGGTTGGGTGAATAAATTTCCATAAGTTCGATTCTCCTTGGTATTAAGAGAATCAAACCAATTGGCTGATAGATTAGCAAAGTATGCTTATATACAAAATATTACATCTCAATGTTATTTTTATCCTCCGATATGTTTAGGAGAATGTTATTCAACGATCATGTATCATTTTTCTAAAGTTACAATAAAGTTGATGTTAAAAAAAAAAGTCTGATTGATAACAATAGTTGTAGAAACTTTGACTTAATATTTTTAAAAATTGTAATAGATTTTTTCTTTTGAATTTTTCTCCATTGTTTTTGAATGATTTTTGATAGATTATTATGTGCTAATAATATTAATTCATTGAAAATTATGTGCTAGTTAGTCATAATTTTATTTTATTATTAATTTTAAATAATAAATAATAAATTATTTTGAATAATTTTATTGTTTTTATGTATGATTTTTGTTTATTATTTGTATGTGTGATTTTTTATCATATCTTTAGCATACATTTATTAAATAGTTGTAATTATTTTTTATTTTGACTTATTCAATTAATTAACAAAACAAAAACTTTATTTGAACAATTGTTATGTAAGTAAGGGGTTTATTGGTTGCACATTTTGGAGACTTTAAAAAATTTTAAAGTCTTCAAAGTTAATTTTCAGCCAATCACACTTTAAAACTTTTTTTTCTTCACTGTTCTTTTTAAAAGTCACTTGATCTTTTTTAGTTTATTTTTTAAAAGCCTCAAGAATGAATTTTAAGGCTGTAGGAAACTTTTATGTAACAATTGTTAAAAAAATAATTTTGTTTTGTTAATTAATTAGATAATTCAAAATAAATAATAAATTACAACCAATTAATAAATTTATGCTCAAGATCTATATAAAAAATCACACATACAAGAGAAACGAAAAATCTTACATAAAAACAATAAAAAATTCAAAACAATTTATTATGTACTATTCAAAATAATTTATTATTCATAATAATTTATTATTTACTATTCAAAATAAATAATAAAATTATGACTAATATTAATATAATTAGCACGTAATAATAGCCCAAAATGTCTCATTTCTGAGACTTTAAAAAATTAAATTAAAAAGATTAAGTGACTTTTAAAAAGAGCATTTAGACTTTTAAAGTTTAAAACAAAAAATTTTAAAGTGTGATTGATTGAAAGTTAACTTTAAAGACTTTAAAATTTTCTAAAATCTCCAAAGTGTGCAACCAATCAACCCCATAATTGGTATACAAAGATAGATAACCTTGCATGATATACACAATTAAGAAAGCGTAATCATAGTCCATAATATTGAATTGATAAGATTGAAATTTTAAAAGTTAAGAGAGATATATTTTACTAGGTGATGGATGAACCGCATCCTATGTGGGTCATAAGGGTTTAATAATCTATAAGTTTATTAAAAATAAAAATATTGATTGATGCATTAAAAAAAAAAGATGAAATTGATAGACACTCTATTTAAAAACTCAGATCACATATTATGTTAGCAATTAAGTGTTAAAACATAAAAAAAAACACACCTACAAAGAGACTACAATTAGGAAGGATTTGATATATATTTGTTCGTTTGATATATATTTGATATAAAAATGTTAATTTATATTTTGTTTACTGTTTTTATGTGCGACTGTAATATAGTATACTGTTCTTTTATATTTATATTGTTTTAGAACTTACACAACGCATACGAGTAGCCTAAATTTCATGTCAAAAAATTGCAAAAACGATCTCATGTGCTTCCTCCTTACAATCTGATGTTGAAGAGCCACACCAACCCAAATCATCGTTTTCAAGTCTACTAGTAGATGTGGGCTTCCAAAAGGGAAACATCCCAAAAGTTTCAAGTATTTTCATCCCAAAATTTTCGTTTCAACCATATATCTATTAAAACATACTTAACTAGAACCAAAACATGTTTCATCCATCTATTAACGATTAGCTTGGAGAATTTTTCTTTCCATTTTCCACTTCAAAAGGAGACCACTATTCCAAAATTCTGGGTAAAACAAATACAAAGTTCAAAGTAACCTAACTAGTTACTCTCTATTAGCTAAAATAAACGAAATTTTAAATTTCAACATTCATCACAAAAAAATTGTCGGCATAATCCCTAGGATGATATACTGTCAAGAAGTTCATGTACCCATGAAATTTCTTTGAGAGTCTTCACGGTGGTTTAAGACTTTTCTTGAAAATCTCCAAACCATCTTTGTGACGACCCGATTTTTTTTTTTTTAACTAATAAACATAAATACTTAGTATTTAAAATGTCCATACATTTTAAATACTCTCTAAGTACTTATAAAAAAACAACAGTACAATACCAAGCATAGAATACGCAATTCTACAATACAGCAGAAAAATACAATACAATACGGTAAAGCAAACAACCCCGGGTCCTAATCATCCTCTCTCTCCGAGCCTTCGATTCCACGATCACACCTTATCTTTACCTGCATCGACAAAAGTGATGCATCAACATTTGGAAACCAAATGCTGAGTGAGATTGATCCTCCCAACAACAGGTATGCGAAAACCCACAAGTAAGGCATACAACCACAATCACAATTCACGCATGAACAAGATTCACCACAAAGGCCCTAACAATTCCTAACATCAACACATGCAAGGCAAACAATATCAAAACATGTCTAGCACCATAGCAATTCGACACACACGAAAGCTAACCGGGAGACACACAAAGCCAACCCACACAAGGACGGCCATCGGTCCAACCTGACCGATGGACCTGATTGATGAACCCCATCGGTCCGTCCTGACCGCTGCGACTGCCCTGGCGAATTGCCGGGAAACGCTACAACCAACTCATCGGTCCAACCTGACCGATGGACCTGACCGCTAGGTCCCAGCGGTCTGGCCTGACCGCTACGAGTGTCCTTGCGAAATGCCAGGAACACTGCCACACGACCCATCGGTCTGACCTGACCGATGGACCTAACCGATGAACCCTATCGGTCTATCCTTACCGCTGCAAGTGTCCTTGCGAAATGCCAGGAACATTGCAACACAACCCATCGGTCTGTCCTGACCGATGGACCTGACCGCTAGGTGCCAGTGGGCACTTCCATCGGTCTGGCACGACCGATAGAACCCACAGAACCCCTAAACTCGACTTAAACCAAGCTTAACAAGCACCAAGCACAATAAACAAGCTTCACAAATCCATACACAAGCTTAAACACACTAGATTAAGCTTAACAACAAGACCACAAGGCCTCTAAGCAACCTAGGCACACCCTCAAAGCTTGTCTAAACCCCACAAGCCCCCAAACAAGGCCTAAGCCACCTTTGGTCACAACTCACCTTATAGATGGATGGATCTAGCCTCTATGGACCTCCCCCAAGCTTTAGAAGGAACTCCCTCCACCTCACAAGCCACGTCCAAGCTCAGCCCCAACTCCAAATCTTTTTCCCAAGCTCCACAAGCTCACACACACTTGATTCTACTAGAACCAACTCAACCAAGCTCCACCAAGCTCTTCTCTCTTCTTCTCTTCTCTCTAGAACTCTAACAAAGCTCAAAACCTCTCCCAACACCAATAATGGCGTGGCCAAGGTGGAGAAGATGAAGGATAAGACAATAATATCTCAAGTTTCGGAAATTGCACCCCAGCCCTTCGGTTTCCTGTTTCTCTACGGAATAACCCCAAACTTCCGAAACGACTTATGACACCCCCGTAACAAATCAAAAAGGACATTTTAACCCAAACATCACTTCCTCCAGACTTGTCTAAGGTTCATAAACTCGAAAGGACATCCCAATTAATTAACCGATAATTAATTTCTGGGACACGGGCATTACAATCTTGATGGCCCATTATTTCAATCCATTGAGCCTCTACATTTAGAATATTTCCTAGTCTCATAATTTGCTGGTTCTTTAGAGCAAATTTCAAGTTCAAAATATGGAGTTGGAACATATTGATTCTTGCTTCATTGTGAAGAATTGTTTCCATAACTAATGGTGATAAATGTTGAAGTGCCTAGCAGCAACCAATTCCTTATGATTAAGGGGAGGGTAATAGGTTTGGAATGTTGGGATGTAGGAGCTGGAAAAAAGATAATAAAATTTTATGAAAGAGAACCATTTATGATGATTATTGTTAACTACATAGCTCTCATCCTCTTCCAAAATAGAAACCTCAGGAGCATCATGATAAGCCATAGGGTCTGGATATGGAGGAAGAAATGGACAACATCTAATAAACAAAGGCACTCAAACTAAAATCATATCATAGCAGTTTCTCCTATTTGGAACCCTACTCACCTAGAGAAACATATTACTATCAATGATTCCATTTCTCACTCTTATTATGATACAATTAATTTTTTTACAGTCTAATCTCAAGGCCCAATATTGAGGCCCAAAGCTGCAAAGGTAATTTATCTTTTTTTATTATCTATACCTACTTTCCTCTCATCCCTATATAAGTAGAGAACCTCATAACTTAAAACCTAGAAACTGTAAAGCTTCACCCATAGAAGAGCAACAGTTGTCCGAAGCAACCAAAAAGCTCGCGCTGCTGCCTGCCACCGTTGCTCCACCACATCCATCATCGCGAGAAGGAGGGAGAAGGCATGGAGGAGAGGAGAAGAGAAGAAAGAGTTCCCTAAGCGAAACCTAGTAGTAGAAACCCTAAATTTCCATCTCGTTACCATTAAGGTGAGTGTGTGATTTGTGGATCTATGGTGTTTGCTAGGATTCATGCCATATGAATAGAGTTAAGGAATAGTTAGGTGATATTTTCTATAATTCTGTCATTGCTTGTTGGTTGTTGATCTGCTAAAAAAAGGGTAAATTTTTGCTAAGATCCAGATTTTGTTAATGGTAGAACCGATGAAATTGTCGAATTAAATGGTTGTTTTTAAAAATCTTAATCCATAAAAGTAAATACTAAAATAGTAATTGATTACTTAAAACTTAAACTAGGTTTTCTTAGAGAAATATGAAAAATTGTATCTGATTTCAAAAAATAAAAATTACTAATATTTTTCATTTATGTAGACTTGAGAATTGAACTCGGCCACAGAGAGTAAGTAATAGAAACAGATGATAAACCATTACACCAAGTTAACTTTTCTGAAATTGATGCCCCTTAAAACATAATATAGTTTTTGATGCCTAAAACATTTGTTTCATGGGCTTTAACTTAGAGTAGGGCCTGTTAATTGGGAGACTCCACTCGGATCTAGCCTAAAAAGGTCATGAACCTATATTTTAAAGCCCAGTCTGAACATGATTACAAGGCTTTTTTTATATGTTTTTTTCACCCTAAATCTCATGTCTTTATATATTACTCTTGAACCTCCATCCTCCAACTTCAAAGACCTAGCCACCAATGCCCTTTCAAAATCAAAGAATTTTGATGAGTTCTCCTGATTTATCATTAACTTTTTTTTTCCGGTTTAATTAGATTTTTGGTGTATTTTGCTCGTAGTTTTCATCGAGTGTTAGCTTCGTGTTTATGAATCCTTTTAAACCTTGATTTGAACAAAAATAAGGTTTAAGCTTATCTAGATTTTGAAATATGAAATATTATGTATGATTTGAAGATTTATTAATTAACATATATTTTATTTTTGGATAACGGGTCGAAATTAAATGGAGATTATTTTAGCGGTTTTGAGGATGTGCATGCTGCACAAAAAGCTCATGAGCCTAGTTTTTCTTTTAACTTCTAAAACCTCTAAAATTCTAATAGTTACATAAAAGTTAGTGACGGCGGAGAAAACTAGAAAAAAATTAGAGTTAATTTTTTTTTAAGGATAAACATGTGAATTGAACGTGTTTATGAATAAATGTTTTTAAAAATCAGTAACATTCTAGTCATGTGTTTATCTTTTAAATTTTTTTTAACCCTAATTTTTAATAGTTTTCTTTGTCATCACTAACTTTTCTGTGACTATAAGGAATTTAGAACTTTCATAAATTTTTAAAAAACTAGGGTCATGAGCTTTTTGTGCCACATGCACATCTTATTCAAAAAATAAAATATATGTTAATAGATCTTCAAATAAAATTAGTAAACTATCCTTATCTATTAGTTCATGATGAGAATATTCTTGAAATTAAAATTTTAATCAATGTATTTAGTTCCAACGAATTTAATGGTTTAATTTCAGAGCAAGAGGAGAAAAACCAAAAAGGTTGGGGAAAAGGGACGTAAGCGACACCGTTTCATTACCCAGTAAATGCAATTAACCTTTTTACTAGTCTCGAGATATTAATCTTTTTTTTTTTTTTTTTTCAGGGGAAACAAAAAAAAAACGATTCCGCTTCTTCTTCTCGCTTCGTCTCCCTTCGTCTCCCTTCGTCCTTAATTCAAAAACTTCCTTTTTTTTTTGTTGTTTTCACTTTCTCTGTTTGTTTCTTCTTAGAAATGGATACTCAAATAAAACAAGAGAAACTCACAACAACTTTTTCTACTACTCTCTCCGCCGGTAACAAAAAAATTCCGCCGCGAGAATCCGAAATTGTTGTTATCGATCTCAGCAACGACGAAGGCGGCGAAGGTTCTGAAATAGGCGAAAACAACAACGGAATCGTTGATATTGAAAGCGGTGGTGATTCTCGAGATGTTTCCGTCGTCGTTGGTGCGAAAAAAGCACGAAGTGGTTCTGTTGATTCTCCGGTGAAGAAACTAGCAATTGTTGTAGCGGAGGAAGAAAGGATTGTTGCTATTCCGGCGACGCCTTGTAACTTCGTTGCTCCTCCTCCTTTGTCTTTGAATACTTGTAAGCAATTTTGGAAAGCTGGTGATTATGAAGGATCATCTGGTGGTGGTTGGGAAGTTTCTGCAGGTAATTAATATTTTAATCCTTTTGTTAATTTATTTTAGGATTGTTAATGTTAATTAAGGTTTTGAGTAAATTTTGATTTTAGGTGGATTTGATCATGTAAGAGTTCATCCCAAATTTTTGCATTCTAATGCAACAAGTCATAAATGGTCTCTTGGAGGTATATATATATATATATATATATAGATTTTGAATTTTTTTTGTTTTAAACCTATACAGAGGTTTGATAATGATGTTTATTTGTTGTGTAGCTTTTGCAGAGCTTTTGGATAATGCTTTAGATGAGGTGAGTATATGTGTTTTTTTTGCTATTTTTGGAAGTATTTTACAAAGGTTTTGTAGTGAATTTTTAGTAATGGTTTTTGTTATGTTTTAGGTTCATAGTGGAGCTACATATGTTAATGTAGACATGATTCGTAACAAGAAAGATGGAAACAAGATGGTCTTGATCGAAGGTTTTTTACTATTTACAGTTGATTTTTTAGTTTTGTTTTTCTCTCTTTGTGTTGTATCAAATGTGAATTTTGAAATTGCAGACAATGGGGGAGGGATGAATCCAGATAAAATGCGACATTGTATGTCTCTTGGATACTCTGCTAAGAGCAAACTTGCAAACACCATTGGACAATGTAAATATTCTTCTACCAGCAAGTTATATAGCAAATGTGTACATCAAGACTCTTAATTCATATGTTTCTTTTATTTAGATGGAAATGGATTCAAGACGAGTACAATGAGACTCGGAGCTGATGTGATTGTATTCTCTCGTTCTAGTGGAAAAGATGGAAGGAGGTTTGTTATCTATTAACCCATTACGCCTTTGAGCTTTTGTATCTTGAATGATTTTGCTTGAAGTTATAGGTTCCTGACCATATACTATTATGTATTTGACGTTGCTTTTAGCTCTACACAGAGCATTGGATTGCTATCTTATTTGTTTTTGACAAGTACGGGCAAAGAGGACATTGTTGTACCCATGGTAATCTACTTCAAGCATTAATTAAGTTACATAGACAACGTTTTAGACCATCTTTGTTCGAAATACTGTGTTCTTAGGCGATTGAAATAGCTTTGTAATGTTATTTTTTTTCAAGTTTGGTAGGCTTTGTAGCCAGTTTATATCTTCTAATCTTCTTCTGATGATTTAAATGTAAGCTTGACTATGAGAGAATAGATTATGAATGGTGTCCAATAATACGGTCTTCGGTTGGTGACTGGGAGAAAAATGTGGAAACAGTAGTTCAATGGTCTCCATACACTTCTCAAGAAGATCTTCTTCGTCAGGTTCTATTGATTATTTCAGAGTTCTCTATAGGTATACTCTATATCATTCATTTTGTGAGTCTTTCCACTAATCTATTGCTGTGGCTGTTGTAGTTTAATCTAATGAGGACTCATGGCACAAAGATAATCATATATAACCTCTGGGAAGATGACGAAGGAATGCTTGAACTTGATTTTGACACTGATCCTTGTGTATGTGTTTATGTTGCTGTTTTATATAAATAATGTTCTGCAATGATGCAGAGGCTTCTGTATCCGTGTAAATTGACATATGGTTTGTTGCAGGATATCCAACTTAGAGGGGTCAATCGAGACGAGAAAAATATCTATATGGCTTCTCAATATCCTAACTCTAGACACTATCTTACCTACAAACACTCACTCAGGGTATAAATATTCTTTCAATCTTTCCTTAATTTTGGTTATTTTCTAAGTTCGTTTCTTTCAATCTCTGTGATGGCCCTTAAAAGTTTGGCTATTTTGTTCTAAAATTTTTATTTGTTACCATTTGCTATGTTCCCAGAGTTATGCATCGATTCTGTATCTGAAAGTCCCGAAAGATTTTCGTATCATTCTCCGGGGAAAAGATGTCGAGCATCACAATATAGTGAATGACATGATGCAAGTAGAAAAAAAAACTTATCGGCCAAAAGAAGTCTCTGATGGATTTGCTAAGAACTCAAATGTATGTTTCATTCATAACTTAGCATTACTTAGAATTCTTCCTGTTAGTTAATTAGTGACATCAAGGATCTTTTTTTTTTTTTTTTTTTTTTCGTCAACATCAAAGATCTTTTTATGCAGTTTTGTGCGAATGTGACTGTTGGATTTGTGAAGGACGCAAAAGATCATGTGGATGTTCAAGGCTTCAATGTTTACCATAAAAATCGCCTTATTAAGGTTCCACACTATGGCTTGAAATGTGAAAAAAATAAGATTGCATTTATGCTTTCGTTTTAATATCTTCTCACTTGTATTATCAGCCATTTTGGAGGATATGGAATGCAGCAGGAAGTGATGGTCGTGGAGTCATAGGTATTGTTTTTAACTATAAGGTCTAATATTATTTTATTAGCCTTTTTAACTTGAAGTCTAATGCTAGTTTCATTCGGCTAATAAGGTGTCTTGGAAGCTGACTTCGTCGAGCCTGCTCACGATAAGCAAGGGTTTGAGCGCACGACAGTTTATGCTAAACTCGAAGCACGGCTTCTTCAAATGCAGAAGGATTATTGGTGTGATTCTCTTCTCTTGGTTTTTTATTAACTCAGACTTCCTAAAGCTTTGCTGCTTCATTGGATTATGTTTTCATTCTGTTTTTCTACTCAGGAGATCTAACTGTCATAAAATTGGATATGTGGCGAGACATGGAAAAAAATCTGTATCTGCAAGGGATTCTGAAGACATAGGTATAATATCTTTTATTGGTTTTAACATTGGGAATATATTTAGCATGTGCTGAACAATCTCTGGGAAATGTTTTCTTACATTGTAGATACTTCACCGGACTATAATCCTAAAGGATCTTCTGTCTCATCCGGGAAAAGGACCGTTGCTTCGAGGTTTCAAACTCCAACCGCTGCTCCAAGCATTAAAACTCCAGCCGCAGAACAGTTCAACACAAGATCAAATGTGAATGGAGGAGGAGAAGGATCTGTTAAAGATTCTAAAGTGGGTGGTTATGTATCGTCAGAGAAATTTGGTGAACTTGGAAGCTCTTTCAAATCTAACAAACGAGCTAAACATCAAGAAGCTTGTGCTGTCGAGGACCTCGAGGTTATCGATAGTGATGATGATTCTTCCTCTGATAGAATTGTCACTGAGTTTCCTGAGAAGGTAGAGGTCCCTTACTCTTTTTTTATCCCCTATCGGTACGCTTTTTCTGATAAATATGAATATGAACATAACCTTTTTTATCGTCTTCTCTCAGAGTATCATACTACGCAAGCCTCGTTCTTGTTCACGTACCCTCAGTGAATTGGAACAAGAGAACGATGAGTTAAAAGAGAGGTTTGTTACCTTACATGCCATGTTAATACGCGCATAGGATTTATGTTTCTCGCTTGTGTTAACAGTGTAAGCTGTGGCATTTTTTATTGATTTTTAGGCTCAATAAAAAAGAAGATGTTTTCTTGTTACTGCAAGAGGAGCTACGACATGAGAAAGAGCTTTGCAAGGCACTTGAAGCTGAGGTAACTTCTTCTACATTCCGATATTTACTGTGTCTTCCTGCAAACTTATAACATTCCTCTATTCATTGAAGGTTCAAATAACAAAGGACAAGTTAGAAGAAGAGATGAAAGAGCAAAAGAGTTTAATTAAGATATTCGCAGAGGAAGAAGAAAAACTAAAAAATAAGCTAGAGGTTAAAATCCGTTGAAACCGCCTTTCTCGAAATATTCTCTTAGATTCAGGTAATGAATTGAGTTATAAATTTTTTGGTTGCAGGAGGCGTTGAACACAGTTGAAAGGTTAAAGCAGAGACGTCAGAGGTGGCGTTGAGGATAGTAGGGATAGTCATCTTAACATAATTGGCTCTTTTTTTGTTTGCTTTAACATTCATGTTTTTGTGGTGACATTTCGTATTTTCCAGCGAGAGGTGTCATTTTTTTTTATAGAGATATCGGTGTGTTTTGTGTCTGATAGTTCACAGTCTCTCTGCTTTGATCCACTTGAGCTCTCTCCTTCACTATGTAAAACTCTGAGATGAGTCTGTGTTTCATGACCCTTTGGAGGAGCCACTTGTATATATATATCATCCCTCTCCATAGTACCGAACATTCAAAAATGATCTTTAACTAGAATCGGATCCCGCACATATATGCGGGATTATATTTATAAAATGAACTTGTTTGATATTTAAATTTAAGATATAATTTAGTAATAACATGTATATTTTCTAAACTAATAAAAAAAAATCTAACAGTTTGATTAGGGGTTAAATTGGATTTGAATTCGGTTTTAGGTTGAATTATTCCAATATATAATTTAGGCATATTTATTTTGAAACGGAAAATTCGTCTCGTCTAGTATGAGTAGTATCTATAAAAAAAACAGAAAGTAAAAAGTTATTTATTTTATTATTTAATTTTTTCTCATTTTTCTTTTTTATTAAGAAAAATAAAATAAAATAATATTTATATTTGTATTTTTTAAAAAAATATTTTTGAATTTTAATTATTAATTAGATAAATTAGCAAATTCTTGGTTTTCTTTTTTCTTAAGATATGACTTTATTTTCGTTTTTTTAATTTTAATTAGATTAATTAACAAATTCTTGGTTTCTTTTTTTTTAAGATATGGTTTTATTCATGTATTTATGAATTTGACACATGGTAAGATCTGAATAATTTGTGACACGTGTCATAATCTTGTTAAATATAATTTTGACACGTGTCGGCTTCTCGTGAGTGCAACCCAAGTTTATATAATAAAATAAGATAAGATTAGATAAATTAACAAATTCTTGATTTCCATTTTTCGTTAAGATATGGTTTTATTTTCGTATTTTATTTGTTTGAAAATATTTCTGAATTTCAATTATTGATTAGATAAATTAATAAATTCTTGGTTTTTTTTAAAGATATATATACATCAATAAACAAGGCCTAAACCAAAGCCATAACCAACACTAACCAATTCTAATTACAACATTGGTATAATAAATACTATATACACTAATAGCCCCCCCCTCAAGATGGGACGAAGATATTAACAAGACCCATCTTGCCAACTAACTGATGGAAATGAGCAGGATAGAGAGCTTCCGTGAAAGGATCAGCGACTTGAAAAGCAAATCGAACATGTAACAATTGAAACAAACCTACAACAAGTCGCTAATGCACACTATGGCAATCATTCTCTATATGCTTTGTGCGTTTATGAAAAACAACATTCTTAGCTATATGAATAGCAGCTTGATTGTCACAAAAGAGTAGAGTGGGTTTAGAGAGTGCAACCTGAAGCTCGTTGAGAAAACCAGTAACCTACATTAACTCATTTGTGGCCAAAGAAAGGCTGCGATACTCTGGCTCAGCAGAACTCTTAGAAACAACATCTTGCTTTTCGGACTTCCATGAGATAAGTGATGTACCTAGAAAAAAACAATAACCAGTAGTAGATTGTCGTGAATCTAGGCAAGAAGACCAATCAACATCAGCAAACATTTGAAACTGAAATTCTGACTGAGATGAGTAATAGAGACCATGTCCAACAGTCCCCTTAACATACTTCATAACTTTAAAAACTGCTTTTTGATGTACTTCACGAAGAGCCTGAGAAAACTGACTCAACATGTTCACAGCAAAAGCAATATCTGGGCGAGTGATCTGCAAGTATATGAGGCGACCAATGAGATGTCTATATGCCTTAGCATCAACAAATTTACCTCCAGTCTCTTTGGAAAACTTCACATGCGGATCCATTGGGATTGTAGAAGGCTTACAGCCAAGTAATCCAGTCTCAGCAAGAAGGTCAAGAGCATACTTGCGTTGACATATATGAATCCCCTCTGATGATCTGGCAATCTCCAAGCCAAAAAATATTTCAGAGGTCCAAGATCTCGCAACTTGAAAAACGAATGAAGCTGGGATTTAAGGTTATCAACTTTTGAATCATTATTGCTTGCTATAATGATATCATTAACGTACACTAACACACACAAGAACAGAGTGTCAATAATTTTCAAGAAGCAAGTATGATCAGCATATGATTGAGTAAACCCCAGAGTGAGTAAAGTAGTTTTGAACTTCATAAACCATTACTGTGAAGCTTGCTTGAGGCCATATAGAGATTTCTGCAACTTACAAACAACATTAGGAGGAAGAGTATTGCCTTTCCGATCAACTTATCCTGGAGGAAGCTTCATATAAATTTCCTCATCAAGATCACCATTGAGAAAGGCATTGGATATATCCAGATGTGTAAGAGAAAAATTATGTATAGCAGATAAAGCAAGTACAAGTTTCACTGAAATCAGCTTTACTACTGGTGAAAATTTTCAATATAGTCGATGCCTTCCCGCTGAGTATAACCTTTTGCAACTAGACGAGCTTTGTATCGCTCAATAGTTCCATCTGAGTTGAATTTCACCTTGAATACCCATTTACATCCGATAAAAGTTTTATCAGGAGGCAAAGTGCATATTGTCCAAGTAACAGTCTCTTCTAAAGCATCCACATCATCATCCATGGCTCCACACCACACCAGAATATCTTTTGCCTCAGCATAGGTTTTAGGTTCTTTTTCTTTGTCTATGGAAACCAAGAACGAAAGATAAAGAGGAGAAACTTTATCATAAGAAAGATAATCAGAGGTTTAATGAATAGTTGAAGATTCCACTGAATTACAGTAGTAATCTTGAAGATAAGCAGGCTGTTTGGTCTTCTTGTGGGATGTTTGAACAGAAAATTCAGGGACATCTTTAATAGTATCAACAGAAGGTTGATATACTACAGAATATGGTGATACAGAGGTACCCTCATCAGAAGTTTGATGTTCCACAGGAAGTTGTTGAGTCTGAAGAGGAAAATAAAATTTAGAGTCCTTTGAAATTATAGAGTCAACAAAAGGAAAGAGCTCTTCATGAAATACTACATGTCGAGAGATAATGATAGTATTAGTTTCAATGTCTAGGAGCTTGCAACCTTTGTAACTACTAAGATAACCTAGAAAAGCACAAGCTCGAGCTCTAGGATCAAATTTATGTATGTTCTTAGGTGATGTAGAAGCATAACAAAGGCAGCCAAAAACTTTGAGTTCGGAATAAACCGGTGTTTTCTTTGTTAAAGCTTCAAAAGGTGTTTTATCATGAAGAAGATGAGATGGTGTTCGATTAATGAGGTGAACTGCTATGGAAATACAGTCACCTCAGTATGAAAGAGATATTTGTGATTGGAAAAATAGTGATCGAGCAACATTTAGAATATGCTGATATTTTTTTTCAATGACTGAATTTTGTTGTGGGGTTTCGGGGCAAGAGTGATAAGCCTTAATGCCTTTTGAATGATAAAAAGAAGTGAAATTGAGTTCTGGAGCATTGTCAGACCTAACCCCTTTTACCCTTGTTTTAAACTGAGTTCCTACCATATTGACAAAGGTTGGAAAAACTTGTAAGACATCAGACTTAGCCCTAAGAAGATATACACATGTAGCTCTAAAATAATCATCAACAATTGTTAAGAAATATCGAAAACCATCATGAGTAGAAACAGAAAAAGGACCCTAAGTGTCAATATGAACCAAGTCAAAAGGATTTTCACTCATATTGTTTTGTGATACAAAAGGAAGATATTTTTGTTTAGAAAGATGACAGATCTTACAATGATAATCTGCATCAGTTTTTATCTTATCTAGAGACAGGACAGACTTCATAGTTTGTAGTTTGGACATAGAAGGATGACCTAGATGTTGATGCCACAACTCAGAGGAAGAAACTAAGGCTGCAACAACAGAGAGAGATGTGCCTTGACTCGACAATGACTCTATGTCCAAAAAATAGAGATTAGCCACTTGTCTACCCATTCCAATCAGAAATTCCTGAGAAGGATCCTGTATACCACATGAAAGTTTATCAAACCAGATGCGACAACCTATACTATTGCTCAAGGCACTGACACTAAGAAGGTTGAATTTGAATTGAAGAATGTATAGAACATCATGAAGAATCAAATTTCTACCCAAGTGTATTGTACCTATCCCAACAATGCTCACAGTGATCCCATTAGGAAGATTAACAAGATTGGATATAGGTTTGAACGAAAGAAAAGATGATTTTTCGTGAGAAATATGATTAGTGGCTCCTGAATCTATCACCCAAGCATGAATGGCAGAAAGATTGTCATTCATGGAACAGACATAAGGTCTATCAATACCGCAAAAGAACAAAAAATAGATGGAAGAATTGTACCCCATATTGGACCATTGGTTAAAGAAGATGAAGGCAGGGAAGATGCTGAGACAGAGTGAACTTCTAGAGTGGGAGTAGAGGTAGGAGACTGAAGCTTAGTCGTGAGAAAAGACATCAACTGTTGAAGCTGAGCTGGAGACAATTCACTACCAGTATTACCAATATTTGGAGCAGACTCTTCAATGGCACTGCTACCAACCACTGGAGGAGACGTGTCTGATTGTTGATTTGGCTTGAAACTGGTAGGATATCCATGCTTCTTATAACACTGATCGATCACATGTCCAACTTTCCCACATAAGGTACAATATGGTCGTTCTTTTCTTGGATATGAAGAGACTTGAAATGCTGCAGATGAAAGATCAGTTGCAGCAGATCCCATTGCCCTCTGACTATCTTCTTGATCAAGGAGATTATAAATTTCAGAAAGAGAAGTCAATGTCTTCTTCATTAAGATCTTGCTTCTGATATTCTCATAACTCTCATTGAGACCCATCAAGAAATTAATCATTCTGTTAGTTTCTTTCTCTGCAAGAAGATCCTCAACAGTGTGTGGAGTTACCTGATTATTGGAGAGTTCCTCCCACAAATCTTGAGTTTAAGTGTGATAAGATGACAGATCCAAACTGCCTTGATGAAGAGAATGAAGTTGATGTAGGAGCTTGTAAAGTCGAGGTAGGTTTGACTTATGAAAGCGTGTATGAAGATCTTTCCAAATATCAGCCGAATGCTTGATGTAGAGAATACTCGAATATATCTTCTTAGTAACGCTGTTTAACAACCATGACTTGAGCATACTATTTCAACGACACCAGGTCTTATAATATGGATCAGATTCATCATGTTTCACGATAGATCCATCAAGAAATCCTAGTTTATTCTTAGCTTCGAGACTCGTAACCATCGCAACATACCAAACATATAGTTGTTACCATCTAAGAGCTCAAAGACTAATACTAAACCAGGGTGATCAGAGCTATGCAAATGATACGGAAAGTGAATGTTATCTGGTGAATCTGATACCTCAAAAGGAATAGAGAGAGATCGGTGGGCATTCACACGATCAGAGTTTCCTGAAGCTCGATTCTCCAATCCCGAAGCCGCAAAATGAATTGATCTATCACCATGACTTTGAGGTGACAACGCCGTGCTGGATTCTGGAGAATCGGGAGGAAGTGAACGATACTTCGATTTGCAATTACGTTTTCCCATTGATATCAAGATCAGCTTCTATTTGAGATGCGAAGGACCGAAAATGCATAGGAGAACGTGGAGAGAGCAGATCGGAGCTTGAAAAAACAGAAATCGGAAGAAATTCCAGTGGAAAACCGGTGAGATTCCGATGAAAGAGTGATGATGCAGAAGTTTGTTATAGAGAGAGAGTGAGGTTATTGCTCTGATACCATATTACCAAATAATTCTCATTCTTCTTAATTATTCTCAATGTACAAAATAGGTTTATATACATCAATAAACAAGGCCTAAACCAAAGCCATAACCAACACTAACCAATTCTAATTACAACATTGGTATAATAAATCATATATACACTAATAGATGCAAAGTTGCACGATGATGAAGAAGAGAAAGACAGCTGGAGACGTGGTCTTGCGTAACAAATTCGAGCCGTTGAGAACAGTAATGTGTGGCTCTAGTTGAGACATGAGCTTGGTCTTTTGTGTGGTTGTGAGACTGGGGTTTGTGTGTATCCCTAATACTATATAACTATTGTGTTTGTAATCGTCTAAGGAAAATTGTGAAAAGTAAAGAGTTTTCAACCTTTCTATGTTATTATCACAGCCCAGCTTATAGATAAATAAGAACTAACCCACTCTTCGATATGTTCTATAGAAGCATATGCGGTTTAAAGCATGTGCAAGTGGAGCTTTTGCACAAGGTCCATTATCAAATTAATGAAAATATAAGCTATTTAAGGGCCCAAATTGTTTTTTAGATTTTTTAGTAAGGCCAAAATTTATTTTGGTATGTTTGAATATGGCTCAAAATAATTTTGAGCCGCCTTAGAAAAATACTTATTCAATTAATAAGGGTAAATAGGCAACACAAAAATCATAGAATATTATATTCACTATTCACAAAACTTTTTTTTGTTAAAAGTATTCACTAAACTTAACTATTTGGAAATACTAGTTTACATATAATATTAAACAACAGAAAACTATTGAATCGTTTATAACGTGCACATTTATTTACAACTAGATTAAAAGTGGGTATTGTTTTAAAATTTATTTATTTTTAAAAAGAGTTTATTTAACAATAAAACATTTTATTTTAAGAAATAAGTAGTTATCGTTATCAATATTATTTACAATATTCAAAAACCATGATTTTATAGTTCTTACCAGAAGCTCCACCGTCCTCCACATTGCTTTGGATCCACATATGTATATGAAAATTGGTTACGCCGAAAGCAACTCTCTTGAGTATATTTATGCCTCTTGTTTCAACTTCCCCCCTTTGGGAGAGATCATTTCCAATATATTTTTTTCTTCTATGGATAAAACATTCTCTTGACATTTATAACTAATCGTGAAATGCATAATTAATGAGATATATTTAATTTAAGTTATTAGTCATAGTTATAACTTCATAGGTATACATCTTCTTTTACGTCTACGGATTCTCATCCATCTTCAACCTTCAGTAGAAACCCCACCGCCTCTCTTTCTCCTCCAAATCAAGATTTTTGTATAAGTATTGTCTTCGATAGAAGTAACTCTCTCTGAGTGGATATGCACCTCTGGTTTTGACCTTTTTTATTTCGGAGAAAACAAAATCCGACTTTCTCTCATTGAAAAATATCATTTACACATTATATCTCTTCTATGGAGAAAGCATTTCTTTCAATTTCTCTGTCTAATATGTGTTATTTTTTTATTCGTAAAACCTAGAATAGTATCCAACTTTCTAACCATTTTGTTTTATTGTACCAATTATATGTAACCAATTTGAGAATCATTATTTTTGAATTCTATTTTTTTCCATAATATATTTGAACATATATTAGAATAAAATGGAAAGTAAAATTTATCTAGTTTATTATTTATTGTTTCCTGTTTTTTTTTTGGACTTCCTTTTTTATTAAGGAAATAATTTAGGTAAATAGTTAATTAAATATACATAAGGCTCTTAAAATATATAATATCTAAAAAATTTATCTAATTCATTTTAGATTTAAATGAATATTTAAAAATTTATTTAAGGTTAATTTTAAAATATTTAAACTTGTTGAAAAAATTTGCAAACTTATATATGTGAAAAAGTAAAGATTATACATTTGATAATCTTATTTTAAGAAAATTTAAACATTTTTGTTAGTTTTCTTTTTTTGATTAAAAAAATAATATGTAAAAAATAGAAAGTAAAGATTATCTATTTGATTATTTATTTAAATAATGTTTTACACGTATCATAATCTTATCGATCAACCGACATGTGTCATGATCTCGTGAAATATAATTTTGATATGTGTCAGCTTCTTGTGAATGCAATCCAAGTTTATATAATAAGATACTCCCTCTGTTTCTTATAGATAAATGTTTTAGAACAAAAAAATTGTTTCATAAAGATAAATGTTTTGTGTTTTCTATGCAAAAAGTATGTAACATTTCTTCTTTTGTCCCTATTAATTAGAGATAAAAATTTTTAAAAAAATTATAAAGTAGGAATATTTTAGGTTTTGTCAAAAAATTCTTCATGTGTATTGCATATCCTTAAAAATTTGTCTTTGTGAAACGGAAGAAGTAGTATACAATGAATGCTGCTAACGTGTACAATTATTTTAATTAAATACTATACAATGGAAACAAAAAATTAACATAGTTTGATTTTATTTTTTACAACTAAAGAAAATCTAAAATTAATTTATGTAATATTTATTTGTAGAAAGAGTTATATATACATTATATGATATTTAATATACGACCTATTAAAAATTCCTAGGAACGCCATTATGGACACAGATCTTTTTCTTTGTGACAAAGGAAACCCATACACAATATAATAGACAACGAGATATTCATTTATATAAACTTAATAAGACATATTTTACAATCGAGATGGATGAGAAAGAGAGAGGGAGATCACATAGGAGAGTGCACGCTGACGCTGATTAGACCCAAATGCAACATCAAACCCTAACTTAACATGCAAGCAAACTGAGACACACACACATACATATAAACACTTGATAGTTAAGAGCTAATTAATTCTTAGAAACAAGAAATGCTTCTTCGTTATCCTTTATCTTCTGAATGTCTCCTTTGATTTTCTCATCTATGTCAATGGTTGCTTCCATGTCAGCACTGTCCTGTGGCACCAAAGTTCTCATCTGTGAGGAACATACCATCGTACTAAGCCTCACGACATCAACGACATGTTCTGATATATCCTGAAGCTTAATCCCTGGAGGCTCCAAAACTTTTGTCCCTGGTTTCTTGTAGATCATGTAAAGTATCATCTGAAGCACTCCAAACACGAAACCCAAAACGTTTGGCAGCTGGAAAAAATATTTCAAGATTACAAAAACAACATTAGCTTTTACTGTTATTATTAGCTCGAAGATAATAAGAAATGAATATATGAAGACTTACGGCGACGTTCATGTCTTTAAGGAGAAGTCCATAGAAGAACCACATGACAGCCGATAACGTGAGGAAGAAGGAAAGACCAAAAGGCATGAACTCTGCACTCTTCGTTTTGATCACTTTCCTCTGCGATGTTTATAATATTCAAGAATTAGATCAATACATACATAAAAAGAGGATATTATTATAGCGTAAATAAGAAAGAGAGACTTACAATGATACCAAGTGGTGCAACGAAAACAGATAGAGCAAAGACCATACAAATGTATCCAAGAACTTGAACACGTTTATGTCCATGAGTAAGAAAATATGTCAAGATGAAGATTAAACCGAACGCAAATACATTCACAAAGAGGACGAACTTCAACGCTAGAGTCTGTCATATTGAAACAGTACCGTTTCGTTAATGATGTAGTAATTCTTGTGTATATTCAAGATAATTAATTAGTTATATTGACCTTTTCCTTCTTAGGAGCGTAGAAGAGGTATACAGAGATATAGAAGATCTGTACGAAAAAGGAAAAGGTATTGATGGTGATCAGAATCATTGCATCTCCCTTGATCATTGCGTAGTAGATCCATAGCATCGCACTGAACAGTCCAATCACGTAAGGAATCGACTGATACCCTTCAGACGATTTCCTCTTGTATATACGAACAAACGTCGGTCTATAACATTTAAAAACATATATACATGTTTATAGCTTGATTTAGAACATTATTCATATAAGAGGAAAGTGCAAAGAGTTAGAGTACTTACATTGGAGCAAGACAGACGAAGAAGGAGATGACATTCCCTATAAGTTAGTTATCATTAATTAGGTTAGAATTCACGTATGCATGCATTTTGAACGTTGGAATAAATAAACATGAGAACATATTAGACATAATTAAGAACAAAATGGATACCTAGAATGCCAAAGACAGTAGCCAAGACCGCTAGTGAAACAGCCATGATTCAGTGAATTGTTTCTTTTGGAAAAAAAATAAAAATAAAGAAAGAAAAATCTTCTACTTAGAAACTCTCCCTCTCTCTTCCTTTATAAAAGAGAATGCAAGTGAACGAACGGATAAACACTACAAGATCATAATGAGAATATGTTTCAATGTATGATGCAATTGTTGATTGACAAGTGTAGTGATTTATATAGGGAGGAGAAAAGTGTATCAACTTGCAAAATGCGTATGTGAGCGAGAGAGAGATAAAGAAAGAGTTTTAACTCAATGGGATGCATAGTGGGAAAAAAGAATCAAAGAGCATTATCTCTACTTTACAGTTGTTTACCTCTTGCCCCATTGCCTCGGAAGTTTCCTTCTTCTTTTTTTTTTTTTTTTGGTTTTCACTATAAGCCTAATCTTACACTTCTATTGATTTCATGATTCATCTACTTAATATGCCTAAGTAATCTTACAGTGTTTTATGTAAAAACGGTTTAACTGTTCCTATTTAGATTTGCATATCTAAGTTTTTTTTTTAAGAGAATGTAAAATTTATTCAAACAAAAAAGCACTGTTTTTACATCAAATGCTTCTTCTATTTGAGCTATTTTGAAGAGAAAAAAATTAAAAACTTATGGGTTTGTTAAAGAAAACCAGAGTTGAAGAGAACCATCTAAGTTACGGTCGCCAAGTGAAGAACATCAGTTTCAAATCTGTTTATCGAACTGTTTGATGAGGAGTAATGGTGAAGTCGGGAATTCTCTGTGACAACGTGCATTCCTCTCTCGCCAAAGGCTATGAATTGTAGCTTGAAAAGCATATCTGGTTAGAAACAGAGTGGGTCTATCAAGACTTGTATATTTGAGTCTATTAAGACTTGATATCTAAGTTTACTCGTTCCCTTACAAAGAATGTATATTGGTCACTATAGCATAATATGATTCGTATATTACTTTCTATTTAACAGTAATCGTATATGAATTTTTAACAAAAAAATAATGTAACTGTGTATGAATTGGGTCTGATGAATTTTGGGGTGGCCAATGTAAAGGAGTAAGTCTCTTGTAAATCCACCATGAAATATATAATCTAGATATATTATTTAAGCATGTGAGGAAGCATATATCTTCCTCTTAATTTCAAAAAAAATGAGTAGGGTAATAATTCACCATTTTGTTTATTCATCTAATAAAAACACACACAAAACTAATGATGTTGGGCGCAACATGAAATATATATAGATATATTTTTTAAAACATGTGAGGAATAGAATCGTCTCCATTTCAAATGTATTCACATAATTTTTACTCTAAAATATCTATGATGAGTAGGGTAATTTCACCATTGTGTTTATTCATTTAATGAAACAACACAAAGGAATGATGTTTGTGCGCACATTTATGTCGGCATGCGAAATTAACCTAATCTTATCTCGTAAAATTTGTGGGAAATAATCAAACCCTAAAACCTAAAATGGGTGGGTATCTATCCAGCTCAGCAACTTATGAGCACTAGAACCTTAAAAATCTTGTAAGTACCATTTTGGTACATTCTAGTGGACCAAAGTTTTGGCCTTTCTGACGTGTCACCAACCAAGTAGGTGTTAAGACGTTGACTGTTTACAACTCTCTTGCTTAGGGTTTTTGTAAGTGCAATGAGAGCAAGTTGGTCTTTTACCTAAACCGGATAGTCATGCTCATAGTTCATTTTCCAATTGATCATTTAGGGAAATCCTCTTTTGAAATATCTTTCCCCGCTGCTTTTTGGCTTTGGCTCCGGTATAGAGTCATCGGCGGCTGAACTTGAATCGGCCGGATCAAGTGAGGTTTGAAGAGGGAATGTTTTCGGGGGGCTACATGCATGGTTTCTCTTTCTGGCTTAATTTTACCAAATTTCTTTATCAAGCATCCAGTTTTATATAATTCCCCGTAACCTTTTATTTTAAGTATGTAATCTTTCTGAAATAAATGATGCAAGCTGCAATAGTCACTACAATTTTAATAGAGTTCTTTGGTTTATCAGTTTTGTGATGTAATTTTTTTTTATTGTTGTTGTTGTCGTACATTATAAATTGGTATGAAGTAATGTTTGTTTTTTGTCACCCATTTAAAATATATGAACTGCCTGAACGTTCGAACCAGTTTGGGAGAGTCAAGAGTGAAACCAAGTGATTGAGCTAGCGGGGAATCAAAGAAAGATAAGAACAAGTAACAAATTTTGATTTTGATTCTTTATCAAACAAAAAATAAAGTAAATGTTTGATTTTGGCTTTTTCTTTTTTTCCTTTTTCGTATATAAACCAAACTACGTACATCTTTACCAAATGAAAAAAGAAATATATACTTGAACTATTTTCTCTCTTTGTATAATAATATGTTATCAAAGTGAAAAATACCTAAAATTGATTCCATTAAATCCTGTCGAAGATCTTCTCTATTATTTACATCGTAACAATCACGTTTCTAATGGACATATTGAAATAATTATCATAGTGTTCAGATATTGGTTTAGGTCGATTTTGATGCTCGTTTGAACATAGTTTGAGTGCAAAGATATTAGCACATCTCACCCGTTTCCGTAATTTTGCGATGTAATAAATTGTTTTTTTTAACTACTTGATTTTTTAATCCTTTCTAGATTGGCCTATTTTCGATTAGTATGTGTTTAATTTGTACCATGTACAGTTTCATATATTAAACTAGTAAAGCAAAACTCATATAATCAGTTCTCTCTTTAGTAGTTCACTTATATCTCTTAAGAGTTTTTCAACCATTGTTCTTATCATTATTTTCATTTTTCTGTTTTGGTGTTGGTTGACTTTTGGACGTATATGGAACCATGTACAACTTCGTCAAACTAATAAAGCGAAATTTATATATTTTCAGAAGATAATATACTTATCAAAAAAAAAAATGCATGGAACAAAAATCTAATTTATGCAATCTGTATGAGTTACCGTTTCTTTTGAATAATATTTACATAATATATATATATATATATATATATATATATATATATATATATAATTATAGTAAATTTCTATAGTTCATGTGAGTTTGTCATCCACTGTTTTAGATACTCTTGGAATAAAATCTGCTCTTATTTTTACTTTATTTTATTTTTCTCCAAAAGCTAATAGTTCTGGAATAGTATTACTCCATATATGCGTTTAAATTATATTTTTTTTTTGTTAAAATATTTAGTTCATGTGAATTTTTTGTTAAATTTTTGGACCATGATACGATTCTTTTATAATTAATTGGCTTAATAAATATATGCTCAACCAGAGCATAATCAGAAAGAACTTAGAGCATCTTCATTGCACAAAAAAAAAATAGGTGTCTTTAAAATTTTAAGACACTCTTTTTTTTTTCTTTTGCGCAATGGAGATGGTCTTACAGAGTTCCGTTGGACTACTGGACTGTCGTTATCTAAAAAGAAACCAACATTTTAGCGTGATAGCCATGTACATTTTGATCTTATGTTTATTATAATATTAATATATAGCTCTTCCAGTTTATGACAAGTGTCCTTTTTATGATATTTCTTTATTAACAACAAACTATTTTTGTTTTTAGTATTTTCATTACAGAGTTTCATATTTTATTTTTTTTAATATGTGAAAAACATATTGTCAAATACAAAATATTTTTTGAAACAATGTAATAGTAAATAGTTTCATGTTCTTTCCATATAGGTAGCACTTTGAATATGCTAATGCTACAACATATACATTAAGTAGCAACTGTTTTTTGACAACAAAGTAGCAAGTGTTAATTAGACCATTAATAAAGGGTAACTTAGTTTAAATTTGGAACGACAACTGATACTATCGTAAAAAGCTTTGTTTTGGTTTTTAGATATATATCATATAAAGTATATTAGCGAAAGGTTACAAAAGAATCAAACTGTTCATCCCTAATACTATGATGACCACTTTAATATTCTAATTGTTGGAAGTAAAATGGTTTTGGCGATTAATTACCACTTAGAGTGACCTTTATGATGTGTATGAAGTTGATGGCATTGAAAGATACTGAGAATCTTTACAAATTGCAAACGAGAACAGATCAAGTGTCTTAGAGCCGACCCGATTATTTTTCCCATTGTAAGAGAATGTTCTGTTTTATGTCACACAAAGATTCCCATTTTCTTTTTTACTCGTCAGAGTAATGGTACCGCCCTCACATAAGATCTTTGTATTCTTAAAAAAAAAAAGTTGTATATATTAATTTTCTTTTTAACTTCTTGAATATTCGATCATCATTGACATCTACGCACTATAGACATATTAAGGAATATACTTGACTCTCTTTTTTCCATGAATACTCTTTTCTGTTTTAATTAAGCTAATTGGTGGTTTCTTATTTCATATAGGGATTTGCAGCAATTTTACCATTTAGTATAGTATTGATTAATTAATATTCTCGTTTTACAAATACCTATAGTTAGGTTCTCGTTACGTGTTAGGATCATTTGCTTGCGCTATTTGATTATTTTCGATCCTTAATTAATCATATGTAGCTCCTATATTCTAGCGTGATATCTATATACCACTTAAGCTCCTATATTCACGTTAAAAACATAATCAATGAGTGCTTTTTTTATAGAGAGTCCAATGACGAGATTTATGAAAGCAATTACGTAAATGGTAGTAAGGCAAAAACAAATTAATGGAGATAAGATTAAAAAAGAAAATTTCAATAACATGTTATTTATTTATGTAACATGTTACTCTTTATATGTGAATTTCTAATTCTACTTTATCATATCTTAATCTGAAATCCTAAACATAAACTTCCATTTAATAAATTAGATACTCATATACAAAAGTAATATGATCAATTCCGTGATAATTAAATAAAAGGTCAAATCATCCAAACGTTTATCTTTTTGATAAAGGGTTGGACGAATTAAAAAAAAGCCATTATTATTTTGTACCCTTTTGAAAATTTGAAATAGTAGGAGACCGTTTGAAAATAAAATTTAAAAGGAATACATTTTTACTAGTTTTCTCTAAACAAATATAACAAACAATCATCTCTATATAATTATTTGAGCAATGATAAAAAAAAATAACATTGCATTTACGTGGAATATTACAGCAAATACCATTGGATAATTTTTTAAAATTTTTTTAAATCTTAGTAATAATCATAATAATTTCCTATTTAATTAATCGATTCCCTAATAAATAGCACAAAAATAAATTTGTTTGATATTTAAATTTAAGATATAATTTAGTTGTAACATGTATATTTTCTAAACTAATCAAAACATTTCTAACATTTTGATTATAGGTGTTAAATCAGATTTGAATTCAGTTTTAGTTTAGATTATTTCAGTAAATAATCTAGATATATCTATTTTGAAACAGAAAACCCGTAATCTAGTATCTATCAAAAACTTTCCATCTCATAACCATTTCTTTTTAAATAATTACCCGTTCGACAATTTTAACCCAAAATATTACACGTTTGACAATGTTTATTATGGAAAATTGAGTAAGAGTTTTAGACGAGATATATGTATTTTCTGTTTGAATATTAATTTTTATAAAACTAATGAAATTATCAAAAAACATATAATTCTAAAAAATTCTCTAAATATTTTCAAAAATTACCCAAAATTCTTAAAATATATGTCTCGATGTGGATTCTAACTCGTCATATATCAATTCTTGTCAAAATTAGTGAAAATTTGAGAAGTGAATTTATCTACCAAATGTTTTTGATCTCGTACCGTTACACAAAATTTTTACCATATTATCAAAATTTGTTTGAGTAATATTTTTTGTTATCTGAATTATTTGTTCTCGTCACATACCCACAATTTTCCGTTCCAATACCAGAAATATACTCACCTTTATAATAGCATATTGGTTCCGTCGAATAAAGATTTTAGAGCAATCAAAATTTAATTATGGTTTTTGGTAGTATATCTAGTGAGTAAAATAAATTGCTTTAAAAATTGGTATAATTTAGAAAAACAATAGTTTTTTTTTGGGGAATTTAATGTAATTTTCTTGGTAGCATATGAATATAGATTTAATGTAATTTTCTTGGGGAATTTATGTTTTTTTTGCTCAAAAAGAATATTTATATTAAATATTATTAATATTTATAGTATTTAAAATATCTTTATTTATTCTATTCTGTAAAATTATTTGTTGTTTTGCAATAATTATTGGTTTAACTAAATAAATGTGTTTTTTTCTGAGCTTCTAAGTTCGTGTTGGTTGTTTCGAACTTTTGTTTTTGTGTGCCACAACGATGAGGTTTTATATTAATGATAATCAGATGACAAAAAAAAAGAACCATATTAAATTAATAAACTATTAAATTTACACATCTAATAAGATAATGTTGTTTCTCATTCAGATTTTGAATCATTTTTATTCTTTTTATAATATGACTTAGAACTATTGTTCAATTTTTTAATCGATGTGAGACTTTATAAACACATTTTTTCTTCATCGATTGAGTAATATATAAATCCGTTTATTAAAATTCGATTTATAACATATGCAGAAAAAAATCTATATATTTTATTACTTATAAGTATTATATAATAATTCAACATAATTTATAAATAAGATAAAATAAAGATGATAGAAGAATCATAATTTTAAATCTTAACAAAATCTTTAAAATATAATGACTTAAAATAAATAATATGGTATAATTAGATATGAAATCTTATTTTTCAATTTTTGATTGGTTGAAAATTTTGTTTTTAAATCAATTTAATTTTCGTCAATAATTAATAAGAGAGAGAAAGTGAGTTTATTTGTTTTTGAAACTAATAATTATTTAAAAATAATTTTTATGATTTTTGGTTTAATTATATTAATTTTGTGATTACTATTATACCCTTAATGATTTTATTTAAAACACTAAATACCAATAACATTACATGTAATATTTTAAGGACTTAAAGGTTACTTTCTAATAGTACTTCTTTTTTAATAGTATATATTTAATGTTTTAAAATAAATTCATTAAGGATATAACAATAATCACAAAAAAAAATACTCTAATTAAAATTAATTTTTTTACCATCCAACTTTAAATCATCGGAACTTTTTACTCACTTTTTTTCTTATTAATTAAAAATTAAAATTAATTATTTTACTATCTAACTTTAAATCATCCAGATTTTCAAATATTCTAATTTTTACAATAGGTCAGGATGGGTCAGAGCAGATAAGGACGGGTCAAGACGGATCATGACGGATCTCATATCAAATTTTTAATCATTAATAATAATTGATATATTAGAATAAATAAAACAATTATAGTTTTTTTGAATAATATGAAAATATATACATAACACCACTTAAATTTTTTAAAAAAATTATATTATAATCTAATTTATTAAATAAATTTTTCAACAAATATAATACGACACATAATTATATATAAGTAATTTTAATTAACACTACACAAACTATATATAATAATAATAAATCAGATAAATAAGATATTAAAAATATAAAATAAATCTAATTTAAAACACTAATACAGTAAAACCTCTATAAATTAATAATATTAGGACCAATATATTTTTATAATATTTAATTAATTTATCGAAGTTATTAATTATAGAGATAATATTTAGGTCAAAATAGCAATTTAGGATCGGAAAAAACTATTAATTTAGTGAGGTATTATTGAATCGAATATTAATTTATAGGGATTTAACTGTAATATATAAACTAACAAAATATAAACTATATATTTTCTCGCGCTGCATGCACATGACGAGTTACTATCAAATGTATAACTATTTCATTAGTTGCTCATCCAAAATTTTCATTGGTTGCAAATACTCATCTTAATATCGCTTGGAGTCCGATATAATTTTGCTAACTATGTAAGATATAAAATGCAGCAACATAGTGGAACATAAATCTTTTATGTGGTTCCGAAGCATTATCTTACTTTTCCATGCCACTTTGATTTCTGACACCACATAGTGAGTGACATAAATAGGTTGCATAATATTGTTCAGCTCTCGGTATAATTTTAATTGGTTAATGTTGGTTTTCTATTCGACTGGGTTTTGTGAAAAACCAAAGGGCTTATTTTGGGGCTGCATAGATTTCGTTAAAAAGTTTTCAAATTATTATCCCACTTTTTTTTTTTGTTTTTTGATAAATCTCTTAACCACATGTTATTATTATTATCCTACCATTTTTTTGTTTCTAAATATGCTTCTTTTGATTTTATCGTAATTTGAACTAACTCATCGTAAATTCGACTCTAATTACTTTGAATTTATTCCAAAGCCCTTTCAAATTTCAGAATTTCATTATCCTTATCCTAGGTTAGACTTTTTTTTTGAATGAATGTAAAATTATATTCAACCCAAAAAAAATACAATGAATGCATTATTTAAAACTGATAATTAAAAGGTATAGTTAAAAATAGATCAAAATTGGTTCTCGGATGTAGATCGTGTGGCAAACTACACTTGTAAACTTTCCTCGTATCAATGTTCTCCTATGTCACGAATTGAGCTGAGACGGACCAGACGGTTGCAGATATTCTTGTCAATGAGTTTGATGAGACGGTGGGTTGGTGAGCCAATTTCACTATGAATTATATTCAACCCAAAAAAAAAATACAATGAATGCATTATTTAAAACTGATAATTAAAAGGTATAGTTAAAAATAGATCGAAATTGGTTCTCGGATGTAGATCGTGTGGCAAACTACACTTGTAAACTTTCCTCGTATCGATGTTCTCCTATGTCACGAATTGAGCTGAGACAGACCAGACAGTTGCAGATATTCTTGTCAATGAGTTTGATGAGATGGTGGGTCGGTGAGCCAATTTCACTATGAATTATATTCAACCCAAAAAAATACAATGAATGCATTATTTAAAACTGATAATTAAAAGGTATAGTTAAAAATAGATCAAAATTGGTTCTCGGATGTAGATCGTGTGGCAAACTACACTTGTAAACTTTCTTCGTATCGATGTTCTCCTATGTCACGAATTGAGCTGAGACGGACTAGACGGCTGCAGATATTCTTGTCAATGAGTTTGATGAGACGGTGGGTCGGTGAGCCAATTTCATTATGTCTGCAAGCATTCTTCTCATGCCAAACATGATATAATATTGCTTTGAAAACATACCGCATCAAGAACATGTTGATGTGTGGTAGGTTACACTATTTTTCTTTCACATTGATATAAAGACTATCGTATTATTAGTTTCTTAATAAAAAAAAAGGAGAAAAGAGGTTACGTACTTTTTCATCAGGTGATCAGTTCAGTTGGACACATTGCAACCCAAAGCACTGACATTGTTGTAATATGATATATTCATAAAAGGTTCCGATGAGCTAGAAACAAAAACTCATATGTGGAATCCATTTCCTAAGATGCATTAGGATGTACTACACACCGACATAACATGATTTTATAATTTTTCCATGATAAATTATATCAATTTTTTCAACAAAATATGTTGATAATATTGATTGATATTTCAGTGTTTTTTAATGATAATTGAGAAGTTTACACTATCTTTTGTTTTTTTAATGTCCATATAGTTTTAGACCGGAACTCGTAATATCTTTCGGTTAGGGACCAAAACAGATGAAATTGATATATCAGTTATCTCTCATCATCAAAACTCTGAACTGAAATCATATAAGCACTATTTTTTTGGATAGCTAGTTGATTTACTGAGATCTAGCAAGTTTTAGACTATTTTTTGCGTTGTTAATGGATATAAGTGTTTAAGAATGTTGGTTTATAATTCTTTCATAGTTGAGATTATCTACTATTTATACATATACTGATTTTACATTCCATAAAGTATCTTCTCCAAATATAAAATCATAATTGAATTCATATTTGATATCACAAAAATCGTTTCGTTCTAACCAGTTGAACAAACCACAGCTTAACAACTAATTTTAATTTATATTTCAGCTAAATAATATATACCTTTTTTTGTTAAAATGTGACTGGTGCTAAATAATAATATATACTTGCGCTAACAAATTTCGTATATAGATGCACAAAGAATGAAAATATGTATAGTTGGAAGAACTATAAGTAAACAATGGACGTGGAATCTCGACAAGAAGACCGTTGTGAAAGTAAAAATGGGTACACAAGACTTTTGTGCATAGTAGACCATTTGCTCTTCCCCTTTGGGTTCCCATGTGAGCCTTAATTTTGGAGCCTTTCATATGATTCTAGCCTCTAGGAATGTAATTTCTTCCTATACATGCTAATTCTAATCTTTCATATTTTTACAGTAATATAATATCCAAAATTTGTAAGAAAATAAATAAAACGAAAAATAATTAGTGTAAGCTTCCATTTTCCATTTTGAGTAGAAAATGGTGAAATGATTTTTGTAGGCTTATGTAACTATGGTTTAAATTACCGACAACTTATTTAATTAAATATTTGACGTTGAGAATAACAAAAAATATCGGTTTAGTTTAAAAATGAATTTTGTAAGTTTGAGTCTATCACGACACAATTATGAACGAGTCCGGTTCGAAAAGTATGGATTGTTCAAAATGCAATTAGTAAGTTTGTATAATAAAATCAGAAGAGGAGAAATTTAATAAGTTTTGTTGAGTTAAAGTTTGTGTATTTTCCTCATATCATCCCAAAAACATATTCCAAATAAAATAAATTATTTTTTCATTCATTCCGAACTTATAAAACTTAAATTCTTATTTCCCTTCCTTGTAAATATTTTGTTTGTTCTCTAGAGCTAAGAACTTTTAACCTGAAGAATAATTTTACCTCTTTATACCCGAACTGTTTCTACTATGATAAAATTCATTACCATTATTTGTTTTGCATTGTATAATTATAAATTTAAATTTGATGAAAATTAATTAAGCCTTCTAGCCAATTAAGACCTGTGAACCTCGCAGATGTTCCACTTCCACGGCTTATAAAACTATTTCAAGGCTGTTATTAGGTGGGCCTGTCCCGTTCAAGAGGCCTAATCCATGCCGTGACTTATAGCGTGCACCAATTTAATAAGGGGGGGTTTTTTTATAAGGTTTTTGTTTTTTGAAAGGATTTCACAATTTAAGTTAAAGTTGATTGTATGATTTGTATAGGTTATTAAAAAAAAAAGGAGTTATTGACAGAAAAAAAAATAGGGGTAGAATCTCGGACACAAACGTAACGAAAATAAAAATAAAAATAAACGCATTTTATTTCTGTTTCTAGTAAATCAGAGATAGTTTATAAATTGATTTTTAAGAACTATTTTATTATTGATCATAGCACAATTTCCAGACACCTGGAAGGAAAATGATGAGGAAACAAAAGTACTACACGAGAACTAATAAAGAGAAGTCCACAACATACAAAAAACAAAAACGAAGAAGGAAAGTTAGCTAAAAAGTGCACAACTCAAACAATGCATTATTAATGAGTCTCTAAAATAAGATTCACTACTTAAACTTGGCTTTGGTTCTCAACATCCTTGTTGATCACATCTTTAGCATCGGTCATGTTCTGGCTCTTAACCTCGGTCACTTGAATCTGAGTCTCGGGTAAAACAGTAGTTAGCTTCACTATGTCGATGGAATGATCGGCCACGGTTTTCGATTTTTCTGTCTTCTCAACCACCGGAGTTTTGTAGTACTTGTATATTATGTAGAGAATCATTTGAACAGCTCCTAAGAACGCGCCCAATACATTTGGAAGCTTCAATAGTAAAAACAAAAATATGTGTAAAGGACATTAATACTCCATTCATTGTCGAGAAAGGAATTTGGTAAAGAAAAATAAATTACCGACATCACAACAGAACAAATTAGATTTTTTTGTTTCTAGTATTCCTATTGTACTCTCAATTCCTCAGCACATTTTAGTGGGGACCCAATTATTTATATAATGCAAATAATAAAGTGAACTGTATGTACGGTTCAAAATCATATATTCGTTGCCACAACATTTATATTAGACTCAAAGCCTTTACATATATAAATTGAAATGAGAAAAAGAGACAAAGGCTTTACTTTATTAAAGAACCACCCATAATAATAGTATAGAGATATATATTGTTGTGCTGTCCTTTACTATATGCTTTTAGAAATGATCGAAACTGAATAAAATAATTGAGTATATATAATATGAATAAACTCACCGCAACGTAGAAGTCTTTAATAGCGAGACCATAGAAGAGCCACGTGACGGCGCTTAGTGTAAGAAACAACGATAAAGAGAAAGGCATAAATTCCACACTTCTCGTACGTACCACAACTCTCTGCACCAAAATTAGTAGCTTTTAATTATTATAATATTCCAAAATTAAAACTATATAATATAATCAGGAAAGGAAAAACCAAACATACTATCTATTAATATGGATATTTTTCATGTTCTTCATTGGTGAAATACAGTACGTAAAAACATGGCTCTTATGGATTTATAAAATCTTCCTATATATATATATGCATGTCTAGAAAATATACATAAAACGTACCATAATACTCAAAGGAGCTGCGAAAACACTAACGGAAAATCCAACGCAAATCCCTCCGAGAACTTTCTCACGTGTAGAACCTTTGGTTAAGAGCTCACAGACAAGAACAATGGCGGCAAAACCCAAAAAGTTCAAGAGACCAAGAACTTTTAAAGTAGATATCTGCAACATCGTTAATCAACCATCTAGTTATCAGCAAACTTGATACAAAACGTTTACATTTGCGTATAAATATGTGCATGTTTATGATCAACGTGAAAGCTAAAATAAAAGTGATTCAACAACATACTCTAGTTTTCTTGTTAGCATAGGTTACGAAGAGAATGATGTAGATGGTTTCGATGAAGCATCCAACAGCGTTTATGGTGATAAGAAGGAAGCCTGAGCCATCTTTTTGCATAGCGTAGTAAATCCAAAGCACTGCGCTAAACAGAGCTGAAAGATAGGGAAGAGATTGAAACCCTTCTGTAGATTTCTTCTTGCATATCCTTACAAAAGTTGGCCTACATTATATTGAAATATCGTTTAATTAATTTGAAATATAAACGATAAACAAAAAGAGAGAGACTTTGTAAGAACATGTTGATGCTTACACTGGGGCCAAGAACACAATGAATGATATGATGTTACCTGAAATTTTACAACGTAGAAAACATTATGAGTTTTGAAACGTAATTCAAACTGCTTGGTATATATACGATGAATCTATTTGTGTGAATGTTTTGATATATACGTACCCATGATTCCAAACACAAATGCCCATCCATTGTGACTGAGAGCCATTTCTTGCTGTTTTCTTGATTAATTTTATCGGAAAAAATTATGAAATGGAAAGAACTATGGGATACCAAACCAAAGAGAAAGATAGAGCTCTTGAAGCCTCTTCTAACTCTTGAAAGCCAAGCTCTAGTTTATGAGTTTCAGCTATGAATTTACAATGCCAGTGATAGGAGATATATATAGAGGGTTCACATGTGAAAGGGTGTAATGTTAGGACGTTTAAGACGACATCGTTCCAAACAATTAGAGAAGGACATGTCACGTTATTGGTCTCAGATATTTCTTCTAATTGATATTTTCTTTTAAATGGAAAATATATGACATTTTCATGTGGTATGCAATCTTAGCGTCTACTACCTCCGTTTCTAAAAGATTGATATTTTAGAAAAACAATTTATTTTATGAAGATAAATATTTTGTATTTTCTATACAAAAGTTATATAACATTTTGTGTTGTT